>JAZFAU010000130.1:267500-867500 GCA_037178615.1 Dione vanillae
GTTACAAATTAATTATTTCTAATTAATTATTTTAAAACTAAAAATATCCAAAAATCAATCAACCAGCTTTCTATTTTAGAATAATAATGAAAATACCAGTTAAGTACGAGCAGTACTCGCGTACGGCCCTATACCAATTTCATAATTGTTGAAATTGGACTAAAGAAAATACTACTATATTTATTGACAAACTTAAATTTGTGGTCGTCTCCGCTCAATTTATTTGAGATGTACTTGAAATATTATAACGGTTAGTTTGTAACGGTTTCTTTTTGTGTTAAACTAATAACTGACCAGTAACTTTGAAATTTTCTCCTTTATAGACAGTAAGATTTTTTATTTTCAGAAATCTATTCTATTGGAATTTTTGCCTTTGGTTTTACTATAAATTCTAACATGTAGCCAATTTTCACAGTTCTGGGTCATAACGGAAAGGTTGATTATGTAAGTTTTGACTACGCGATGACTTTTATACAAAATATAAAAACATAAGCATAAAACCCACTTATGATTGCGTCGACGTAAAAAAAAATTGATTTTTACTTTGTTTCAAAAGGTCGTTGAATTAAATGTTTCATATAACTTTCAGCTTCATTCTTTATTAATTTAGAAAAAAATGTCGTGACCTAAAAAAATAATTATTTTATGTTTTCATTTTAATTATTGATAATAATAATTTAACTATATTATCTATGGTATTATTGTATACGTATGTGTTAAATCTTTTACCTTTTCATATGGTCATTATAGAAACAGAATATTCAAATCTTTGTAGTGAAACAGCACAGGCGGTCACTTGACACATTAATTTCCGGTCTGTAGTCGATAACCACTGCATAGCTAAGTTGACGGCTGTCTCCTGTATAAAAAAAGCTTTCAGTATTTTATATTTTAAAAATAATAATTTTCAACAATCGTGTAACGAATTTGTTGGCCGTACTTTTTTGTTAGAAATAATATATCTAATTGTCTAGAAACATTTTCATTTAACACTAAACTAAATATTGCATTATGCAACTGTAAGTGCTTTCATTACAAAATAACTATTATGAATTGATCTAAATAATATTATGTAAGGGTTAATTTTTATTTCTGATTTAATGTTCTATTACTTTACCCTAGGATGGGACCGTGCTTTTAAAACTGAGTGGGCGTCAAAATCTTATGATTTTTATCAGCTAAAGACTCGTCTGTCGTATAGTAAATTGTTTAGGTACCATACAACTAATTTTATAATTCCGTACCTTAACATGAAAAATGAAACTCTTATCAATACGTTTTACGTCTACCAAGATCATTTTCTCAAAATCATGGTCTAATCCAGTTGAAATTAATATCAAATATGGTGGTCGGTGGTTTTAAGTTCAATTGCATTTATAAGATCTAGTTTTATAAGCATGCGTTATACCTTTAGTTAATTTCAAGTAAATTTCATGAGAAGTCTGATCAAAACCTGTTCAAAGTCTGATCGATACTGTACATACATTTATATTTTTTAAAAATATAAATCCTTTTCAAGAATTTACTTTCAATAATAATTTATTTATCCAATAAACTAATACATTATATAAGCGTATTAAAACTTAAAGACAAGAAATTTTGTATTATAACATTTAAACCTAATTCATTATAAGGCATTTGTTGGAAACAGTAATGCATTTGTCAATAGAGCGGTGGACGTGAATGTTTAATGAGCACAAAGTTTATATTCAAATTCCATAACTATAATATTTAGGTATTTTTCAGGTAGGAAAAAACATTTCCTGTGTCATTAAGGTACGAAAACGATGCTATTAGTTTTTTGTCGTTGATACAGTGTCAGAAAATTAATAATGTCTAAAAATTTAGAAACATACTTGAGATATGTGAAAAGTATGATAAAATTGTGTTAGTTAATGAGTAAATGGTGCTCGCTATAGTAAAAATGAACTGTAAAGTGTATTATATTAAAAACCTTCAAATACAAGTGCAGTACAAGCTTTACAAATCACAAACTTTTATTATCATATTCTTCACAAATAACGCTATTATTATTATTGTAGATACTCACGATGCTATATGAGTTGGTCGTGAACTGCATTAGTCTGGTTCGATCCGATAAGCGATTATTCTGACTATATCGCTGGTCTCGAAGGAGTTTTAAATGTTTTACATCTAACTTCGGTAGGCAGTAGGCATAAAGCAATCTTTAGTACATAAGAGAAGCTAGGACGTTGATTCCGAGTAATGCTGTCCAGTTTTATGGCAGACGTCCATTATTGCCTAAAAGTCAGCTATTTTGCTTGTCATAATAATATAATAAGTCATTTAACGGACAATATCAGATACTACCGGACAGTACATGCAGTACGAGGTGAGTGTGCTGGTGTGAATTTGCCATTGATTCTGGTCTGAATATTGTGTCATTAGAACATAAGCAGTTAAAAATATTAACATCATCAAATAAAACCAAATTAAAACACCAGAAAAGGATTTCTTTATATAGTGATATAGCTCTCATACAAAATATGAAGCTTTTTTAAACTTAATATACAAATGGATCTTAAGTTCATGCAATAATAATTTTATAATGGCAGGACCATTATAAAATTATTATTGTTAGTGTCTCAATCTAATTACACGTTGCACCACCATAAGTAAATATGATATCCTGAGTCAATTAGCAATGTGGTTATACTCACCGTACGTGGTTAAGAAATGCAGTGTACAATGACAAACGGCATGGAGGAACATCACATCGTTTACAAGTTCAAGTCTCGACCAAATGATCAAAATACTATTCAACTCTCTATCAAATGATCAAAACATGTTTACGACTTGTCTCTAACATTTGACGAGATAAACGTTAATATTCAATATTTGACTTTATCGTTGTCTTGTAATAAAGCTTAACGAGTTTTAGTTAAAGGACATATACATTAGTTTATTACTAACAATTAAATATTTATGGTAGCTTATTGACATCACTAAAAATAAAAGTATTTAATTAAGTAACTACCTTAGTAATTTGTATATAATATATTTATATTTATATTCTTATTACTATTAATGTAATCTTCCAGGTGGTATTGCATTAAATTTTAAGTTTTAAGCTACTCTTGTATTACAATCTATGTTACGGTTGTTGTTATCCTCAATAATATATTTGTCAGATAGTAATTAAAATATTTATGTATGTTTCATTTATTGCACACATGCACAAAGTTATCGCTACAAAGCATTGTCTACCAGCCAACCAGTCATATGAGAAACTAATAAAGAGGCGTATGTGAATGTGCCTAACAGTAAATTTAAATATATTTTGTTTGTTTATATACACAATTTATTACAATATAATCAATATGTATAAAAATATATAAAAGGACTACATAAAAAATAAAATAATATAAGTAATTATTTATTAACATAAAAAAATATATATTGTGACAGATAATCAATTTCAACATTACCACCAACGCCACCATCAGCCTCTGCTGGGCATAGACCCCTGTAATGGTATGCTATATGGTAAAGTAGATTTTCGGTGCTTTGCATACCGACACTGCCTATGTTTAATATTTTAACTTTATCGATTTATTGCTTTTTTCAACCCTGAATTTAGATTTTACGGCAAAAAATAAGTAAATTATTATTAATTTAAAGCTCTGGGTTTTTTAAATTAACATTAACATTTACTTTCTTTAATGGTACATAATCCTCTAACACAGCCTAGTAGTGTCATTTAAGAAGTATTCAGAATGAACAGCTTAATAAATTAAACTTAAATAAGAATTGCGCAATCAAAATCACAAAAGCGTGTAAAATTTAATTTTGATGCATATTTCATTTTGTAGAAAATAAAATTAATATAGTTAAAACTATATTAATTTAAACTTACTTTTGAAGATTCGTTTGTTTTTTCCTGTAGAATTATTGATATTTTTTAGCAACTAAACACATGAGATGACGAAAATACGGAGCTCAAAATCAGTGCAAATGGAACAAGTAAATTGAGTAGTTATCTAGGAGATATGTTTAGTAGGGATGAAAGATAAGGAAAGACATAGTGCTGCCGGTAATAGCATTGACGATTCTTTGTCATGCTGTGATGGTAAAACATTAGCATAACTGCACGTTGCAGCACGTTGGGCCGTACATAATTCTGTCCCCCTAGTACGATTGCCCCTGTTACATGGTAACGAAACGTTGGTAATGTAACGTTACAAAAGTTAAAGAAAGATAAATACTGTAGATATGTGATCTCTTCGTAAGATACGCGAAGTCCGTTTAGAAGATTGTAATTTAAAAAAAGAGATACCGAAAATAGCAGTTACTAGCAAGGATTAAGTTTAAGCATGTTTATTGTGAATATTTTAATTTATAAAAATTGCAAAAATCTGTTTAATGTTATTAAAGGGTAAAACTGAACACTTTATTTTTAACTTTTACTTTTACCTTTTTAGGTATATTTAAATATTTGTAGAAAAGTAAGCGTATTTATTCTACTCTTTGTTTCTCATCGAAATTCGTGTTGAGTGATGAAACTTATTCAATGCTGTGATTTTTGTCCGAACCAAGATCGAATCCACAACTAGCATGTTAACACTGTTTCACTGCGTTGTAATACTCAAGATCTTATATTTCAAGATATATTTTAATAGATTAAAATATTATATTTTAAGAAGATACCTAACAAACTTTGTTAATCTCTTTTCAAGTAGCCATTCATTAAGAAATAAATTGTTAGTCAGAACTTCCACGAGTAACGCAAATGGAAAGGTTTTCCTTCAAGAATATTCGAAAATCTGTCCAGAAGAAAATTTAATTTGCAATAAAATTTGTTTATGACAGGTATTCATTCCATACTCCAGATTCTGTCTTATATTTAAAACGTCGATAGAAGAGACATAATTTCTTCTTATGAAACCAATCTTTGATGTATTATATTGATTTTGACGTTATATAGCTAAAGTTATACATTTGTAATATAGTATACATAAAGAGCCCTTTGAACTTCAAAGAAACTTTTTATTCCCAAGTTATGATGCTCTGTGTCATGAAACTTTTATAAAAATTAATACAATATTAAGGTTTGTTTAAAAGTAATTACTGTGATTAAAAAAATAAATGATATTTCCTTTAATTAGGTATTATTTACTACTTTCGTAATTAATAAAGTAAGGGTGTTAGCACAAACTAATACATTGTGCTTAATTGATTCAGCCTTATTCATATGTATAAGACATAGATAATAAAGCTATTATCGATGGTATGATATGTTGCTCATTTTGTGGTACGTGCTTCAACTAAAGGTAAGAATTTTCGAAGGTGTTAGAATTAAAAAATGTGACGATAACATGGAAAGCAGTAATTACTATTATATTAATATGTTAATGTATTTTTTCCAATTCCATATGTCCTAGGTCTATGTAAAAGCCCTTACTTCACAAACTTTACACTTTTATGAAAATAATATGTTGGTGTAAGCAACACCAATATGTTATTTTAGGTTAATTCATTCATTCATATTGAATATTTTTTTTACTTTACTGTAGACTACCGTCCAAAAGTGTACGGTAAGTAAATGAAGAAATAAATAATAAGCGATTAAGTTAAAGCTAAAATTTCGAAAGTAAACGTAAAGGTTCAATATTTAACACTTAAAATCATAATAGTGTTTGCAAGATACAATACAACAGTGATATATAAATATTGTGCTTGTTAATTATCATATATTTATGTTTTTTATACATAAGTACGCTTAAGATACTCTTATTATTACTCTTAAGTTATTTTTAATCTTTTTCTAACAAGATTGCCTCGTGTTTTTTCTTTTTATATTTTTATACTCTCGCTGTATCTCGTTTATACGACTATAACCTATAATATTCGGTGTTGAGTGGCAGAACTCAACGCTATACTTCATCTTGGTACTGTAGTGAGAAGAAATTATGAATATAAATTTCAAACAGGAATTGAAATACAACCGTCGTCTTACAATTATACGCTGTGCCACTGCGTTACGATGGGTATTTTCTATTTCCCTGTAACCTTACTATGCAAGAAGTGTTTTTAATTATATTATAACATGATTATTCCTTGTTGTAACAAAACAGCAAGCCATATTTTTCACTAAGCTATGAAACTTATTAAGTTAAAACATGGTGAAAAGAGTTATAAAGTTAAGGTTGTACATGCGACGTCTTTTCAATCATTCTTTGGCTTAAGATATCCATTTTTATAAGATCTCATTTAGTAAGATGACGATAATGTTGAGATATATGTAATGAGAATTAACCACATTCGAACAAGTACGTTAAGGGAAATACTAAAATAGCACCAGCAAATGATAAAAGTTACGAAGATTTCAATTAACATGAAAATTTACCTGATGAGAAAATGAGAAAATGATGACTAAAATACTGATATACTTGAAACATGTACAGCACTATAAATTTTTATAAATGATAACCGTATTAACATAAAAGCCGAGTGTATATTTTTAAATATAAAAATTTGATACCTAAAATTTTATAAGATTAGTACCTTAGCAACTTTCAGATTAAATGAAGTTACACATCAGCTAACAGCAATAAGTGTCCAGATCCCGAACAAAAAATGTGATATTTGTCTTTTTTGAGTATTTTACATACTTAAGACACCTTAATCGCTCTACACAGCGTTATAAAATAACTATATTTTGTTTTATATAAGATACAGAAACTTAACTGGTGATTTAATTAAGAAGTCGATGTATAATCAGTAGATCGTGATTAAAAGCGTGTCGGGATCACCTGTCGCGTACATGATCAACAGGAAGATATCCGGGCGAGGTTGGAAGGAGCACGCAGCCTGCGGGGAAGCCAGTCGCCGCCCAACCGCCCAAGCGGCATTGCCTCGCGCCCTGCGTCACACGTAACGCGACTACCGCGCTGATAACTCATCCTTATCATTTGTATATTGATCCTCGATTGATCAACAAACATCCGTTTATTTATAGTGAATTACTTACAACAAATCAAAGATTTCGTTCCGTATGTTACCAATTTATTTCGAAGGGCGAGGTAAGTTTCGGAAAATGCGACTATTTCTGATTTATCAGTTGATTGATTAATAACAGACATTTTCAGTAGATTTTTGCGTGCTTTTTCTCTGTTCTGGTATTTCAAAAGTATTGCTGTTAATTTTTTATTTACTTTTATTTCAACGATCTATATGTTATTATTAATTTGAAGATTATTAATTTGAACATTATTAATTTGAAACATGAATGTTTTTTTTTACTCTTTTTAAGATAATGATAATTTTTTTTCATAAAAATTTACGTCGATGCTCACATCTAATGAAAGAACAAGATTTTTTCTATTATAGTATATTATTATTCACACTTTTTTATGACTTGTTATGTCAAAGATATTTCAGAGGTCTTTATCAGAAAGATTAATAAAGTTTAAAGGTTTTTTGGAATACATACTTTAATGTATATGTCATTGCTGTCGTATTAGCTTCAATAATTATACGTTGTGATGATAAAACGATTAGGAGAAATTATATGACACATAGCTATTGGCTGCGGTCGTTGCACTCGTAAAATATGAAAATTTAACGTGAAAAGCTTTTAAAATATATGCATTGTTGAAGATTGGCTGCAATTCATAAAATTATGTATTACGTTTATCTAATCAGCAGTAGGCAAATATGTAAAAATAGTAAGGACGGAGTAGTTCTACATACAATTTTTTAATATTGTGCAATTTTCTTTGGGCAATAAAAATCGATACATCGATATATTCACTTTTATATAATAGGCGCCTCTATGTTTCGTTTATAAAAGAAGACACATTTAGGCCAACGTGGCGTTGGTGCTTGATTCTGACTGATAATGTGGTTGTCGACGCTCTGGGTTCGATTGGCACCTAGGGAATCGTATTTTATTCACTATCCAATGTAAAATGTAGTGATATTAATCGTCAATCTATCGAATTTCTTTGGAAAATGATGGATACATTTTTGACATCCTAATTAAAGCGTGAAGCTAAAAAAATATTTAAGAATGTACATATAAAAATATTATACATTAATGCTGACATTAGGGCTGGCATAAACTTTTCGAGAACTTCAATAATATAAACAATATTAATTGTTTATATTACTGAAGTTCTCGAAAATTTTATTCGTTTACATAGATTCAAATGCTGTTCTCTCTAAAGATATTCCAGTTTTAGGTCTATTAAAAATACAAGTACTTAGATAAGCGTTTAGATTAAAGTACCTAAAGTTATTTTCCTAGGAGAGCTTGGCTTAATGACATCTAGGTAAATGGTTTTCTTAAAATATTTTACTAGCAACTCGTCTGCACCTTCGCCTGCTTCGTGATTTTTTTAATAAGAAAGACCAGGAAAATGAGCTTTCGGGTCACCTGTTTGTATGTAATCACGATAGATGCGCTTTCTGGATGTACCCGTGTAGTATCCATCTGAAAACTCTCTTGCCAGTAGGTAGCTATGTAGTATGCGGTACAAAATTAATACGGAACCGCAGAAGTGGAGTGCAAAGTGTCCAGATGGTGGAGATGATTTTCAGTTTGTATCGTACTGTGCGGTTGAAAACGCGACACTCAAACCGTCGTGGCGCAGAGGCGTAAGCGTCTGCCTGTAAACGCGACGGTTTGAGGGTTCGATTCCCACTCGGTGAAGATGGATTTTTCTATATACATTTTCTTCGCTCTGGCAACTAGGCAAAGCGCGGCGTTGAGTCCCGTCACTCAACACGCAATGCCTCGAAAAAGGCGGAAAGCGGGGACGGAGAAAGCAGGGACTAAGCAACGGAGTGTCTTAACACTAGGTCCCTGCAGTTCCCTCTGCCTACCCTGCAATATGCGGGATAAAGCGTGAAGCTAGAAAAAAAAAAGATGTTGATATACATCTTTTAAAAGATGTTGATATACATCTAAGCAGCAGAGAACGAACAACGAGGAAACGTCCTTACCCAATACTAAAGTACCCGCAATCTTGAAATTTAGAGATAAAATGTAACCTATGTCGTGATCCATTTTTTCCACTTTTCATTGAACGTTTTGCAAAAATTAATTTAGCTGTTCCGGAGTTAAGCCAGACAAACGGAAATACAAAAAAAAAATAAAATAAACAAAAATATTAATAACTGAATAACCATCATCATCAAAATAAAACGAACAGTCATTTCAATTTTCATTATATAAGTATATATACATACAATTTTCATTATATATAGATAGTGTATACGTGGCGTTATTAAAAAATATCGGTTAAATGCGATTAGCACCAGCCTACGAAGGTAGATTTTCCATTACGGAAAAAACTACTGAAATAATTACTGACGCTTAAATTTGCAGTAGTATCTCCTCAATTTCTATGAAAAGAGCTACAGTATAAGTTTCTAAAGGTTTTTTTCTGGGATAAACCTATGAATTCATAATATTCGGATATCATCTTTTGGTTGTACTACACGTTTTATTTCGTTGCAAATTTTTATAAGACTATGACAAATTGAAAGTATTACAGGATTTTGATTACACAACGATTTTCAAATAAAATTATCCATACACGTTTATAACTTTTGACTGCGTTGACTTGGAAAGTTGATTTTTCTGTGCCTCCAGTCGTCATCGATTATGGTTTTAGATAATAATTCCAGCTTCATTCTTCTACATGATTTGGGCAAAATCACTGATCGTCTGTAATTTTTTACTCTTGTTTTTTATTGTTAATAATAATTTGATTTGCATAACAGTTATGACGGTCCATGCATCTGAATATTAGCAAATTCTATAAATAGTAAATTGTAATGCCACCAAGATTTGTCACAGAAACCAAATTTAAATCTCTCATCTAATTTTCCTTACGCTGCATTAAATTATAGATGAAGTAAAGTAATTTCCCCTCTGTTCATTATTTTATAAAAAAAATCTTTGAAAATTGGCTGATTAGGTTTATAAAAGACTCAATCGGGCTTCGGGAAAAATATTTAACTTGACTTTGACGTGATAATTGAGAAATAAAATTAAATAAGATCATTTTAACTCAAAAGCAAAATCAGCATATAAAAATAAACTTTGGTGCCCCATACTTATTTCGAGCAATTATATTGTTATAATTAATTGCAATAATAAGATACTTATATGTGTAATTTTTTATATACAAAATTATATATTTTCTTTATTTTAATTATATTTTTTTAATAAAAATTTATCTTTATTTTTAATTAACCTTCAGTAACGGTGTTTTCATACATTCACTAAAATATCAATAACAATAAAAGTCGGTTATAATACAATTTCTATTGCCTTAATATATAAGCATTTACGTCATTAGGCGACAGACAGACAATTACTGACCAAGTCTCATCAATTAGGCGGGCGGGGTCAAATACTTATAAAGGCAGCAAACATGAAACAATATGGTTGATATGGGGTTGTTTGTCTTGTAATTTTCCGTCTTAACTGGGTACTCAGTATACAGCTTCAGTGAGCATTACACTTGCTATTGTAATATATATTTAACAGTGACATTTCGTACAGCTTCAATATTACTATTTATATATTCTTAAGTATTTTAACACACAAATCTCATGAATATGAAATAGTATATAGTACTATAATAGTAACAATTACATTTCTTTTTTTTTTTTTAATTAAATTTATTTTTTCAACGGTAACCTTTAAAAGTTACATAAGATACTAAAAGCAGTCTGAAATTATGTTTTTGAGTATATTACAAAATAATAAGGTAATATTATTTACTATTCCTATTATATTTCTTATAAAAACTTGACAAAATAGTCAATCAAGACACGAGTAAGCCAATAAAGAAACAACAAGATGCGTTTATTTTGATTTACAAGTTATAAAAGTGTATTTAATATGAATGAAACAACTATTGTTAAAACATAAAGCTTCAATTTGTATGCACGCAATAGACTTTTGTTAGAACTGCCAATAGAAAGAACTTTTAAGCTGCTTAGTTGGACGTGCTATTCGGTAAGGCATATAATATATATACAATTCTATATTCAGTCAATATAATACGTTTATTAGTGGCACTGAACCAAAATGCAAATCAATTACGTTTCATTTGTGAAGGGAATGTCATTTTGTTATGTAGCAAACAACTATATTATTTCCATTTACAGAAATAGAAATTACATAGTGATTTGCTACATTAGCTAGTAGCTCTTGATATATCTTAATATAGCTCAATGTATAAACTTGAACAATCTTCTTTTATTAAATTATATATGCAATATTGTATAAAAATATGACCTTTATTCATGAACAAGGTAATACTGTATTCAAAGAAACTGACAGGCATAGACAATATTGATAAACATAACACGATAACAGACCGAATTTTTTTACAAAATGTAAAAAATTAAATTATTGCCGGATTACTTTTGTAAAAAGTATTGTAATATTAATTCTTGATTGTAAACGTCAATTTTTTTAAAATTGTCAAAGCTGTTGTAAAATAAGTAGGTAAGTATTTGACTATGCGACGGTATTATTATACTGACTTTAATTTAATTAAAATCGTCAATATAGTTAAAATATACATTTGATATTATTACTTATTTGGTCACAACTCTATAAATAGTTGTAAATGTCATCGAGAGCTTAAAAAAATGAAAATACGTTACACGTTAAGCTTGAAAATATTTTTTTAATAAAAAAGGTGAACTGAAACCAATATTTCATAGTTACAGTAGTTTCAAATAAATTATCAATTCACTAAATATAACTTATAAACTATGTATGGACATATCTTTAATTTCGAATCTCCTGAATAATTTTGTTTGAAAAAAAATAAATACTAAAGAGAAATATATATAAATCAAAATTATTATTTTAAACTGAATACTGATAAATCTGGTCGTGGCAAGTGGAAATTTTAGTTTCAAAAGCGTACCTATACCTAAAGTTAGACCTAAAATCTCATCTACTTTCTAGTTTCAAAAATTGGTTCACCTGATCAAGAGTGAAGTACTGACAACCAAAAGACATGCACAAAAAATCATAAGAATAATCTTAAAGTAAATTAACATAACAACAGAAGAACGTTTTTTTTTCATCTGTGCACGCGTAATGCAATAACTAAGTTAGATTGAATTTCACTGTCATATGGGTAAATAAATTAGATAAAAATAATATCGAACATGTAAATTTTATGTTATATATATATACTTTTATATCGAATATAAAAAATACAATTTGTAAGGTGAACAAACCTGACAAACCAACAAAGTTGTATGCACTCTATCTATATGAAAGGAACTACACGTACAAGTTTGTAATAATTTATTTTTGTGATATACGAGTAAGATTTCAAAATTTTTTATTTTTTTTTTCTATAATATTTCTTTAACCTTAGGTAAGTTTTTTTGCTTCATAGAACTACTAAACTGTACTACTGAAGTAATCAGAAGGACTATAAAATACCTGTTTATTTATGAATGTCTTTGTGGTTACATCAGAGTTTCGGATTTTTGGTATTTAAAGGTATTTGTTTATATATCTAACTTTAAGGAAAATTTGAAGTTATCAGTCTGGAAGAAATATTATTATTTTATTACAAAAATTAAACTATACATTTTCCACAAAATATGTTGTGTTGTATCTTAAATCCTTTAGTAATCGAACAAAAGATTAATTGCAACATAAGTTTCTAATTTTTTACAGAGTTGTTATAAATTCCATTGCCATTTGGTTAATGTTAATTTTTGCATAAGTTAATAATTAATGATAAAGTAAATGGACACATACCAAATTGTACTTCAGTTTTAAATATCTTTTATGATAAGTAAGATAAAAAAAACCTTGAATAATTCTGGTCATATCATCACGAAATTAAAAACCGATTGATAACATCACAATATAAAACTTCTTGAATTAATCGGTCTTATTTTGAACGTGGATTAATATAATTCCTAAAAATGGTTATTAAATGTCAATGCAATAAATAATAATAAAGAAATTAATCATAAAGTTTAAATTCTACCAAATGAAATAGATGTGTTACAGTTTAAATAATAATTTGGCCAATTAAAACTATTCTAAACGGAAAAGAAATAAAGAAAATATTTTTTATATATATGAATATTCTGTGATCGTGATTTATTCGTATATATAACATTAAGCTTTTAAGGTTTAAGTTTTTTTATTTCTTAAATTAGTTAAATACAAAACATTACCTTTTACAATTTACATGCTTTTTAATATTAATGTAAATTCTTGTACCATATTCAATTTAAATGGATTTATTTGAACGGAGAAATACAGTTGGTTATTTATTAAAATATATAATGCTATGATATCACTTACAAGTTTTGTAAATTTAAAATGAACTATGTTGATTATATACAAATATTTAGTATTTAAATTAGTAATTTAACACAATTACATAGTAATCTTGCTTACGAATAAAATTTCAAAATATAGTAAAATAATTATTTCTACTGGTATGTATCATCACATAGTATATAAAAACTAGGTAACGTATAGTATGATAGTATGATACAGAACAATAGAAAGCTCTTGGATATATAATTTAGGAAAATTCAATAACGACATCAACGTTGGGCAACAAAGCCTGGCTAATCAAACTACGCTGACCGTCGACGTCCGCCCTCCAATATTGTAAGCGTGAGGAGCCAAGATTAAATGAGAACACAGGCTTATGGCTTAATGGATTTACTCCGTTGCTTTCCGCAAATTGGGAGCGTCATTGTTTACTCCTTTAACGATTGTGTCAATTATTGGTAAACTTGTTAAATTATAAGAAACAAAAGGCACCTTTCGTATACATATCTTAATTCCGATTACAATATAGGTATATGTAAATAAGTGTAAAATTTATTACAATAAAATTTAGCTGAGTTAAATAAAAATAAGTTTACCTTTGATATTCGAAATCAATGATTCCATCAATACGTAATCTAATATATTTTTCATCGTCTATAGGTTTATTTAGCTAATATTTTAATATATTTTCCATTATATGTCTATAGGTTCGCTCTTATTTATAAAATCGTAAAATATTAGTATTCCTTAATTTTTAATGAAAATCGGCCATTCAACATAAAATATTTTTTAATTGTGTGGAATTTGAGTAAATGAGTATAATATATATTGTCTTGCATTCGCCACCAACTAGTTAAATTTTTCATAACTTATATTCACAATGATAAACGATGTTAAAAGTGAATTATAAACAAAGATACAGACTATATTTTATTATAATAAAGTTATTTACGTCCGCAATTTTCACAGCAATCCATCATGATTATCTTCCTGTAACTTCTTTTATAAGCTTCTAACGCGTTAGACAGTTTTAACTACTAGTTCAATCTATTAGATATCTTTTTAACTATTAGTATATCTAATGTTTACTTCTTCACCATCACACTTTATCCTGCATTAGTAGGGTAGGATAGACATACTGTAAATAAAGTGTTAAGAACCGTCCTAGTTTTCGAGATATTGTGAGTTAATTGATCGAAATTACCACCATGCTTTGTTTTGTTTAGAATGGAGAAAAATTATTTATTCTCACAAGAGGGTGCATAGCACCCATAACTGTAATGTTGACAGTTAAGATGATGTTGCGCTGCGCCACGACGGCTTTCAAACAAATATAAAATAAGTATAAGTTATTATAATCAAGACGTGATGTTTAATTATAGTCACATTTAAACAAGGCACAGGCAGGTTTAATTGACATTTTGCTTTGTCCTATAGAGTGATTATATATCATAGAAGTTGCTCGTCAAAGAGTAAAACAAAAAATCAGTGCGTACTCAGGCACCTTCACTTTATAAATGTACTTGTTATTATACCATTAAGCTCTATATTTTATAAGCGTACCTCAAAGTAGTGAAGAAACAAAATACTTATGAGTAATAAAAAACGGCCGGCCGTGGGCGACCCGAACTCGTGCACTAAGGGTTCCGTACATTTAGAAATGTAGATAGGCGGAAAGTAAAACAAAAGTAAAAATAAATTATAAATTCTGTAATTGACACTTAAATTTTCGCAATTTTTCAGTTACTTAAGTTATAAGTTCCCTCTTCCTGTCTAATTTCACAATTTTACGTCAACACTGACCAGATTTTGGTTACACGATGTATTAAGCCAAGGATGGGCCAAAAATAATCACGGCATCAAGAATCGTATCTTATGGTAGCGCTGCTTACTTAGAAGTTTTATGTGTTTTACTCTTGATATACTACTAATAATACTTCTGTCCGTAGACATAAATATTTGGTATAATTTCAACTTTAATCTTGAGAAAAAATATCTTATCAAATGTATAAATGGATAGTTAGGTAGTAAAATAGGCGACCTTTTTTTTCTTTTATGATTCTTTTATGGAGCCCGAAAAATGGCATTTTTTATGAAATTCATAAAATATCTTTTTTAAACCACTAAGATATTGTTTTATTTTTTTACCATATCCTGTTCGCAGCAAGTGACTTTCACGCACCGGTTATAGATATGACAATACCAGAGTACTGAGGAGTATATATATGTAAGCTTGACAATATTTTGATATCACTTGTTCCTCTGGTTGGTTAACAAGCACTAAAATGTACAAATTAGTAGCACTGTGTTGTTTCCTGGCGGCCGCCTCGGCTACGCCCAGTGCTATACTACCTCTGGCATATTCTTCAAATGTGCTAGCAACAGCACCAAGATTCGTATCAAGTTACCCTGGCAGCCTAGTGTACTCATCTCCTGTCATCTCTTCCGCGCCATTAGCTTACTCCGGACCATGGGACTACCAACACCTTATTAAGAAACGTTCGTTGGCTGTAAGCAGTTACGTCGCGCCGTCTTCGTATATCGCGCCATCTTCTTTCTACGTGCCATCTTCTTACTACTCGTCGTCTGCCTACATCGCACCAGGTTCTTACTCCTACTCTGCAATTGCACCTCTGGCTAGCTACTCGGCACCCGTTTACGCCGGCGCTGCACATCTGATCAAGAAGAGGAGCGCTTTACTCTTGCCTAACACCTACGCCGCACCTGCTGCATACGCTGGACCTGCACCTCTCATTGCTTCATCTTATGCGGCTGCGGCACCCATTGCCCCGTTTTGGTCTAGCTCTTATTATCCCGCTGCCCAATATGCTCATTTCATCAAAAAACGGTCTGCTTTGGGAGTAGCTACATACCCATCTTCTATCTCACATTCGTCAAGATTTGACTTCCAAACTGTTTCACCTGCCTTCAGCTACACGTCCCTTGCGGGCCCGTCACCACTCGTCTACGGTGCTCCAGCTTATTCTCATTTGATCTAAGCAAACGTGTTTAACTCAATCTTCAACAATAATCAGAAGCAGATGCGATCGATTTTAAAATTGTTGAAAATAAATATAATAAAATCTTGAATTGCGTTTTGTTTACACATATTAAATACATAACACATTTTACACGAATTCATGACCACACCGTGACAATTATGAATTTTATTTTTATTTATATATATATATATATATATATATATATATATATATATATATATATATATATATATATATATATATATATATATATATATATATATATATATATATATATATATATATATATATATATATATATATATATATATATATATATATATATATATATATATATATATATATATATATATATATATATATATTTATATATATATATATATATATATATATATATATATATATATATATATATATATATATTATATATATATATATATATATATATATATATATATATATATATATATATATATATATATATATATAATATATAATAGTAGAAATAAATAATAATAATAAATAAAAATAAAATTCATAATTGTCATGGTGTGGTCATGAATTCGTCATACAATAGGGATAGCATATTTGAATTATTTATCACTATTTGTTTGTTTATCCACCCAATAATATGTAAAAGCTACATTCAGTTGGTAAAATAAATAGTTATAAAATTATTTCAAAGTTGCTAGGAAATAAATATTTAAAGTTATTTAGTTATTTTGCAAATAGATATTACTATTTTGATATAAGTATAGGCACTTTTTTTAAAAAATACCGATACTTATATAAAAATGTCAGTTAAGCTACTGAATCAAAATTAAAACTTAAACTCAGAATATTCAATTGTGCCGAAACAAACACTTGAATCGTCAATTAAAATTGCATTGTGAGTAGTGTCAGTCAGTGTTACTCCTTTAATTTTTTATGTGTTAATAAATATTGAGCAACGCTTTGAACATCTTTACACTTCCATCCTTTTTTACATTAAGACTGCGACCAATACTTAGGTACATACTTACCGATATTTTCCTTGATAGACATATGACATTGAGTGAGCATATTAAGAAAAAAAGAAACGAGCTTAATATACAGGGGTCTTCTGTGGCTTCTCAGTCGCAACAGCAAACTGTCTATAGGCAATGCGCTCCTGGTGTACAAGACAATCCTATAAGCTATATGTCTCTAACTATGGGGTAGCGATTGCAACTACTCTGTTTCGTGTATATAAAGAATGCAAAATATTATACTGCGAAAAATTAGCAATGTTCCATGGTATGATTATCTTGAAATGCCATACGCCAAGAATGAAATCACATATTCTTAAAAAAATACAAAGAACGGCTGAAAGCACATACGAATACCCTAGTACAGCAGCATGTAATTCGCAGTTATGTAAAGCGTCTCAAACGGAAACATGTCCTAAAGTATCAAGAGGAAAGATGTGCTATAGAGATGTACGAGTATAGTATGAGAAGATGTCCAAGTTGGAGGACACACTCCTAAAGATAACAGCAGGGCTACTCTCGAAACCAATTTCCAATAATCAAATTCTAATAAACGTCATTTCGTACTCCCGAAACACAATTGCCACGGCAGCACTGTCGTTTATTGAGTGATAATTGTGGGAACTAATAATTATTGTAGAATCCGTTAGATTGGTTTTATTTGGTACTCTCGAAACCATTTGACAGCTAAAATTGGCAATCGATTGAAAATTTTAGCTGTCACTACTAATAGCGAAAGTGTAACTTTTTAGAACTTGTTTTGATAATTTTTTGGTGAAAACTGTAAGAAAATGGCGTGATTAGCTCTTTTTTACCGTATTTTGACGAAAGAGCACAAATTATGACTTAAAGAACACGCGAGGAACGTCTATTGGCTAGATATGTGGACAGCGCATTAGCGTTGAGTGACGATGAATTTAAGGTAAATTATCGTGTGTCTAAAGATCTATTTGAGGAAATTTATAAGGAATTGCAGCCTTCAATATCATTACTAAAAAAATTTGGCAGTATAAGTATCAAACACAGGGTAAGTTACTTATATAGTTAGTACTAATCCATCTATATTCATATATTTTAACATCTCAGAATAGTGAATAAACTACGTTACATTTTTACAGATTTTAGCAACATAATCCTTTTATGAGACTAGTAGCTACCAAAGGCTTTAAGGAACTACTTATGACACAGTAATACCATAACACAAGTGATTGAAGCTGTGGTAGTAACCTCCCCCGCTGCTGCAATAAATGGAAGTCTCCTTAAACTTGTGAAGATAATAGTGTTATCCGAAGAAAGTAATAATATTATAATTGTAATACTTATGGCAAGTATTTTAGATTTATATTATTGTATTTCATGATGTTACAATATTAAATAATAAGATACTTTTCACCATATATTATGATAATCTATTTAATTTTATAGGTGACTCTGGCTATATTCTAAGGGTGTACATGATGACTCCCATTGCAGTGGAACTCAAAGTTTCAGGAAAACAGATATTTTTGTAACAAATATTGTTTAAAATGATGGGATCAAGATGATTCCATCCTCCATGAATTGTTTAGAAATAAATATTTTTTAATTTATAATTATACTTTTTTATTTAATAAAGCTATACATTCCCACTTAACTTCTTAACGAGATTAATGCATTTAATTAAACAATTTACTATTATTAATATTGTTTTTGTTTTCTAATTTAAAAATATCTTATACTATTTATATATAAATAATTATCTTAAGAAATTAAGTCACATCTAAAGATTAGATCTCAAAATTAGAAGTATGGGTCAAAATAAAAAGGACATGTCTTTGTTAATATATGTTGTAATCATAACATTAACTAAGTCATTAGTGTTCAACTCTCTTTGTTGAGGGCCAAGTGATTCATCTCATTGCTTGTATCATGTATATATTGCTCATGCGGGACAGTTGTCACCTTCTTCATGTGGGTGCATTCTGATTTCTGCTGTATATAACCTGCTAGATAAGATAAAACAAATTAAAAATGAAATCTAATTTAAAATATATATTTACATTATTGTTACTGTACTAGATTATACTATTTAATTTGTACAAAAAGTAATAGACATTATTTATTAATTAACCCATGCGTTACAGTAACATGTCATTAACTAATAGCCACAACCTAACAAAATAAATACATAAATAGAAAGATTATTTATTTACATATAGGTACAAAAGTAACTATACAAAGAAAAACATTAATGTAAACATATAGATTATAATATATCACTTAAAGGTATGTGACTATCACTAATAGTAATCTCTTCCAAGTAACTTTAGGCCTGAACATTCAAATAATAACTCTTTACGGAGTATTTTTTGTTGTCAATATTTTTGTTATCAAACAAAAACTTACTTTCGTCCACTCCAGTTCATTTTTATGGCGCTACCCAAGACATTTAAAGTGGACGCCAACAAACTCCACTTTTGCAATCCCTGGATTATCTTCCAAGAAGTCCACTAAGTATGAAATTTTGAAATATGTTGAACGGCCTGCCGTACTAAAACAAAACTGAAAATATTAATCCGTATATTAACACGTAATAACTTTTAATCGCTATAAATTATAATTCAATAATAGAGACTTAAAGTAAAAAAAAACACTATCTTACCTTTCTTTTTAAATAAAATGATATATATGTTTGAACATTTGAATTCTGCAAAAATATCATAAAGTTGAAGTCTCTTTGACACTGACACAGATAAAAAATAGCACATAAAAATTAATTTACGCTAATTGAAAAAAGATTTTTAAGCTTTGAGCATGTTTTCAATACAATAAATATAAATATGAATGATTACTTTCTTTTTTCTCAAAAAAGTGCATGAAAATATAGTATTACATTTAATAAAAAGCAAATTCTTTTCTATCACCGGTTTATCGATAACAAGTTTGCAGCACTAATGTCACTTTTGTATATTTAATCTGTGGTTGTAACGACGCAACAATTGGCCAATAACGGAATTAGGCAATCTTGAAACAATCGGTTTCGGGAGTACCAAATAAACGTCATATTGGAATTAGATTGTGGCATGATTGGAATTAAAAATGATTGGATATTGGTTTCGAGAGTAGGCCTACAG
This sequence comes from Dione vanillae, assembly GCA_037178615.1. Taxonomy (NCBI): domain Eukaryota; kingdom Metazoa; phylum Arthropoda; class Insecta; order Lepidoptera; family Nymphalidae; genus Dione; species Dione vanillae. The sequence goes on from JAZFAU010000130.1 coordinate 287,935, forward strand.
CTCTCAACATATATACATAACATATATAGCTTAAAGTGAATCACTGATTGCAAATAATCCTAAAAAATAAAAAAAAGCGCTTTGAACATAAACAAAGAACAACAAAACTAATAGCAAATGTTTAAAATAATCACTGGCTTTTCGAAGGAGCATCAATTAATTTCACGTACAACTATCATTATGATAATCTTGGATAGAAAAATATACTTTACTAATTCGTGCTATAGCACAATTAGCAACAAAATCTGTTTTGTCTAGGGGAATACGTATGGTATTTATAGTATTTAGAGTCAGGCTATAATATAATAACATCGCTTCTGGTATCCAGATCAATATTGAAGTAATTCACTCTGCTATCATATGTTTATTGACAGCGTGTTGTCATATCTTTACAATAAGCAAGATGTCATGTGAAGCGTCTGTAGTAGGACAAAGCGTAAAATTAAGCTCCACTTTACACTGATAACTAACTGTATGGATACTGGCAGTATGTTAACTAAATTAAAAAATGCTATAAAAAGCAATTTTAACAATTTCAAGTCTATTATTTCTTTTTTTTTTAGCTTCACGCTTTATCCCACACATGGCAGGGTAGGTAGAGGGAACTGCAGGGACCGTGGGAACCTAGTGTTAAGACACTCCGTTGCTTAGTCCCTGCTTGCTCTGTCCCCGCTTTCCGCCATTTTCGAAACATTGCGTGTTGAGTAGCGGAACTCAACGCCGCGCTTTGCCTAGTTTGCCAGAGCGAAGAAAATGGAAATAGAAAAATCCATCTTCTCCGACTGAGGATCGAACCCAGAAACCGTCGTGTTACAGGCAGACGTTGCGCCTCTGCGCCACGACGGTCCTCAAATATTTTGTTAATTATAAAAATATAATTTTATTTTAAGTTTGTATATAAAATATAATTTTTACAAAATATATTATTAAACACACACATAAGAATGTCCTGAAGTATTTTAGAATATAGTGTTCTATCTAGTATCTTATAGTGTCATATTAGTATTAAAGTTTTATTGAAGGGTAGATATTTTATATAAGCTCATAGAAATTTCTGGGAGTAAGCTCAAATAAAAATTCTTTTGATGTTGAAAAGGGATGAAATCTACTTTTAAAAAATTTAAAAATATTTCCATTATAAATGGGGCAAAAAACAACACTGTGCTTTGACTTACAAATTTAATAGTTTCCCAGAGTAGACAAAACAGAATCGTTTCTTGATCCTGCTATGCAACAAAGGCGCCAATATCATAAAATTATAAGATTTTTCATTTTAGTCAGCTCATATTTTTTTATAAATATTAATTATAATATTAAGGTTATAAAGAAAATAACATGCATATTTACTAGTCTAGGTTTTAAATGACTACCAAAGTACTATATGTAATGAGTAAAATAGTTAATTGTCAACACGTAATGCCAAAAAAGGCGGAAAGTGGGGACGAAGAAAGCAGGGACTAAGCAACGGAGTGTCTCAACAATAGATTCATATGATTCCTGCAGTTCCCTCTGCCTATATGCGGGATAAAGCGTAAAGCTACAAAAAAAATAATTACTTAATTGTAGGTTCGACCCATTTGACGAGCATTGACTTAGTAACTGGTATTAGTAATAAGAAAAAGGTGACTTTGAGTTCAGTTCAACTCACAAAATCTATGTCCTGAAAGGCGGAAAGTGTAATACTCTGCTTACATAAAAAACATATAGTAAAGTTTGTTTGTATGTAAAGTAATTCCTTATTTTTGTTATTGTTTCAGATTGAATTCTTCAAGATAATATGCCACATGTGTAATGTAATATTAATAATGCCAAATTAAAACTGATTATCTTAGAATGATCGATTAAGATACAGTATCTTAAATATATATAATCGTGCAGTGGTAAATGAGTGTAGTGTTTTAAATACAAAGATGAGTTTCTTATCGTCACTGGGCCAGTACGTTGCTGGTGTGGCAGACAGCGTAGCTGGACTGGCTTTGTCACCACGACGGGCACCTCCATCTCGCCACCGTTCTGCTGAAGAGTCACAGCAACAGCCACAGCCTTCAACGGCAACTATGAGAGGTGAATAAGTAAATTTAAACTCACATTTTTTGTTCTATATCAAGTATCATTTTTATACAACAAAAATGAATATTGTCAATAATCTCAAATGGATTTGTCAATAAAACAAACATTTGTTATATTATTGTTTAATAAGTATGTTATGTTTAGTAGCACATTTTTAAAATTAAATTGAAAAGTGTTTTGTAATGTGCACCACGTACAACTTTATTCTGTTCTAATAATGTGATTAGCCAATAAAAAAATAACTTCATTCTATATTACATAGATGTACATTTACTTTTCATAAACAAGATAAGCAGAAAACAAAACATTACCAGACAAAAGAAAAAGTGTGATGTTTGATTTTATGTAAAAATATATTATAATAATTTTATCACTTTCTAAAATCGTAATCGCAACCACAATGAAGGGGCATATCTTCATTGTGGTTGCGATTGAACATTCCCACAATGGTTTTATTGAACGAAGTTAACTTTTGTTTCCTATCTAGTTGATAATTATTTTACATTATTCCTACCTGATCTGCTTGCATACAAGATAATTATTAAAAATTATACTGGAAGATATCTATAATTAAAGCCTGAAAGGAAAAAAAAAACAGATTCATATATCTACCTGTTTTTTCAACCTTGAACATTAAATATCAGCTTACTTTCTAGCATCGGCTATAGAACAAGAGTCTGCTTACTGATTAGTATAAATACGCAGGCAATCAAAATATGTCATCAGTTGTTCCTTGTCTGAATCACTAAGATGTTCAAATTAGTAGCTTTGTGTTGTTTCCTGGCGGCCGCCTCGGCTACACCCAGTGCTATATTACCTCTAGCATATTCTTCAAATGTGCTAGCAACAGCACCAAGATTCGTATCAAGTTACCCTAGCAGCCTAGTGTACTCATCTCCTGTCATCTCTTCCGCGCCGTTGGCTTACTCCGGACCATGGGATTACCAACACCTTATTAAGAAACGTTCTTTGGCTGTAAGCAGTTACATCGCGCCGTCTTCGTATATCGCGCCATCTTCTTACTACTCGCCGTCTGCCTACATCGCACCAGGTGACTACTCCTTCCCTGCAGTAGCGCATTTGGCTAGCTACTCAGCACCCGTTTACACCGGCGCTGCACATCTGATCAAGAAGAGGAGCGCTTTACTCTTGCCTAACACCTACGCCGCACCTGCTGCGTACGCCGGACCCGCACCTCTTGTTGCCTCAACTTATGGGGCTCCTATTGCGCCCTTCTGGTCTAGCCCTTACTATCCCGCTGCTCAATACGCTCAATTCATCAAAAAGTAATCTGCTCAATTATTATAAACCATACATCCCGCTCTTGTAGTATTCTCGTACCTCGAAAATGAATATTATATGGATCCTCTGAACCATACAAATTTATTTTGAGGACACGTATACTGTTTAAGATCAACACCTACGCTTACGTGAATCTACAAGAAATTCATACAGTTTTTGGAAATCTATAAGCACTATGTAATTACTGTAATTTATAGTGTTGGAAATAAATTTGACATCAATAACAATGACTTTGATTTTATTTTATATTATTTAAATTATTATTAACACCTTAAAACTTAGAATTAACACAATATTGTAAATATTTTACAAAAAAGAAAAATCTTTCTTATTCTTGATAAGAAACAAATGCTAACAACTAAGTACGATTAATATGTTTACGATTATTTTCCGAAAATTTATATTTCAAAATGAAAGTAATTTAAAAGCAATTTTTTAAACAAATTATACTAAGTTTTATTTACTTAATATTGTGTCTAATGAAACTATTTTTACCTAATGTATTTAATTCAATAAGCTTTTCTGCAATTGAGGACCATTGAAACTACTTTACGGTTGTTGTTACATTTTATAATAGTATTTCTTATCCATTGCATACTTTAATCTTTTACTTATAAAAAAATCAATAACGTAACGTATTTATAAAAATAATAACGTAAAAACTAAATAAAGTACCTTATAGAAATTTTAAAAATATGTACCTCGAGCGGAGATCAAACTTATTACTTAATCTTGAAACGCTGCACTACTACGATGTCATAGTATATATTAAATCAAAGTAAAACCGCATTTAATTATAATTATTCACTTTTGATACTCTTCAGGCTCCAGCAATTACACCATTATAATATTTTCATAATCTCACACTGTTAGAGGGTTGGAATAAGTACAAATATATTATTTTTTAATAGTTAAATTAATATTTTAAAATTATAGTACTTCTTACTAATCTTAACTGAACTTGTGACTTGTGGATCCAATAATAGAACCAGAAATGTCGGTAATATTCTTTGCCATTTTTAGCGATTCTGCTTTTCATCGCGGTAGGTCTGTCAGATCAACGTGTATTTTTTTATTTTATTTATTAGTAATCAACAGCGTTACATACAAAAAAAAATATCATAATTACAAGGCCAAAAAGATTACCATTATATATAACTAATTAATAAAACTAGTAAACTGTAGACAAAAGTAATGTTTATAGTACAAAATTAACAATTTAAAAAAAAATGAACAACAACAACATTCAACATGCGTGTTTGTGTGTGTGTGTGTGTGTGTGTGTGTAAGTGTGTTTGTGTGCGCGCGTGTGTGTGTGTGTGTGTGTGTGTATGGGTGTGTGTGTGTGTGTGTGTGTTGGGTGTTTGTCTACGGACGTGCAAATACAGCGTGTCATTATTTCTTTTAAATTCATTGCATTTATATTTTATTTTTTTAATTGTGTTTTAGACAAATGGAATAAATCTAACTTTGTTGTAGGTTCGTACCAGTCGTAGTAATATAAAATTTTGAATATAGCTTGTGTTAGTTTTGGATATGTATAAAAGGTGTGTGTGACGCGGTCTGAAAGACGGCATATTAAGGGAAACGGTTGAAGCAAAGGAGGAGGAGGAAATTTTTATAAAATATGTAATTGACCCATTTGACACTTTTACAATAGAAATAAAAATACACATATAAATATATTTTTACATCAAGATATTTATTATGTGTTTATATCAAGAAATTCTGCAAAATTTAAATATATCTTTTCCATTACTGGATGGATTTAAAATATTAACTAATTGGGAAGAATTAATAGGTCTAAGAATGAGTCTCATATTTTATGAACATTCTATTATGAGTCCAAAAATTATTGTTTGTTTTGTTCTTTTTCCTCAAAAGTTTACACTTTTTAGTTAAGATTTATTTAGCTTAGTTAATAGAGTCACAAATAGGTCAACTGCGCAGTTTGATTATGTCATTAAGGGAGCTAATGTTGTAAGAATTTTAATATAGATATCGATTGATACGCAATTTAATTTCCCCGAATTTTAATTTTTTAATCTTGACAATATGACATCTGGTTATTGTTATGAGATTTTATTTGAATGTTATAATTTTGAAATGTTTAGAAAAAAATAGGAAATTGTGAAACACTTATGGCGTTGGACTATTTGTAATGAAGAGATAAAATTAAAAAAAATATTTAAACACAAAAGATTAAATTTAGATTTTTTTTAAATATGTTTTATTTAAGTTTTTTATATGTATTGTTTTATTAAAGGGAAATTAGTTTTTAGTCTTAGTATACTTTTTGATCATCTCTAAACCAAAATACAATTATTAAAATTTTTAAACACGTTTGTTGTTTTAATATGTAAACAATGAAATATATACAATACTGGAAAGGTAAACAAGGTATTAGTGCCGTACTCAAGCTAACATCTCAAGCTTCATTTGTGACGCTTAAAGTACCAAAACACTAATAACTTAAAAGCTTCTTATAGTTTTCAAATATAACATAGGTAAAATGACGTCTTAGTCAATACTAATATATACTTAAATTAAAATTTTTCACTTCAAATGCAATAAGAGCCTAAAAAGACCACAAAAATAAACATTTCATATCTTATTATTATTTTAGTAATCAATTTCGTAATATGTTTATACATATGTATGCATTAAATTATTATATACTATTTGTATATAAATATAAATATGCTTTTTGTTTTGTCATTAGATTTAATTTATTTTAATGCAAATTTCGTTTGTGTATAAAAATACAACAGGACGAATATATACTAAAGGGATATAAATAAAAGTAAAGTAATATATTTATTAATGCATTTTTATTATTAATCGTACTTGTCACATAGTCATTTAGATCAAATGAGAATAAGCTGGAGCATTGTACAGAAATGGTGAAGCACCCACAGCAATGGAAGTGTAGCTGACAGCAGGTGAAACAGCTTGGTAATCAAATCTTGACGTATGAGAGATGGCGGATGGGGCTGCGTACGTAGCTACTGCCAAAGGCGCAGATCGTTTTTTGATGAAATGAGCATACTGAGCAGCGGGATAGTAAGAGCTAGACCAGAAGGGGGCAATGGGAGCCGCAGCCGCATAAGTTGAAGCAACGAGAGGTGCGGGTCCAGCGTACGCAGCAGGTGCGGCGTAGGTATTAGGCAAGAGTAAAGCGCTCCTCTTCTTGATCAGATGTGCAGCGCCGGCGTAAACGGGTGCCGAGTAGCTAGCCAGAGGCGCAATTGCAGAGTAGGAGTAGGAACCTGGTGCGATGTAGGCAGACGACGAGTAGTAAGAAGATGGCACGTAGAAAGAAGATGGCGCGATATACGAAGACGGCGCGACGTAACTGCTTACAGCCAACGAACGTTTTTTAATAAGGTGTTGGTAGTCCCATGGTCCGGAGTAAGCTAATGGCGCGGAAGAGATGACAGGAGATGAGTACACTAGGCTGCTAGGGTAACTTGATACGAATCTTGGTGCTGTTGCTAGCACATTTGAAGAATATGCCAGAGGTAATATAGCACTGGGTGTAGCCGAGGCGGCCGCCAGGAAACAACACAGTGTTACTAATTTGAACATGTTGGATTGTATTGCTGAGATGTCTAGATGAAGATAGACTGATATCGAAACATACAATTCTTTCATATTTATATACAATGACTAAGAGAGCTAAGGGCAGTTCCTATGAACCGGTAGAGAAAGGCTGTTCAGGAAAAGATTTTTAAGGCTTACAAGGCCATTAAAGTGCTCCAAACCTAATCAAAATAATGTTAACTGAAGTAAATATTAATGTTCATCTGTGTTATGTTTTACTATTTGATAATCCTGCAATATATATAAAAATATGTAAATAATGTGTTTGTTTATTATTGAGCACTACTTGCTAGTTAATTATAACTGTTCTTAATATAATAAAAATATAATAAATGCTAAAAATAATACTTTAAATTTAAATATAAATAAAATGATTTATTTAGATTTTGTATAATTTTGGTATAAATAAAAAAAATGGTTGCCTGTAAAGTGGGTTTTACGGGCGAAAATTTTACGATATGATTAATAATTATAATATAAATTGCACAAATTTTAACTATAGAAAATATATGTTGTTTACTAAAACATTGTACATGTGTCAAGTGATACGCGCGGCGGACCGATCATAGTTCGGTGACAGTTGACACATCGTTACGTTACCTTTTTCATATGTGACTCCGAGCCGCAACCTAATTTAAGACGTTGTTACGTCAAAAATACTTATTTCTTCTCTGTATTGTTTAATTCTAAAATTTCCACACAAATACAAACATTTCTTATAGAATGATTAATTAAACTTACCTTGTCATATGATGGTTTTAGATCCGTTTGTCACTCGTTGTTTTATTATTGTTTTTTTCCTTAGTCCAAGAAGTAAACCGAATATTTATTTATCTTAGTCCCTGCTTTCCGCCTTTCTCGCGACATTGTGTTGAGTGCTGGGAACTCTACGCCAACCTTTGCCCTAGTTTCCAGACCGAAGAAAATGGAAATACAAAAATCTATCTCTCCCGAGTGAAAAATGAAACCCACAAACTATCGTGTTTACAGATCCTAAAATATTACCACGACAGATGCTAAAATATTATTTCATATAATATGATTATATTTATAAAAACAAGGACTACAATTATTCATATTTTTATAGGATTTCCTCGTGTGTTGCCCACTGAAGGTGCCTCTGCCTTGAGTGCACGTCGCCGCACACTGGATTGCTTGGCTCCTTCAGCTTCACCTCGCCGTGGTGGTTCCCTTCGTGTACCTAGGCAACAAGCGCCACCTGAAAAACCAACGATGGCGTTTTGCAAGAGACGCTTATCCTGGCCTGAAGTTGACAATTCTGTTAATTCAGGGTATGTTTTAATTTATCTTCTTAACATTAATACGAGTAATATATTTTTTACATATATGTATCTTATTTACCTATTTTCACTATATTTGTTACATTGCTGTTGGGAGTTTCTGGACTATTATAACAATTCAATATTTTATTAAAATACGGGAAAATATTTTTGGATAAATTTCTATAAAAATCTTAATATACAAATCTATTACATTTTTAGGAGGTAGTAAAAAAACTTAGTCCACAGATCTTGCAGAAGCATGTGAAATGTTTTAATTGTTTATATTGCTCTTCATTTCAAGTAGCTATCTAACCTTGACAGAAACGGTTGTGAGGGTATCCTTAATGTTTATTTTTAACGCTCAGAACGCATCAACAACTGAATAAGGTATCCAAATAGTGTCATTAAATAAGATTAAGTGTTGATTTACTTTACAGTATCGCCCGAATTAATAAAAGCGACCGAAACACGCTTCCTTACTCTTCTAGTAATTGAATAAAATATATTTTGTGCATAAATAGAAGTACTTAAAGTAACCTTTTAAATAAATTGCTTTAGTCATGATAGTCCAATTTGCTTAATAGAATATATATATATATATATATATATATATATATATATATATATATATATATATATATATAAATATATATATATATATATATATATATATATATATATATATATATATATATATATATATATATATATATATATATATATATATATATATATATATATGTGTGTGTCAAAAATTTAAAATTCTAGATTTCTGAATAATATTTTTTTTAATAAGTGCATACGTTTGTTTGAAATAGGTTTTAAGACAATAAATGTTGACAGTTAATAAATTTACACTATAATTTTTTATTCCAATGTTACAAAAAAAAACATTTATATTTCTCTGGTGCGAACTTTGAAGAAGCCTTCGACGCGTCCGATGAGAATTCGTATTAGTTAAACAGTATATATGCGTCTCGCTCACTGACACGACATTTTATAATTGCTTCATATCCGTAACGGGAGCAATTAAGGAGGCTGCGACGAGCCCATATCCTACTCACAAGAAACTCAATTACATTGCCCTGATATAGTTTATTTATTTATTCAGGTAGCCGGTATCGCAATACGTTGTCAGTTTAAGGACATTATTGGGTTAGAACCGCGCTCGAGTTTGAAGTTTGTGGCATTATCAAACAAGTTACGTTATATTGATTTAACTTTGACATTGATTTCACTTTGACAATAATGAACTTCTAATATTTGAGGCAATATTTATAAGCATTCACTAAACATCTATTTTTTGTTCGTTACATACATATACTGCATAATTAGTTTAGTACACATATTTGCTTGATTACCCCGCTAGGGAAAGGCGTAAAACTATGTATATGTATAGCATAGTAAAGAAAAAAATAACATATACATAAATGATGTAATACATCTTATTATCTTAGCAATGTATCTTAAATCACATTAGACATGCTTGCAAACAGCGTTTAGTTCTTTTTTATTGAACATTAGAAAACATATATAACAACTTATTGTCTATTAGAGAAAATATTAAAATCTTTCCATGAAAAATCCTTTTAATACAGATAGTACTAGCGCTCCGCCCCTACTTAAATACCTTGCTATTTGTCTGACACATGTTTACATATTTTTATAATAAATAAAATATAATTTAATCAAGAAGAATCAAGACTCTGAGGACCGTCGCCTGTAAACAGTTTTTGGGTTGGATTGTTCTATTTTCATTTTCTTCGCTCTGGCAACTAGGCAAAGCGCGGCTTTGAGTTCCGCCACTCAGCACACAGTGCCTCGAAAAAGGCGAAAGCGGAGACGAAAAAAGCAGGGACTAAGCAACGGAGTGTCACAACACTAGGTTCATATATTTCCTGCAGTTCTCTGCTAGGCAGAGCCTACACTGCAATATGCGGATAAAGCGTGAAGCTATAAAAAAAAGACTCCATGTGAATCTCAATTTTACTGATTGAAAATTTTATACTTTTTTGTATGTTCTAAAAATTCTATAAAAAAAGAAAAGTAAAAAAATATCATTACATATTTAATGGCAAACGCTTCATCAAGATAGGTATATCATTGCAAAATATATATGTTGAAACTGATATTAGAATTTATAGGTTCATACATCATGATTATTCTAAAACCTTTACAATTAAAATGATTAGTGTTACTAATCATATCATGTTACATATTTTATATGTAAAATAAAGTGGATCGTAATACCTGTTACACGTCCTTTTGTATTCCCTAGCCTGCCTCCCCTACATCCCCATTCACCCCTCTGTCCATTACTTCACCATCATTGAGTACCGTCAATACTTCTCTCATCGAGAGGAAGTCTTTGACAGCTTAAAACACTGCCTTTTAGAAGTTATTAATTTATAAACAGCTATTTTGTGTCGATATTATAAATGTAAAACGGCAATTTGACTTTATATAGAATAATTTACTTATTTTTAAATAATTAAAACGGTTGAGTTTAGTAGGTTGATTGATTTTAGAGGAAAGTTTATATGCATAACAAGAACACTGAACAAATATATTTGTTGGCTGGCTGAACTCTATGAGATACGCATATCTAAATAATAAACTGCAGTATCATACAAAAGAAAATCATCTAAAAAGTAAAGTAAAAATTATTTCATCTGAAAACCTAAGGATGTAATAATTTAAATTGCATTACCTTATCCCATAATTATCGTGTAGTTTATTTAGAAAAGGGACAAAGAATATATATGAAATATGTTAAAAGTTAACAAAAATATTAGAAGCAGGTATAAGCCCAAAATATATTGCAAAAATGCTGACATATTACAGAGTCCCAAGTTGCTATATATGGAACTACAGTTTTTAAATCATTATACGGCAAATATTAGATACTGCGTTAACAGCTTTAAAAACAGATGTTCTTAGCAGAGCCTTCGTGATTCCTTTCAACTAAAGCCCACATCCTTTCTACACCATTAAGCTCCGAGAATATTTAATGGCTACGGCTAATGGAAAGCATATGACAACGGTGTGAGAAGATTATAATTTGACTTTGTCGTACCGAAACTGAGTTTACAGTAACTTGTAGTAATAATTAAGTGTCACGTATCTATGAATGTTATTATAACATTAACAAAAGGTGGCTGAAACGTTTGACTGTCAGTTTCCGCTAGGCATAAAGCGTGAAGTTATATATATGTATATATATATATATATATATATATATATATATATATATATATATATATATATATATATATATATATATATATATATATATATATATATATATATATATATATATATATATATATATATATATATATATATATATATATATATATATATATATATATATATATATATATATATATATATATATATATATATATATATATATATATATATATATATATATATATATATATATATATATATATATATATATATATATATATATATATATATATATATATATATATATATATATATATATATATATATATATATATATATATATATATATATATATATATATATATATATATATATATATATATATATATATATATAACTTAAAGTGGCCCATTGGGATTCTATCCTCATACGTGTAATGAAATTTCATGTTAAAAAGAAATAATATTAATATAAGAAGATAAAATAATATATTTGTTGAGTATCGCAGTTGACAAGGCGTAAGAGCTTGTTTCTTTTTTAGTTTTATTTAGTTTCGGATTTTGTATAATTATTATAAGGTAATTTTTATTTCCAATATATAATATCTTCAAAATATTATTCTAGCAGATATTTCAATTTATACATTCATATATCAAATAACTATTGTTACATACAATGTAACAATAGTTATTTGATATATCAATTGGGTATTCTGTACTTTAGGTACAAAAATAAAATGTTTATGTACATTATCAGTTTTTAATTATCAATTGGTAATTCTAAGGGACATAAGCGATATAACTTCTACCACTTCCACAGTGGAGTGGATTACATATTGGATAAATGAACTATCGAACAAAAAAACTGTGTTCGAGTTGAACCAGTATATTTTGTATATTTGAATATCACTGGTAGAGCCAAGATACAACAACACTAGTAGCTCAAAAAAGCTGGATTCGGATAATTACCATGCCCTCACAGAATAGCAGCTTGAAATAGCAGCGCATTAATGCTGCTGTGTTTTGTCTGGTGAGTGAGAGTTCCAGATGCCCATTTAGGCGGGGTCTGGTTTAGTTGGCAACGCATCCACTTCTTGTCAGATTGTAGAAGTCTATAGGGGAAGATGCTAAGTTATGATTTTTAAACTCGTTCATATATGAACGGGTCTAAAAATCATTATAACGACGTTCGTTTAATCGTTATAATCGTTATAACGACGGCCTAATCATAGGAAACTACACGAATAATCAGAGATATGTATATTATATTTATAATATATCACATACCATTCAACTGATATTTATAATATACTGTAGACATCAATAGTTGGTCCCTAATTTGATATTCGATATTTTTCAAAATGTAGTTAGTGAAGTAGTTGATATTTTTGCTCCCCACATTAAATATTGTAGATCTTACAATATCATACAATTGTGTTTACATAAATGATTATTAAGGCTGAATATTTTTTGTAATGTAAAAATTTCTTTATTATAATACTTTAATGAGTTAGTTTAGCCATCTTTAAAACACGGACTTAATAATCATAAACAAAAAATCAATATTGTATTTCTTTAATTTATTATTATCCAAGTTAATAAACTCAAGCAGATTAGTTCCTATGTCAAGGCCATTTAATAAAATTAAACCAGTAAATCATTTTTTAATTAGAACAATCGATTAAAATTGTAACAATATTCGTATATGCAATCCATAAAAATTGGTTACTAAGAGTGTTAGTTTAAAATTATTTTTCGTAGTAGAAAACTTATAGAAATTTAAGTGTTAAAATGTCGACACTTCATACATAATGTTACCTTCATTCTAAAAAAAGAACCTATACCTTTTTACTCTGAATTTATTGACGTGGAAAATAAGTTACACAAATGACATGTTAGTGCATAGATATGGAACGATGAACATTTACACTCCGTAAAAGGTAATATATTCCAAATAATCGTAAACTCTTATATTTCAATACTATTATGAAAATATGTCATCTTTACCCAATATCCCTTACAAGTCATAAAAGTAAAGTGACAGGAAAAGAAGTCACTATTATCATAATCATGATAATTAATCGCAGCATGTGATGATCTATGCATGGAGTGTAACATTTTATATATGTACATATCAGAGCGTATTGGATTTAGATTACGTTGCCATTTTCCAGAAAATTTTGGTACTGGGTTAGGCTTCATTATAATTTCTACTTCCGTGTTCTTGGTACACTGCCTGTTATTGTTTGCCTGTTATTGTTATGTAAAGTTCGCGGAAATAAAATTCAAACAAATATGAAATAGATACTTTGCATTTTTTTATATTCATGTGTGACTTTGTTATTTTTCTTGATGTTTCATAAAATTATAAATTCATATTTCTTAAGTGATCAAATGCATCTGAATATAACATGAAAATATTTTACATATATTGTAACTTTATATAAATAATGTTTATTGCCATTTAGTGTCCAAGACACCGATGGATCGTACTTCGAGAGCTTTACAGCTCTTTCTTGGCGTCAAGAAAATAGGCGTTTAGCAGCGCTACGGCTAGCAGAAGCACGGGCAGAGAGACCTCCACCAGCACCACAAGAGCTTGGTCTGCCAAGTGTATCCGCTCAACTATCACATAAGGAACACGAACACCTATATACTGAGGTAGTAACTTTTGAACTCTTGTCATTGTCTATGTTATTGTCTTTTCTTTTGTCTATGTTATTATCTCTATTTTTCGGGTAGTTTTTTTTACATAAATACGTAAGTATACACTGAGGGAAGATGGATTTTTCTATTTCCATTTTCTTCGCTCTCGAAATTAGGCAAAGCGCAGCGTTGAGTTCCGCCACTCAGCCCGCAATGCCGGGGACGAAAAAAGGAGGGACAAAGAAATGGAGTGTCTTAACACTAGGTTCATATGGTTCCTTGCAGTTCCCTCTGCCTACCCTGCAATATGCGGGATAAAGCGTGAAGCCAAAAAAAATATATACTATGAATTGTTAATAAAATATTTAAATATGAAAACAATTAAGAAAATATACCCTTTATAATAAGCTTATCTGAATAATATGATAATACACAGCAAGCTTTTCATATTTCCTTATAATATTTGAAGAATTATCTTCATAATTATTAGTCAGTCAACAATACCACGTTTCCTGTAGTTTTCTCTGCCTATCCTACTATGAACGGGATATAGCGTGAAGCTAAAAAAAGGGTACATGGAACACATACATACGTGTGTAATAATAAGATGATTTCTCTCGTTTCTGTGGGATCAAAACATCATCTGATATGGACATTCAAACAAGAAAATGTATAAAAACGGATAAAAAATATGAGAGAATTCATTGTTTAAACATAATCAAAATGTGTATAAATGTGTCAAAGTATGAAAATGTTTACAATTGTATTTGTTTTGCAAATATTTTAAAAATAATACTAATTTTGTTTATTTAGGTTCTATATTGTATCGAGAATGCCGTTGGGGCACCAGCACCTGACGGCCAGTTTGCATCGTACAAAGAAGAAGTCATAGAATATGCTCGTCGTGCTTTTAAAGTGGCACCAGATGTTCATGCTCGTGCGCTCATAGCTGCGGGTAGTGAACGTCCACCCACTGTCGTGTTGGGTTGTGCTGTCATAGAAGCTGATGGATTAGAGGCTAAAGATGCTAATGGTAAGAATTTTAATATTTTAGAATTATTATTTATTACATTTGAGAGATATATTATTAAATAATTGTAATTTTTATTATCTTCATACATAATACTCCTCCTTTTGTCGTTCTAACAAAAGTATTGTACATCTCGTAATTGGACCTATATAGAGTAAGCAACATTCAGATTAATGTGCTTCAATGTATCAATACATGTAATAAATAAATATCAGGATTATGTATTGCTAAGTCTTATTATTACTAATAGATATAAGCTAAGAGTAGGAAACTTTCCAGCAACCCTAGCCGAACATGATATTCAGAAAATGTCACGGCTATAAATACACTCTTAACAATTATAGAAAAATAAAAGATTTTATACGCTGTAGTCGAAATATTGTAGCGGTCGGATCCAATTAAATCCACAAAGGTTTCTAAATCTTTTCTAGTACGAATCTTTTAGTGGCAGAGCTTAATTTTTGAATTTTCTTAACCTATCTGAGCTTAAATAAAATGTGCTGTGACTATTTTATTTTTTACATATGTAGAGCCAATACTCTAGCTGCCCATTGGGAAGCTGTAATATTTACTCAACGAGAAAAGACGATCTTAACGAACTTCCAAGCTCTTACTATGGCCGTATTGACTTTAAACGTAGATTTATTGTATATAAAAAATATAGATTAGTATAGATATTTTCTATTAAGCAATTGAAGTACACTAATTTTTTTACACATTATCTGCTATATTATATGCAACATAAAAACATATATGGTAAAAAATACTACAAATTGTAAATACAACATGTAAATGTCGACTATTAAGATAACAACCCTTTGTTTTTCTTATAACAAAAACTTGGTTTTGGCAAAATAGTGTCACAAAACACAACTGTCATTATTTTAGGACATATGAACATGAAAGAAGCTGTCAGTTATAAAACTTCTTAACAATAAATGTCTATCAATGTAAGGTAAGGGTGGGTCTGCTTTGAATTTAAGGACGAGGTCACTATGTTGTCGTGAGTTGACATGTAAACGCTCCTAAAAAGCTCCTAGGTTAAAATTGAATCTGATTATGACATAACATATCAATGAAATATAATCTAGTTCAGAAAAACTTAGAAGTTTTTGTAGACATACCTAACATTTTTTCAGACCTAAGTATTAGGGAATATTTTTGTGCAAAATATTAGTGAAAAAGAAAATTCACTATTTTAAACTAATATTAGTTTTTAACAGCTTTTTAAATGTGAGGCAGTTAGTTAAAAGTTTAAAATTTACTGTGCGTTCTCGGGACTCCGAATGATATGAGCAATAAAGAAAAGAGCATCATCATTGGGTCCCCAGCGATACAATAAACACGACAACCCAGAAATACAAGTACTGTCTCGCTTTCCCCACAATATAAAGCTTTTTCGAGGCCAATTTGGTCTTGCTAAGCACAATGACACTCGAAACGCTAAATATGCTGACACTCATTGTCGATGTCGGTGGCGATTTGATAAGTGGAATTTTCTTCTGGGGATTTGATTTAGACCAGATTTCTCACCTCATAAGGAGATATCCCGAAAGACACAAAATATGGGACTATCTGATGCTAGCTACCAGCAGCTACCTGTTTATGATATCCTCAATCAGACAATAGGGTAATAGCGATAAATATGTAGTTAACGGGATCAGAAACGCCCCTTTTTTAAATTGAACAAATAATAGCGTTCTTATACGAGACATGGCCCAAACCAATTTTCTTTATTCAATTAGGTTTTGAAATAAATATTTCATATTACTTTAGGATACTATCAGAAATATTTATTTATTTATAACTTTCCCACTTAGAATCAATAAGATGATCACATGTGTACGTCAGATAGAACGAACGGAGGAGTATCAGAGGAGCCCAATTAGATAATTAATATCGAATTGAACCTCTCTGAAACCTACACACTCCACGACTTAAAACTAAAGTTACGAGGGTTCCAAGCGCGGCCTGGTGAGAAGAGCCCACAACAAACTCAACCAGGTTTCCCCAAACCTATTGTGATCACTTCACAAACGTCATTCTAACTTATGAGCAATTCATTAATTCCATGCCGTTTTATCATTAATGTAATCCTTTACACTATAATAGAATTTACTAATTAATTGTCGTTTTGTAAAAACTTTAAATTTATTTAAGGACGAGAACAAATACTTCTTTCGGCAGTTTATTGCAGAAACGGACATAATTACATGGGAAGGAGTTACATAAATTTATGGAGTCTAGTGGTGGGGATAACAAGTTTATACTATAAGATAAAAAAAAAACATAATAATAGTTTATACGCATAAATATTATATCTCACAGACATTTACACTAACAAAATGGTATTGTTCATTTGAAAGGCTTTTGTAAACAAGAGAGTTATTCTCTGCGACGCGAAAGCGGAGGGAAGTTGGATCGCGTTTCCTGATAGCCGAACTGTTGTTTGTTTTACGTATAAACTGCAAGTGTCATTTTATAAGATTAATAAAATTATGTTATATTATGTAAATAAATAAAAACAAATTTTACATCTATTGTAACGAACGTAATGATAGTATTCTCTTTCTAAAGAAGACATCTTGATATTTCTTCATTTCAAAGAAAGTTACATTATTCTTTTATGAAACTATCTTCTACTTAACTATTTTTTTAAAGATTATTATAAATTGATAATTTGAGAATCTTAAAATAGAGATTTTTATAAATTTTTAATAAATAAATTGGAGGTGCTTCTACAAAACTCTAGACAATTTTGCATATTTTTTTGTGATTCAGTCATATTCACCATTTTCATACCAACAGATTAATAGTAAATATGTGTCATATATGAACAAAAAGCTATGTTATAGGTCTATATCTATATAAGACAGCTTTTTCACGAGACGACCCATCCGGCCCTTCCTTTTTTTATCTCATTGTGATCTCATTATTGAACATTATCACTGATGAAGGCATGCATCACACTCACAACATTGTTTTGATCAACAACCTTTTTTGTAACACAGCTTTCAGTTTCGTTGTTTTGACCGACATTTTAAAATAAATAATAAGAAATAAGAGTTTAATCAGACACACACATGTTCCTAAAAATATACATATATTGCATTTCAGTATCACTTACACATATTTTCCACCCTTTTCTACAACAGTTGCAGTTATTTTACATTTAATGTGATTATTTCATTTCCATTATTTCGCTCTGGCTACTAGGAAAAGCGCTGCGTTGAATTTCGCCACTCAATTTGCAGTGCCTCGAAATATGAAAAGTAAGGCACGGAGTGTCCTTAAAACTATATTCACACGTGTCCTGCAGATCCCTCTGCCTACTTTGTAGACAGGTTGGAATAAAACATGAATTAAGCTTTACCCACAGATATTTTATCATACTACACTTAAGAGTTTTAATATACTCTGCTTTACTTAAATGTTATTAATTAGAAAATTATTATTCTTTAACAGGTTTTAGTGATCCTTACTGCATGTTGGGTATACAGCCAGCTTCTTTGCCGGCTTCACCACGAGCATCAGAAGACGAGGGTCGTAAGCACGGCTTCAGGCTTAGTTTCAAGCGACGTGACGGTCGACAGCAGCGGGACAGCCTCGGCAGACTACCGGCACGGTACATCAGGGCAACTAGTGTGCGCCCGCACACGCTCTCACCGAAATGGAATGAAACATTTAAATTGTAAGAAAAGAAAACATTTTAAATAATTAATAATTTTTTTGTAACTAGATCAAATCTTCTAAATAAGAAAATTAGGTAATCTCACATTTATTTCAACGTGTCAATGTTACAGATTTTATTATTTTTAAGAAAAAAATAAAAAAAAGTCTTGAGACTTAAATGGATAAATATGATTAAAATAGATTTACTATTTTATCGAACATTTTAATACTAAAAGCGCTTAAAAGATTGAAAGCTTTCCATTTCTGGACAATATTGATAGTGCATACCCGTAATACTGGTTATTCTGTTGTCAAGCCAGAATTCATGGTCACTTGTTAATCCATTTATATTTTTGGTCCAGTGATCTATTTATAATTACACTAGTGGGTATTTCCGACGTATTACTTGTTTTATAATATTATATTTATGCGTTTTTAGTGTTCGTCAAAGTATTTCTTTATAGGTACACCGATAACTTTTTAATATTTGTTTAACTTTCGTCTATGTAATAGATCAAGAATTTGATAATGAAACTGATCGTAACACTTTATATAATGAAAGCTCTTTAGACATTAAAACTTTTAATGTTGGTAATGGTTTTCCCGACAGTTCTTAGAAAATAGATGAGTATGTCATTAGAAGTATCATGTTGACAAGAAGAATCAAATAAGCATTAATAAGTTGCAAATTCATCCGAGAATATACGTTGTACCATATATGTACACACTCGTATATATACATATGTGTTATCGCTTAAGGCTTGCCTCGCCGTGAGGGAAACGTTTGCCGTCGATGTAAAGATGTTTGTTGTAGGTCTGGTTTAGATAAAATAAAGTTGACCAATAAATATGAAATATTATTATATTTCATATTTATTTGAAACATAAGCAAATTGAAATATAAACTATCTTCAAAACGTTTTAGCAAGTGTTCAAAGGGCAATGTTGGCAGAAAAATTTCAAATGTGATTAAGTACAAAGAAGGGCTATGTCAATGAAGACGAGAGTTGAAATAGTAAAAAGATTTGATCTTACTCTCTTTTCCTTGTTTTCGATTGAATATACCTACTTCAAGCCTATATAATTTAAGTATATAAGGAAAAAGCCAAACAATGCTTACTTTATCTTTTTATTATTTATCAGTCATGTTTACTTTTAGAGTGCTAAGTATATTTTTGTACCTATATAACGTACGTACGAAAAATACAAAATATGCTTAACGATTGTCGAGTGAATTTAAAGCAAAACGATAAATCGATAAAACTATCGCAGTCCACTATTACATAATCTGCAATGTAACATTTCTTCTTTTAACTCTTAAGCTAATTATTTTATACAAAATTATGTCAAAACTGATAGCTATTTTTCACCATTGAATCGTAATCTCAATAGTTTGAGTACATAAAACCAGTTTTCGTGTAAAATGTTGTAATCATACAAATATATTATTTATATCCTTTGTAAATGTATGTTAAGTACTGCCTGTACGCAGATTTATTTAAATTTGTAGATTACAAAAAAATGCTTTGATATATGATAAATATTAAAGATTAATTAAATCGAATTTGAAGTAGCTGACTCTAATGCAAATTTTTACATTTTCCAAAGTGTTGAATAAGAAAAGCAAACTATTTTTGAAAAATATCTGAAGATTTAAACGTCATGAGATAATTGGCTCGAGCATCTAGTCCGTTTCTAAAAGGCGAGAGTTCAATCATTTATGATTTTTAAATATATTCTTCTTTTGTTGTTTCGGGATCATACATTAAAAACAATAAAAATTCTTTATAAATAGAGTTTTCTTTTTTCAAACATTTCTTAGTTATTTTTTAAAATACCCGAGTATTTTCCCGACCAACATATTGATAATATAAATAATGGGTTCGAGTCTCGCTTGCGTTATAAGCATATTATATATTTACGTAAAAATAAAAAAACTTTTTAAGTCTAATAATTAAACTTTTTTATTTGTCAGTGATATAGATGATATATCATCTGATGTACTTCATCTGGATATTTGGGATCACGACGACGAGAGCTCAGTATTGGATGCTGTGTCAAGGCTAAATGAAGTTCGTGGAGTTCGCGGCTTGGGTCGCTTCTTTAAACAAGTTTGCCAGAGTGCAAGACAGGGCAGCCAGGATGATTTTCTTGGTAAGTGAATTAATATACGGTAGTAGTTTAAAATTGTACCTTCACAAAATTTTCTTAATATTTTATAAAACTTAATTATTATATGGCTTTTTTATTTCTTAGTTATTAGTATATGTAAAAAGGCAATAAGGTTAGTACTTTACCATCAAATTAACCCTAGTTTATTATGAATATAATTACTACGAATTATTGTGCATATAGAATGCTAACATATCTAGACTTGCGTGGTCATATTTAAAAAAGTAATGAACCAGGTTTGGGATAATACTTGGACTGATGGAATATATTTTCATGATTTTTTACAGCATTATTATTATTTATTTCATGTAAAAACATATGTTTTTACAAAAAATATATAACATACGTATTATGTAAGTGGTCTTATAAAATATAGCGCAGTTGCTTGGAAACCTAAATATATTATGTTCAAATATTACTGATGATCTAATTTTTTAAAGAATGTATATATATAATTAAATAGTTAATATAAAAATATACAGCTAAGCTATAGATACATACAATAATATATACATTTATATTTTTATTTAACATAAAACGCTCTTTATTTTAAACACGTTTTTATTGTACCGACAAAGTGTAATTCTTTTCTTGTTAAATCTTACTTATTTTTTGATACTGGATTTTACTGTAAAACGTTTGCGTATTTTGTGTTAAGTATTTATTTATAAGTAACCAGGGGTACGTTTACGTTCAACAAAAATATACAGTAAGCCCCTCTCTCTCAACTACTTAACCTTTTTTTTATTTCTTAGTTATTAGTATATGTAAAAAGGCAATAAGGTTAGTACTTTACCATCAAATTAACCCTAGTTTATTATGAATATAATTACTACGAATTATTGTGCATATAGAATGCTAGCATATATAGACTTGCGTGGTCATATTTAAAAAAGTAATGAACCAGGTTTGGGATAATACTTGGACTGATGGAATATATTTTCATGATTTTTTACAGCATTATTATTATTTATTTCATGTAAAAACATATGTTTTTACAAAAAATATATAACATACGTATTATGTAAGTGCTCTTATAAAATATAGCGCAGTTGCTTGGAAACCTAAATATATTATGTTCAAATATTACTGATGATCTAATTTTTTAAAAAATGTACATATATATAATTAAATAATTAATCTAAAAATATACAGCTAATCTATACATACGTACAATAATATATACATTTATATTTTTATTTAACAGAAAACGCTCTTTATTTTAAACACGTTTTTATTGTACCGACAAAGTGTAATTCTTTTCTTGTTAAATCTTACTTATTTTTTGATACTGGATTTTACTGTAAAACGTTTGCGTATTTTGTGTTAAGTATTTATTTATAAGTAACCAGGGGTACGTTTACGTTCAACAAAAATATACAGTAAGCCCCTCTCTCTCAACTACTTAACCTTTTTATTAATATTATTTTATAGCAATAATAAATATTTGAATGTGACTAGAATTTCAACAACAGGTATTTTTTATAAATAAAATTAGACTACGTTATTCGTATTCAAATAAGGGAGAATAAGGCGTAAAGTAAAAACAAAATAAGATTAATTTACATTACGAAAGTGAAAAGCTGCTTTCATTGTGGTTTAAAACATAATAAAGAGATCTTTATTATGTTATTAAGACTAATAACTTATTAAACATCATTGCATATAAAACGCTTTCGTAAAAGCATGACTGACTGACAGACAGCACAGCAGATGCTATCGAGGTCATAAAGCAGATATTTATATAAGTTTTCGAAATTACTACAGCGGCAGGATTGTGATTTTAAGTTATTTGTGGTTGCGTGATAAAAAAAATAACAAAGTGACCTAATCGATTTTACCCTATGGATCACTTTGTTGTCTCTCAAGATAATTTTCTCAAAATCATATCAAGAAATCAAGCTCAAATTAATATTGCATATTAAAATTGATGTGTGAGATATATTGGTAAAAAAACATTACATACTTATATTGCAGTTCATTTCATACAAAAATGAATACGACTCTTATTACATAATAAATCTTAATTTATGAAATGTGCTAAAATGTGAGAATTTCCAGTATATATGGTATATATTCTAGGAGAAAAGCTTAAAGATGATAATTACAAGCTTATCATAAAAGAAACAAAATAACATCAGTATGTTTATAGGTCAATTCATACAAAATGAGTGAATACAGCCGCAATTTTAAGTTTGTTATTATTTATAAGTAGCATTTTCCTTAGCAAAACGCTGATGATGAAATTACCTACAACAGTTAAATAGCAGGCACTTGTATGCGAAATTACTATATTTATGACATTACTTATGACTTATAGTAAAAAATAAAAAAGTGAGAGAGAGCTCGCTTAGTCATTAAATTAAAGAATATTAAATATTATATACGTTTTGTTAAATTTTGTGCTTAACAAGGTTTGTTCGAAAGCTTTTGCACAAACTATACATATATAGTAAACAATAGTGTTGGGCAGTTGTTGAACATCAACTTCCATTGTTCCAATCGGAGTGTTGTGGTAACTTAGTTGCTAGTTTAAAGTACATCATTTCTACTAATATTGTTAGTTTCATTAGTTAGTTAGAAATTTCAAGCTAAAATTAATTTGAAAAATATAACCCGACATATCGGAAAAACGGCAACTTGATTTATTTATATGCAAGCATTACGAATGTTAATACTTGCAGTGCTTTAAGCCCTTAGGGATCCGTCAACAGAGGAGCTAGAGAGGACTTAACGAGTTTCAAATGATTTAAATAAAGAAGTACTTTTATAAAATTTTATTAAATATATAGTATTCTAAAAAATAAAATTTGAACTTTTTTGTTCTATGGGAAATAACGCATTAAGGGAAAAATTATTACTGCTCGCTCTGATAAGAATACAAAACAAGGCATAATTTTTTCCACTTCCAAGTAACAAATAATTTATATTTAATATAGTTATTTATTAAAATTATTTATATTTAACACTTTAAGATATAGTGCTTTGATGAACTCAACCCCGTACCTGGTGTTGTTAATACTACCAGAGCATTGAATTAAATAAGACAGTATTGAATGCTATAAAAATGGATGTTTATTTTACGAACCACCATCCCTATCGTTTATTATTTTATGAAACGATTTGAGATTAGTTTGTTTTTATTAAACGATTTCATAATATCTATGATTTTGATATCTAGTACGGTACTAATATTTTAGTAATATAAAAGAAACATAAAAAGAAAATCGTATCATAAAAACATATTAGACACCCTCCAACATCCGATAAATATACAAAAATATTTTTATAAGAAATATTGAGTGAGGCTTACTGAGGTCATTTGACCAAATATATATTTACCTGAATCTCAAATCACAAATGCGACCGAAGCCAATGTTTTGAAAATTTATGATATTAGAATATAGAATACAAGAGTATATATCCAGTTTTGTATAAAAGGATTTATAGTATATTCAATATTTACTTATAAAGTCAAATGTGCCATAAATATTTGAATTCATGCAAAAAGGAAATAATTTGACTTCGAGTGCCGGTAAGAGGGTTCTACGATAACTCTACTGAACCTCACCCCACTAGGGTCGATAAGTACAATTAATTATTGTACTTTAACTTCAAGCTTCACATTTCGCAAAAAAAATCAATATGTTATACAAAAAAGTTAAACTTTTATGTTATACTTTTTATGCATGGTCAATATCAAGTGTTAGCAATCAAAATATTGAGAAAACGTCTACCTGTGTAACTGGAGCAGCCCCTTTCCCTCTTCAGTGTCCCCAGGGATGTTCGCGCTATTTTATTTTCACGGGAAAATAACGACTTTGAAATATTTACAATATTTTGCTATGTATATTTTACGAGATACTTTGTCATGTAAGTTCCTTTAAATATTTCATTAGTTATTAAGTGTCACTAAATATCTCATTTAATTATTGCAAGAATAAAATATTTTGTGATAATTTAATAAAATAACATAATTAATATAATAATAACAGTATTTAAAAAATCTTTGCTGGTAACCCGAACATATTCACATGTAAAACTAAAAAGTTTAAGATAGCGTCTCACCTTCTTTCAAGCGAAAGACAAAGAATCGCTAACATACACATGTCATGTTGTCCACTGAAATTCAAATTCAAATAATTTCGTTCAAAATAATAATATTTGATTTATTTATGGAATATTGAAAGCCACTATTATTGACTTCTTCAGACATATCGTCCAGGAGGTTTTATGTTACGTGTGCTTTCACGTGACAGCACGTCACGTTTTCTGTGTGCCTATTAATTGGGTATTCGATCAGTTAAGCTGACTCAGCGTATCATCAAAAATAATTGCATCTCCACAACATTCATCTTTCTTCTGTAATACACATTTCTTTGACGTACAACAATGTCCGTACGACGTTTCACCGTCTCATCAACGAAGGCACCTATGGCACCGTTAACACTTTTACAGATAGGAATTCTTTCCACATCCATTTCATATCTTCCTCTCTCTCTTTCCTTTCATATCTTCCGTCTTTTCGTAATATATATATCTCAAGTGTAGCTCATTATCCTAAGTTACATTATTTAAAAAAGTAGATATTTTTAAATGTTATATAGTAAATATTTTATAACGGTACTAAGAATCAAACTGAATCTATATATTACTTGAATTAACTTACAAATTTATACCTAAAAAGAAAAATTGTATGGATGTTTTTTGTTCTTTCTGTCCAATCATGTCAGTTACAGGATCAACATTATAATCCAGTAATTTAACGTATGTATCTCAGAGAGGCTTTTTTATTGAGATTTCAGTATCTAAATAAGTAAAAAACATTTATTGCACCGATAAGAAGAGATTAGATGTTAATAACTGTTTTTTCATAGATATACTAATTAGGAGCCTTGGAAATAACGAAGATCAATTTTCATGAATTCCTATGGGATTTGTCGGATAATAAAACTAATAGGATGTTTATTACAATTAAATAATATTATTTTATTTAATATAATCATATTGTAATCGATATCTTACTAAAGTATGGATGTAGAGAAGTTGAAGTATTTTTTTTGTAAATAATATAAATGTAATGCTTTTATAATCCGGGATACAGTGTCAGTATACTAAAAGTCCACTAAACGCTAAATCATAAGTTGAATTTCATGCCTTATTAAATAAAAATAAAATCTTTATACATATTTTTTGTTCTTATTCATCGTTTCAGTAGTAAAAATAGAAAGCTCAAAATAATTATTATAGCATACAAGCGTTAACAACATGAAACCACAACATTGAAAACATTAATCCACAGTGTTATTATATATTTATCGTGTACGTAAAATAAGATTATACGATTAAATTATATTTAAAACATATTTTTATTACATAAAACAATCTTAAATTTAGTATCTTTGATTTTTATATAATATTTTCATTCAGGTTGTGTTAATATTCCGCTACGAGAGATACCATCAACAGGAATAGAGACATGGTACAAATTGGATGCTCGCTCCCAACGTTCGTCTGTGCAAGGTCGTATAAGGCTTAGACTGTGGCTTTCTGCTAGGGAAGCTGGCCGCCATGATGACGATAACCATCAACAGGTACACATGCTTTAAGTAAAAAATACTTACATTACTTAATCGTCTAGTGTGCTTACATGTATATAGTGTACTTAGATGCTGAAGATCTAGAAGTAATAAATATATTTGAGATAAATTGTTCAAGTTATATTAAATTACAATTATTACTATAAGGACAAGTAGATAGTTGCTCTAAATTTAATTTAATACTAATTTCTAGGATGACAAACATAATTCATAATTTAAACTTATATGTTAATATATGACAATTTATATGCTATGTACTATAACCAGGAAGACGTTTTTACGCTACTTTTTACAGACATTTACTTAAAGGCATCTTAATATCAAATGTGAACGGCACAGTCTTACTGACATTTAAGTTATAATTGTAGATCGGACTGCTCATAATAAACTCACCTTGATAGTGACAATTAATCGCTTAAAAAAAGAAAATAAATTATCCTTTCAAAAGACATTGTTAAATAGATATCGCGGTAAAATAGTTATGATATATTTTTAAAGAGTAAAAATTTAATTTATATTATGAATTAGTACTTAAGGGATTCTTCTTCTTATTCTGTTTTTGAAACAGCAATAACAACATTTACTACTAATCTGTTGAACATTGGACATAAAACTTTTACGATGTTTTTGAGATCCATTTGTTCCTTGCATTAAGATCATAATAACGGCTATAACTGCCGGCTGTAACGTTCACATTTTTAAAATGAATTCACTGACTGTCATAAATTGATAAGTATTGTTTTTCCAGTTTTAGTTGGGCGGTTCAGTATTAGTAAAGTATTTTTAAATCTTATTTGTTTTTGTGCCTTTATTTTATTTTACGCAGTAATAAGAGAAAGAAAAAGTCAGCGAAAAGATGAAATTTCGATTACACGATAAATCTAATTCATTCTCAAGGGCCTTTATTCTTCTTGACTTAATATCTTCAATTTTTTTACTCACGATTTATACGTTTCAATTTCATTTTGAAATTTTAATTTTGTACGAACAGCATATTTTTCTACCGTTAGAAGTTTTATTGATATCTAAAATATACATATATTAATATTTTTTTACTTTTATATTACACTTTTAGTAGAAATTATTATGTTAGCACCTGTATTTCTTTCTGTAAATACTTTCGATTTGTATTTAGGTAACAATCATATTTAAGAGGCAGGCACAGTCGTAATAGAATTTGCCAAGGTCCCGAATTCCCTCCATGAAAATTATAGTATGTCCAGTCCTTATGTTCCCTTTACTGTACAAAAACGTTTAATTTAAACACTTACACGTTAACAATAAAATAAGTAAATTAGCGCAGTTTCGCACATTAGCTAATGAGTGGGCAGTAAGAGTTAAGTCACTCCGTTCTTCACTTTTCACTCAATGTATCAAGTGTTGCGTATTGATTGGCAACATTCTACGCCCTACATTGTTTTGTTATATTATTTTATACCGATATTTTATGCGAAGAAATTATCTGGGAATTTTATTTGATCTACGAGCGACTAATCACAATTTGTCTTGAAGTGAAGTGCGAATATCGTGCCAGCATTTGAAGATATAATCAGTCCGTACCCGTTTATAAAATGCTAAAGTTCTGATTTTATATTATACTTTTATTGTTTCAATTAAAATCTTTGAATATCAAAATATTTAGTTAAAAACAAGTGATAAACGCTGAAAGCGATGCTAGTAAAAATATTGGCTATCTTGATTTTTTTATAATTTTTTTTCTTATGAGCGTACTTTCCGTTTTTACGTTTTATTTCTGAAGCAGCATTAAATAAATTTGCTATCAAATCTTATATATTAGTATATTTAAGATATGTATTATATATTTTTTAATAGTTTACATAAAACAATATTTCCATAAATGAGTCTTCATATGATAAATACAATAAATTAAATAATAAATTATGATGTAACATGTATATCTTGTGTAAATAAAAAGGTGCGACAACATGAACGTTTATTCGCCGTGCTGTTGGCACATGAGGTAGAAAATGCTAGCGCGCCTTCAACTGGAGCGGAAGGAGACAGCGGAGAGTGGGAGGGAGAGTTGTGTAATGCGGCACAAACGTTGTTGCATCAACACGCAGTGCAGGGCGACTTAAGCCCACTTCAAGCAGCAATCGCACGGTTTGCTGCCTCGTGCAAACTTAACAGCGAAGCTCCCTTGGATCCGAAGTAATTATACGTATTATATTATTGGTAATTTTTTAATAAAAACATCTTTTATATCATAAAATATTTAATACATAAATAGACCTTCTAATATCAGTGTATTGATTTAAAGTTTTGTCCAAGTAAAATGTGGTAATATAAATAAATATATTAAATATTTTTAGGTATATGCATAAGCTACTGACAGAGCTGGAAAGGGCGTGGTGCGCTAGTGAAAGCTTAGGCGGAGGCGGGAGTGGCAGCGGGGACTCGGGGTCGGGAGCCACGCGCGACGAGGAGCGATGGCTTGCTGTTTGCTTCTGTGAATTCGTGGAAAGAGCTCTCCATCAATTACGCCTACACAGGGATTTGTATCCAGTGTTGCATCATTTGAGCCTTAATAAGTATGTATTTAGACATAGTGTCGTATTTTTTATATAACACTTATGTAATATGCTAAAAAAACATCGTATAAAATAGATACTAGGATCGTCGTAGAAGAGCAACGCCTGCCTGTGTACGCGACGATTTGTGGATTCGATTCGCACTTGGGGAAGATGGGTTTTTCATTTCCATTTTCTTCGTTCTGACAACTAGACAAAAAATGGCACTGAATTCCATAACTTAACATGCGAAAAGGCGAAAAAAAACTAAAAGAATTTTTATTAGTTTTTTTTTAGCTTCACGCTTTATCCCGCACATGACAGGGTAGGCAGAGGGAACTGCAGGGACCGTGGGAACCTAGTGTTAAGACACTCCGTTGCTTAGTCCCGGCTTTCTCTGTCCCCGCTTTCCGCCTTTTTCGAGGCATTACGTGTTGAGTGGCGGGACTCGACGCCGCGCTTTGCCTAGTTTGCCAGAGCGAAGAAAATGGAAATAGAAAAATCCACCTTCCCCGAGTGGGAACCGAACCTACAAATCGTCGCATTACAGGCACACGTTGCGCCACGATGGTCCTCTAGTTTTTTTAAATTCACTAAACTCTGGAGGTTTAATTACGATAATAAAATGTAATTAATACAAATAAAATAAAATTGATGTATGCACTTTTGCATAATGGCAGCATTTCAAAACAGACTGCACAACATTTATTTTACAGACTCGAATTCCTTTTGCGCTGTCTTAATCAATTGTCGCAGATGAAAGCATTCTGGCGCTGTTGTCCTTTTAACAACGAAATCAGGTTAGTTCATTTTATACTAATTTATAGAAAATGGAGTTTACTCAAGTTTTTTTTGAACCAAGAACTTATTCATTAAGAAAGATAAAATGAATCTTTAAGACCACAATTAGTCCTGATTCAAAGGTCAAACTTTGTCTAAATTTATGTGTTTTAGGAGTGGAGATTAAATTAAGATCACGTCTTACAAAGTGACGTTTTGCTCGTTCGAATTCTATTCATTTATAAAAACGGTGTACCTATTTGTATGCTTATGGTAAAATAAATATATACGTCGCACTGATAAACGTTACAGAAAGTTATTAAATACTAATGTATTTTTTTACGTTTATTGTATACAAAATAATAATCTAAGTGGCGTAAAACAAATTAATATCTGCTTAGGAGTGAAATAGTTGGCGCGCTTCGTAAAGGCACAGCTGAGTGGTACGAGGCACTTTGTGCTCAGGACACGGACTCAGAACGCGGAGAAGACCTAGTCAATCTGATCACACTTGTACAGATTGATTTGCAGCAAGGACTCACCTATTATCATCCCGTCTTTGATACGTAAGTATAATATTTACTCGAAGTCCTATATTATTGATATTAATATGTGCTATTTTATATGTTTTTAGTTATGTAATAGTTATTCGTAAACTGAATAAATTAGTAAATAGACTTATAAACTTCTAAGCTCATTCATTTGTATAGCAATATTGTTGTAGGTACTCTTTTTAAGATAAACTTTTTGAGATTTTTCAGTCTCAATTCCATTCCAAAAATGAATCCACACTAAAAAAACATGTGTAATCTAAATACGATTGATACCATATATTAAAAGCGATTCACTTTAGAAGAAAACGTCAGTAATGAAAAAAACGATTACAATATTCGAAGACTATGCAACTTTTTTACCTACAACAATAATCTTAATTTACATTTTTACGTCTTAATTTCTTTCAGTTCTTTATAATTGAATATTAATATTTGCAAAATCGATAAAATATTCAGTACTTTTAAAATTTATGAAGTGTCATTAATTATAGGAAAAATACTAAAAGAAAACATATTAAAATTTAAACGCAGCGGGATTTGAACCCGCGCTTCTTAGCTACAAGCGCTCCAACCGCTAAGCCATGCGTTCTTTATCCTCATGCGTTCAAATTTTTTCCTTAAAAAATATAAATATTATTCATTTAGTAATAATATTTTTCAAAATGTATTGTTAATCAATGAAACAAATGTATTGTTAATAATTAATATGACTTAACTTATTTTATCATTTATTACACTTCATTTAATTAACTTTGATCTTAATTGTCTTAATGTTGCGAAATATATTTATTTATCACAATCAAAATATATCAGGCTTTATATTGTCAAAGGTATTATGTACCTATTTCATTCATAAATTTATCTTCTTACCTTTACGTAAAGTACTTTGCAGAGGATGTTGTATTGTAAATTGCCATGCCATGTTACTTGGTAGTGCGTAAAAGTGCCTACTTATCTTTTAAAATAATTTATGAATAAAAATGAAATATTATAAATATTTTTACGATTTAGGTAAATTAATAAAAATATTGCAAGAAAATCAATTACATGACACTAATCACAAATAGTTATTATTATATGTTCATTGTATTATGCAAAAATACTACTTCTAGAACGAAACTTCTAAGGAGCTCCGTTTTAAGTTCCGTTAAGGAGAAAAGTTGTCAAGTAAAAATTGGAGGGTGCATGCATCCACTTGATTTTTACCTCTAAAATTAGACTTACAATTTATCTTTAACCATTATAATCTTATAATTCTGAATCAAGAAAAATTGCCTCTAGGCTAGGTAAGTAGGTTTTGAACATAAGGCAAATTTCATAACAAATATGAAAAAAATGCTATTTTTTGTAAAACTACTCGAGACGTCATCGTCACTTAAGTACGTCGACGAGATGAGAAAAATATTATTGACAAGAGGATAGGGAGGAGGACAGGATAATTAAGAATTCTCTTTAACCTCAACATAAAAGATAATTTCACTAACATACATCTGTGACATATATCACATTATTACATATATCTATGACCACAGTCCAGACATTATAAGTAAGTTGTTGGTATAATTTACAGAATTTATATGAAATTGCTGCATTTTTTTATAGATATTTGTACATGTTTAACTTATCATATAAAAATAATAAACAACACACGTTCGCCACGTTCAGAAAGTAACAAACGACACTGAATTCAATAATGTAAATATGATTTCCTAAAAGAGAAACTGGATATTCTATCAACAAAAATATCATATTGAGTTCCTTATTCATATTAGTATATGTAAAGGCGACATATACGATCTTTTAGAATTATGACAAGCAGGAAATAGACGTGGAAATACAACACATGCATAATACATAATACTTATTATGTTGGTGTTATTTAATCCTTAATTTAGCCCAATAAATAGGATATTCATATACAAATTTCATTTAGATATGGGAGGTTTAATTGTAACATAATTCATAAAGTTGGTTGATTTTGGTAGACTACATTTTAATGTAATGGAGGAAAATTTAATATTTGACGAACAAACCGGCGTGGCGCAGAGGCGCAGCGTCTAGCTGTAAACACGACAGTTTGTGGGTTCGATTCCCATTTTCATTTCCTTTTTCTTCGCTCTTGCAACCAGGCAAGTGCAGTTTTGAATTTTGCCACTTAACGCGCAATGCCTGGAAAGACGGAAAGCGGTAAACATAAACATAATTTATCCCTTATTGGTCCACCTTATACATATATATCTATCAAAAGAAAACTTTAAACTTGCAACTTGCAAGTTCCGATAAAGTTTTATGATCTCAAATTCTTATTTATTTTGTAGGACCAACAATGTTCCATACTTCAGCGTCGTCTTTACACAAATTGACAAAATGGTGAGTACTGGTTACCAAAAATTTTGGCATATTAAAATTTTAGTAAATATAAATAATGTTTTGTTAATGTTAAATTATATGAAATAAGAATTATAATGTATATTAAATAATAAAATTCTTGCTCTAAAACACATTTACCTATTTTATATTATATTGCTTCTAGGGCAAGTAACATAAATATCTACCAAGCTATTATTCCTCACTGAAAGGACACGATATTTTACTTAGCACTATAGAAACACGACATTGTATTTGTTTCTATACGTAGACGTCATAAATAAAGGGTCTTACATAGAGCTTTCATAATCTACCTCCATCGGTGTCGGTGCTGGTTCGATTCATATTTGAAAATATTGAGGAAGCGTAGTAGCGCAGACGCGCAAGCGTCTGCCTGTAAATGGTTTGTGAGTTCGATTCTCACTCGAGGAACACGGATTTTTCTATTTCTATTTTTTTCTATATATATATATATATATATATATATATATATATATATATATATATATATATATATATATATATATATATATATATATATATATATATATATATATATATATATATATATATATATATATATATAATATATATATATATATATATATATATATATATATATATATATATATATATATATATATATATATATATATATATATATATATATATATATATATATATATATATATATATATATATATATATATATATATATATATATATATATTATATATATATATATATATATATATATATATATATATATATATATATATATATATATATATATATATATATATATATATATATATATATATATATATATATATATATATATATATATATATATATATATATATATATATAATATAATATAATATAATATAATTTTATAACCATTTATTTATTGTTCGAAATTATAGTTAAGTGTGAAAAACGACCTAATAATACCGTATTTTGATTACAAATTACCCATTAAGCTATTTCTATTTTCACTTAAATCGTAAGTTATTAACGTTAAACGTGCAATCATTGTTAATGTTTTGTTTCTTATACGCTTTATCCCACTTATAGCATTGTATGCAGATTAAGGAAACTTAGTGTTACGACACTCTGTTTATCACTTTATTATTATTTGCCTTATTTTCGAAACATTGTGTTTTAAGTGGTGGGATACAACAATGTGCTTTGTCTTCTCCGAAAGGGTATCAAATCAATAGCATTTACAGCTACATGTTTATATATTAGGCCTGGTCTGTCTATAAGGATATATGGAACAAAAAAAATTAAACTTATAGGTATTTTACAAAATAATATATTTCAATATTTTCATAGAAAAATTACTCAAAATGTATTGTTTAGTAAAAGTAAACACTCAGGTAATAATGCATAAACCAACAAGTAATATATTATTTATTTGTTTACAAGGTATAGGTATAATTTATAGAAGTTTTAACAGGTATCTGAAGATGTTAAGCACTGCGTTGAACATTGGGTGGCTGAAGGCTGGTGTGGAGTAGCTGAAGAAGAATTATTTGATGAACACGGCAACGGAAGTGAGTCCATAACTGTTATAATTAGTACAAGTTCTTCGTTATAATCTTCTGTTTGTAAAAATGTATAGAATTAATTGAACAAAATATTTCACTCATTTTTTAATAACTAATTTTTGCTATGATTATTTGCACATAATTAACAGCAAAGTAAAATAGTACACATCTTTTTTTAAAACTAGAAAAGTTAAATTACATTAATTTTACACAAGCATCTAGAAACATATGTATTATGTATACATAAATATTGTTTTAAGATAAGCCTCGCGTGCGGCGCGGATAGTGTTTTGAATAACAAATGAGGCTCCGACGAAACTTCCGGAAAACTTACACTATGATGTCATTTAGTAACTAAGCTAAAATATGCATCAGAGCTTATTTTAAGAAATATGCTAATGCTATTAAAGTTTGTTCCGTCGGATTTCTCCTTTTTATTTTATTTTATACTTTGGATATTCTTATGTATTTAAATACACATAATTATGTGTAATTGTAAGAGACAAAATAATTTTCTTACTTTTAATTTCAATTTCCTCTTAATTTCAATGAAAAAAATAGAAGTTTGTTTCGTTAATAATGCTAAGATCAGGAACTGTTTTGATTTTAAAAAAAATGTTGAACAGTTGATTAATTTATTGAGGAAGGGTTAATATTAAAGTTATTTTAATTTATAGATTTTGGGGATTTAGCCGTAAGTAAAAGCTTCATTTTGCAAATTATTTATCAGTTTTTTTACTTCTTTCATAGTGTGTATAGTGTCAGCAAAAACTCTGCCTTTTGAAGTGCTAGCAGCGGTGAGAGAGCTTTGCGCTGCCGCTTCACCGACACCGTCATTTCATGTCGCATATGACCCACCACCACTACTGTTAGATGCCTATCAGTAAGTTTCTATTAAATTACTCATATAAAATCAGCTGACTTCCGTAAGCATTGTCCATTTCATGAAATAACCGATAACAGTTACTCATTACATAATGTTAAGTTCTGTAAAAACAATTATTTGTGAAGAATTTTAATAATTGGATTTTTTGATTTCAAATAAACCTACTTTCATTTTTATTCAGAATCTTGTGTATTATCTATGGTCGATAACAGATGACAGATGGCAGGAGAGATGTCGGAAGTTAGCATAAAAGTTATAATGTTTTATATATTATGTTAAAGTTATAAAGTTATAATATTTTATGACGTTATGACGCTTTTGTAAATATTATATATACAAAAAAAAACAAAAAAGTACTTTGTTTGTGAAGAATACTGTTTGATAATATGTTTTTCATAGTTTAAGTAAATTTTAGTTTTTATATTTAAATATGAATCTTCTGTAACTTAATAAGTAATAACAAATTCAGATTCTGATTCAAATATTCATAAGACAGAATCTCTTTTATATTTAATGGAAGCAAAATAGGAAAAAATATTCATATTCCTAAAACTAAATTTACAACTCAATATGGCATCACTTTATGAGGATCGAGAGGAGCTTTCCTTATTTTCATACTTAAGATATTTGCGTAACCTTTGAAAATAGCAGTTGCTTCTAAATTAAATCTCGTAATAACGGAAAAATTGTAACTTTTGCAGACAACCGTAAGTAACCTTCACATTTAAGGCGATCATGTCACTGGAATTTAAATTAAGAAACTTATGCTTGGTGTTGATATTCATCATGAAATTTGCTTCGAAAACTTCTTTATTGCTTGACTTCTGACTGTATTGAAACACATCAGGCTTAAATAACTGTATTATCAAAAAGATATACACAGTCAATTATGTACAATTAATTTAAAGTAGTATTCTCGTATAATTTGCCGTCGTAGCCATTATATATTACATGTAGCCATTACATGTATTATTATACTTTATAAGTATAATTATAGGTACGCACGTACAAAAACAACGAAAAAGTTTATATATATATATATATATATATATATATATATATATATATATATATATATATATATATATATATATATATATATATATATATATATATATATATATATATATATATATATATATATATATATATATATATATATATATATATATATATATATATATATATATATATATATATATATATATATATATATATATATATATATATATATATATATATATATATATATATATATATATATATATATATATATATATATATATATATGCAGGGGAGAGGGCGCTACTGTTCTCGTGTTCACATCGGCTCCGTAATATATCTGAGTTTAAAATTAGAAAAAGTGCGCAAATCAACACGAAACAGTGACTAAGTTGTGAAGATAGCAGTGATACAACAGGGAAACTATTATAAACACTTTACTCTGCAAAATCAAAAGCTAATTTTCAAAAAACCGACATCAACGGAAACTTTCGCCAAACAAGTTATTACGAGGAAACAAAATCAAAGAAATCCATTGACAACATATAAAAGGTCAGTGTTTCAAAATAAGAGGTGGAAATTGTGTAAAACCAGCTATTTTAAGCACCTAAGAAAAAAAAAATATAACCTCAATATAAAAACAAAACAAAAAATAAAAAGTCATCAGAGAAATCATTAACAACGCCATCTATCTGTGAACAGCAACACTATTTACAAAAAACTTAACCAGTATCGAATCATCGACAAATAAAATATATAAAAGTGAATAGTTAGAACGATACTCGAGAGAGGGCATTATTAGTATATACACAAACAATGGATAATATTTTAAAAATACTTAAAGATATACAAACTGATTTATCGAAACAAAAGCAAGATATGAAAGAAATGGAACAAAACATTAAGGAATCAATAAATAATAATATAGACGAAAAATTCAATCAAATCGAAGCTAAAACTTATCTCTTAGAAACTAAAATCGAAAAACAACAAAGAACTATTGATTTTTTGGAAAAACAGTTGAGGAAAAGAAATTTAATATTTTTTGGTGTGGAGGAAAAAGAAAAAGGCTACGAAAATCTGCTTTCTTTGATATTAGACATAATAAATAACAAAATGAATATACCTTGCCATAAATGGGAAATTGAAAATGTAACAAGAATAGGGAAATATACAGGAAAAATAAGGCCAGTGGTTATTACAACAACAACGACTAGC
The DNA here is from genome assembly GCA_037178615.1 of Dione vanillae. Lineage (NCBI taxonomy): Eukaryota > Metazoa > Arthropoda > Insecta > Lepidoptera > Nymphalidae > Dione > Dione vanillae. The sequence continues at coordinate 325,395 of JAZFAU010000130.1, forward strand.
AGAAAACTAGAACTACTCAAAAAGAAAAAATCACTTGACAATACTGGTATTTACGTGAAAGAAGATTTTCCTCCTAGTGTTCTTCAAAAGCGAAGAGATTTACAAGAAAGCCTCAAGCAGGAACGAGAGTCAGGAAAAAGAGTAGCTCTCCGTTACGACAGAATCGTTACATTAAAGCCGCGGGAATCGACATTTCGTACACCCACAGAGAGGAATCCAAACAAACGATTTATGTCCACTTCACCTGAAGAGACAGAAGCTACTAAAGATAGAAGTAAGAGGGAAGAACCGAAACAAATGCAAAAGAAAAACAAATCGCAAAATATAACTAGTTTCCTGCGTTCGTCGCAACTGAACGATAGCAACCCCACTACATCAAATAGAGATGTAGAAAAACAACAAAAAAACTAAATAGCGCCTCTGTATCCTCTCTACCTTCTCCAAGACGGCTGGTCACCGTGGAGAAGTATGACCACCACCCCCTAAACCAAAACCAAACCAACAAAAACATGAATAAATATACAAAGGAAACCAAACAATCAAATTACCTATATATAACAAGTATAAATGTGAGAACCTTATTATCAGATAGCAGATTAACAGAATTAAACTACGCGGTAAAAACAATAAAATGGGACATAATGGGTTTATGCGAAACTAGAAGAGATAAAGAAAAAATAGAAGAATATGCAGATTCTATCCTATTTCATACACATGGAACAAATGGAAGGAACGGAGTAGGTTTCTTAATAAAGAAACAACTCAAAAACAATATACTTAGCATAAAAACTTTCTCAGATCGCGTGGCGATATTAGAAATCCAGACTTCCGATGATGTTGTATGGTCTTTCATTCAGATTTATGCCCCCACAGAAGTGTATACAGAAGAAAACATGGACACATTTTACGAAACAATACAATCTGCTTTAGACTTTATTCATTCAAAAAATGTCGTGATACTCGGAGATTTCAACGCAAAAATAGGAAAGGCTCAAAGAGGCGAGGAAAGGAACTTTGGAAATTACTCACACGGACAACGAAGCTTACATGGCCAGAGATTAGCAGAATTTATTTTAGAAAATAATTATTACGTTACGAATGGCATGTTCAAAAGCAAACCACATAAAAAATGGACGTGGCGATCTCCAAATGGAAAACAACTTAACGAAATCGATTACATCCTAACAAATCAGCCCACTAAAATTAAAGCCTTTGATATCATAAAAAACTTGAATTACAACACCGACCACAGAATGATAAGGTGCAAGTTATCCTTATCTCTAAAACCAAAAAGAAGGAAAATAAAACATGTCGCTTATGATAGAGATCTACCACATATTTCAGAAGAAAATTCTAGGCACTGGGAAAATAAACTAATAAAGGCCATAAATAGATCAACAGATATTCAGACCCAGTACGACAACTTGGAGACCGAATTAAAAGAGCTTCTTAACCATTTACCAACAAAAAAGAAAGCAGATAAAAATTATATTAATAGAGAAACGAAGGACCTTCTAGAACAAAGAAGAAAATTGTATAGTGAAAAAAGAACAAAAGAAGTAAAATCAAAAATAACTACAATTAGCAAAAAAATCAATAGAAATATCACACAACAAAGACGAACAATCAGACTAGAAACTTTCGAAAAATGTATGAGTAAAACAGGAGCTCTACGGAAAGCCTACAAAATTCTGAATGATAAATCAGATTGAACAGAAAAAATAAAAAACAAATACGGAATTATGAAATTTAGGCGTCCAGATATTATGAATGAGGCGACACGATTTTACCAAGAACTCTATTCTAACAAAAATACCCTCATAGATTCTAAAATAAGTAATTCCATCAATGTAGCGAACTCTACGTCCGTAGAACCACCGTACATTCTCTTGTCGGAAATAGAGTACGCAATAAAATCTCAAAAAAATGATAAAACACCAGGAAAAGACAATATCACGAATGAAGTATTAAAATCATTATCTAGTTCACTGCTGAAACCAATTCAATTGGTCTTTAATAACATCCTGAGAGCAGAAACAACACCAGTACAATGGTCACAGTCCACGATTATTTTATTACATAAAAAAGGGGATAGAAGCGATTTCGGAAATTATAGACCAATCAGTCTTATGACAAATATATACAAGATCTTCTCAAAAATCATATTGAATAGAATAACACATACACTAGAGGAAAACCAACCACAAGAACAAGCAGGCTTTCGGAAAAAATATTCGACCATAGACCATATTCAAGTTATTACACAACTGATAGAAAAGGCAAATGAATATAAAAAACCTTTGTACATGTGTTTTATTGACTACACGAAAGCTTTTGACTCTCTATATTTCGATGCTATCTGGACATCTCTAGCTCAACAAGGCGTAAATAAATCGTACATAAATCTAATACACAGCGTTTACACAAGAGGACACGCCAATATACGGCTCGAGAGGGATGGTACGAGTTTTCCTATACAGAAAGGAGTGAGACAAGGAGATCCGCTCTCTCCAAAGATTTTTTCGGCGGTCCTGGAGTCGGTTTTTAGATGTCTTGACTGGGAAACTAAGGGAGTAAAAGTCGATGGAGAGTTTCTACACCATCTCCGGTTCGCAGACGACATCGTAGTTTTTGCGGAAAGCGCCGAAGACCTTGAAACCATGGTAAATGAGCTAGCAACAGAGAGTCAAAGAGTGGGATTGTCGTTGAATATTTCAAAAACCAAGATTTTATCCAATCATACACCTCGAGACATCAGAATAGGGACGGAAAAGATAGAATATGTGAAAGAATACATATATCTCGGACAACTAGTGTCATTTGAAAACAGTACAAAAAACGAAATACAAAGAAGAATAACTCTAGCTTGGAGGAAATACTGGGGTTTAAAAGAAGTCATGAAAAACAATACCATCAATATAGACATCAAGAAAAAGGTTTATGAAACGATAATATTACCGTGTTTAACTTACGGCTGCCAGACGTGGTCACTAAGAAAAGAAGACGAAGAAAAAATCGCCATTTGTCAACGTAAAATGGAAAGAAGTATGCTTGGATGGAAACTCTCTGATCAAATAAGCAATATTATTATAAGAAGAAAAACAAAAATAGTAGACGTACAGAAAAGGATAAGATTGCTAAAATGGCAGTGGGCAGGACATATCTGTAGAATGAACAATAAAAGATGGACAAAGCGCTTGACAGAATGGATACCAAGGGATGGAAAAAGAACGAAGGGAAGACCAAAAAAGAGATGGAGAGACGTTTTCAATATTAGGTGTGGACCAGAATGGATGCAATTGGCTCGTAAAAGAGAGATATGGAAGAGTTTAGGGGAGGCCTACGCCGCAGAGGCGACTACTACATTATAAGTTAAATATGTTCAAAAAAAAAAACATTATAAATTAAATATGTTAACTATAAATATATATGTATGTGTATGTATGTATGTGCGTGTATGTATGTATGTATGTGTATGTGTGTGTATATGTGTATGTATGTGTATATATATGTATATATATGCATATTCTTTGCTTGTAATTTAAACAAAATAACTATTTTAGTCAAATGTACATGTATGTTTTTGGTAGTAGAAATAAAGGCTATTTTTATTTTATTTTATTTTATTTATATATATATATATATATATATATATATATATATATATATATATATATATATATATATATATATATATATATATATATATATATATATATATATATATATATATATATATATATATATATATATATATATATATATATATATATATATATATATATATATATATATATAAATAGGAAGAACTGTGGGATTTACATTGAATGAAGGGAATATAAATAAATGTACACGAATTTCAAAACAAAATAAAAATTCGCCTCGTCCGCGTTCAGTCCTAGTTAAATTCTCAAATCAATTACTACGTGATAAATTTATGGCAAGTGTCATAAATTTTAATAAAACCAACCCGGACAACAAACTCAATACCTCTCACCTTGGAATTTCTGGAGAAAAGTCCCCAGTATTCATTTCTGAAAATTTAACAACCACGGCCAAAGATATATACGCAGCAACTCGAATTTTTGCCAAAGAAAAGCAGTACCGCTTTGTGTGGTCAAGGAACAATAATATTTTTCTCAGAAAGTCGACTGCAACTGACGCAATATTAATAAAGTCAAAAGATTTTTTAAAAACCTTAAATTAAAAAAAAAAATTATATATATTTTTACCTTTTTTTATTGTAAATGACTATATTTATTACTTATTCTTAACTAATTTTAAATATTTTTACATTGTTAGTTTATTTTTTACTTTTGATTATTTTATGTTTTTAGTATATAGTTATTTTAGTTTTATTTTTATCTTAATTATTATTATTTTTTTTAACCTTACTATTGTCGCATGTTTTTGTACTTCGCATTTATTTGTTTTGTTTTTAATTGTTTAACGATTAATAGAACCTTAACAAATAATGTTAATGCATGACAGAAACCTAAGTATTTTTTACCAAAATGTGCGAGGAATGAGAACCAAAACTAATGATATTTACCTCTCTATATTAAATTCGAACTATGATGTATTGATATTCACAGAAACATGGCTCAATTGTAACATAAATAATAATGAATTTTTGGACGACAGGTATGTCGTTTTTCGCCGAGACCGCGAGACAAGTGTCTCTAATAAATTGGATGGTGGAGGTGTTTTAGTCGCGATTTCTAAAAATATTAAAAGCTACAGAGTTAACACGTGGGAGTCTGAAGTTGAGGATATCTGGATTAATATCGTGTTTGGTACAACAAACTTATTTTTGTGTGCCGTTTATATTCCTTCTCCAATTAAATTTGAAATACTTAATACATTTACGCAAAATGTAGAAAAATTGCTACCAAAATTAAAAAATATGCTTATCGTTGGAGATTTTAACTTGCCTGCAATCAAATGGATTCCACATAATGATCTTAAATATGTTACTTCTGTCCATTCAAATATTCCCATATGCTCGTACATTGATGATTTTATGTCCTTGACAGGTCTTTTTCAGTTTAATAATATAACTAATCCGTATGGAAAGATTTTAGACTTAGTTCTATGTAACTCAATGAATATAACTGTTGAAAAAAGTGACATGATAGCTTGTTCAGAAGATAAATATCATCCATCGCTGGATATAAGTTACAATATTTCATCTTTCAATCCACCACTTTTTACACCTAAACCTTCAACTAAGTATTTATACAGAAAGGCTGATTATATTTTAATAAATGAACGGTTATGCGGTTTGAATTGGGAACAGATTTTTTGTGATTGTCAAAATGTTAATGATATGTTAAAGATTTTTTATTATAAATTAAGAAATATTATAGAAGAATGTATTCCTAAAAGCACGGTTATTCATAAAAAAAATTACCCTATTTGGTTTTCAAAAAATCTTAAGAAAAGATTAGCGGAAAAAAATAGATACAGAATCCTTTATAAAAAGTACAAAAACCCATTAGATGAAATTTCATTTAAACTATTACGTGCAAGATGCCAAGATATAATTAACTCTGACTATACAACGTATATTGATTACGTAGAACTTAATGTTAGAAATAACACAAAATTTTTCTTTTCCCATTTAAAAAATCTTCGAGGTAATAAGTGCGATTATCCAGCTGTGATGACGTATAAAGATGAGCAGTTTTCTTTTGGCCAAGATATTTGCAACCAGTTTGCTAATTATTTTTCTAACACGTATATTAATTACGACAAAACAGACTTTGTTACTGTTCACAAAGCAAATGAGCAATTACCAAACATAAAGATTAGTTCTCATGAACTAAAAAGGCTGTTAAGGGGAATAGACGAAAATAAAGGAGCTGGACCCGATAACATCTCTCCTTATTTTGTTAAACAATGTGCAGATTCTTTAGTTTGGCCATTAAAACTTATTTTTAATAAATCCCTTTGCGAAGGTATATTTCCGTGTGAATGGAAGAAGGCTAGGATAATCCCTGTATTTAAGGGTGGTGACAAAAAAGATATTGCTCAATATAGACCTATTAGCATTTTGTCAGTATTCGCTAAAATATTTGAATCCTCTGTTTCTGTCTTTTTATCTTGGCACATGAAACCGATAATGTCTCAATATCAACATGGCTTTTTAAAGAAAAAATCCACTGCTTCCAATTTAACTCTTTCTGTAGACGATCTTACTCAATCCGTTGATAAAAATAATCAAGTAGACTGTATATATACAGATTTTTCAAAAGCCTTTGATGTTGTTAATCACTCCCTCCTCATAAAAAAGCTAATTAATTATAATGTTCATAATAGTCTTATAAGATGGATAAATTCCTACTTAAAAAATAGATGTATGACAGTAGTGTTGGGCGGGTATCAATCTAAAAATTTTAATGCTACGTCGGGTGTGCCCCAAGGTTCAATTCTTGGCCCTATACTATTTGGCATTTTTATTAATGATATTGCCACTTGTTTTCATCATAGTAGATTTCAATTGTATGCCGATGATCTCAAATTTTATTCAGAAATTCATGGGCCAGATAACTCAATAAAGTTACAGCAGGATCTTGATAGGTTAGCAATATGGTGTAAACAAAATAATATGAAGCTTAATTCTAAAAAATGTAAAAGCATTACATTCAGTAAAAAAACTTTTAACACACCATTTTGTTACCATATCGATGGCAATGTTCTTGAAAGTGTAACGCAGATTCGTGATCTTGGTATTATAATGGACTCAAAACTCAGTTTTATTCCACATATCGACGATATTGTTAATAAGTCTTTTAAGTCCATAGGCTTCATAATTAGGAATACAAAAAATTTTAAGAGTACGTACACACGGCAGTTATTATTTGATTATTTGGTTCGCAGTAAGTTAGAGTACTGTTCGACTACTTGGAATCCATATTATAATGTCCATAAAGATAGAATAGAAAGAATATTTAAGAAATTTTTACGATATTTATGCTTCAATGACAGAAATAATTTACAAAACGAAAATTACAAGGTTATACTTGCTAACTATAATGCACTTTCTTTAGTGGATCGCAGAGATATGCTGGACCTGTGTTTCTTTCATAGAATTATATCCAATGCTATCGACTGTCCTGATCTATTAAATAGAATTAATGTTGTAGTTCCGAGACAAAATGCCAGACATACAACATACTACACTTTTAAAAGTAGATTTTCTAGGACCAATTTAGGACAAGCTGCGCCAATAAGTAGAATGATTAAATGTTATAATGATATTGAGCGTAAAGCAAACCTAGACATTTTTAATGATAGTTTGAATTTGTATAAAAATAAAATTAAAGAACATTTCCTTTCTCAATAATATGTCATGTCACAACTTTTTTGTTAGTTAAGTTTATTTTTATATAGCTGTTTTTAGATTATTATTATTATTTTTTATTCCTTTTTGTTGTTATAAACATATATTTTTCAACCCTTTTTTTTAATTGTATCTATAGATTTTTAGAATAAGATCTAAACATTTTGTAACCCATGTTGAGTTAGCCTGTAAGTAATGATACGCAACTGTAAACAGTAAGTTCCATCATGTTATAATTAATTGTAAGTTTTTGTGTATCACGTTGGCTTCCTATTAAATAAATAAAATAAATAAATAAATATATATATATATATATATATATATATATATATATATATATATATATATATATATATATATATATATATATATATATATATATATATATATATATATATATATATATATATATATATATATATATATATATATATATATATATATATATATATATATATATATATATATATATATATATATATATATATATATATATATATATATATATATATATATATATATATATATATATAATACGTAAATTATGACTTATTGTGTTCAAAATTGCCCCACCTCATATCTATACTCAATTATTTTATTTTTATTTCTTATACTGCTATATAAACGGAGATACGTTTGTTGTTATCATTGTTTTGTCGAATGACGTGCGATGCTTCGGTATAATTATGTGGCTAGTCCTTCGACTGCTGCGATCGAAAACTTGGTTTTGTTTTAGGGCCATAGCACACGGCGTATTTTAAACGCGCCTAAGACGCGCGTTCCAGGAACGCGCGTCTTCGGCGCCGTAGACGCTGATATTTGCGTTTACATAGGGCCATAGCACACGGCGTATTTTAAACGCGCCGAAGACGCTCGTTCCAGGAACGCGCGTCTTCGGCGCCGTAGATGCTGATATTTGCGTTTACATTGCGTTTACATAGATGAAATAAAAGCGCGCGTCTGACGCGCGTTCAACGCGCGTTTGAAGCTATACAAACGCGCGTACAAAGGAGCGTAGTAGGGGCGGGGGTGGGGCGGACCATTTTACGACTGAAGAAGAAGAGAGTCTGATCAAAACGCAAAAGCTACGCGCGATCACAGCGCGTCTGTTCGCTGTATCTGAGCGTATACGCGGAGTAGACGCGCGTTTCATGATCTCCCCGTGTGCTTAGGTTACAAGGTTGCGATCGAATGTCGTTCGAATCGCGTATACGCGCGTAATCTGCGCGTCGTCTGCGCGTTTAAAATACGCCGTGTGCTATGGCCCTTTAGTGAACAAAAGATTAGTATGGATATTCCTATTGAAATATTTTCGAATAAAGATGCAGATAATGTGTTTATATAAGTTTTTTATGTTCATTAATTTACACACACACACACACACATACGCATTCATACTACCATGAGTAAAAATTTAATAAAAATAATAATTTATTTCAATAACATTATTTCATTATTTTTTGTCACTGTTTTTGATGTTTAAATACGTATGGAGCTATAATCTGTATCTTAAGCACGTGGGCCTTGACACTGCGCTGTAGTGTTTTTTAACTTTATCAGTCGTCAACATTCTGTCTTTTAATGTTTTGCCTCTGAATGTTACAATTTTTTTTTTTATTTTCTCTATGTACATATTTTGGCAGTTGGTGTCAGGAAGGGATAATTCTACAGTAATTGTATATTTTATTTAGTTCGCATTGTATATCTCGCATTCGCATTGTATAGTTTGTATATCTCAATAAAACTTATATATCAGATGTGGTTTAACTATATACATTATAAATGGTATGTCGTAAATGAGTACTTTTGTTGACTGTCAATGCAAAGACCGAGACACTTTTCATGAGTCTTTTTTAAATGGGTTCATTGTTAGTTATAAGAGTGGAAAAATCAAGTATTTATTTAAAAATTACAAAGAATGTTTTTCTTCCCAAAGTGTTAAAGCCTCTTTGAGCTTTAATAGAGGCATGAATAGAGGCTCCGAAATAAAACAAGGACGTTTCATCTGTGCACAAAATAAGATGTACTACTAACTAAGTAATCTCTTTCTCAAGCTGTGTATAGTTGCTATTTGGTCATTCTGGAATCTTATTTCTATATGATTGTAGTATTTGGAGTAATCTACAGCCCCATACTGCCTATAAGTCTTAGGAAATAAAAGATTTTATTGTCTTATCTTGAACTTTCCTCTTTGATCCTATCCCTACTTTACTTGATTGTGCTCCTATCATAAATTGTTTATGGAATTGAAGTCTTGACTCTGGGATACTTCTGTGTTTTGAAAGTGATGTGACAATCTCTTCTCGACAGGTGAGAAAGAAACACTGTCTCACTCAAAAATAACATTTATCTTTATTAACTTTCGAAGTATACCACTATTATTATATAACCATACCATTATTTTTTTAAATTTAGTTATAAACTTTGCAATACGTCCTCACTGAACGACTGACGGCGACAATACTTAAAATACACTTCCTTAATATTAAAAAATATAATATTTACATTTTTTCTTAAACTCAACTTAACTTTATTTTTCTTATTAATTTTCAGTAATTTTACTATATATATTTATCAATAATTCTAATATCTTCAAGATTATGATCTGAAATAAGAATCAAACCCTAACATTGTTTATTTCTTGTTCAGTTATGCTTTAAATAAAATCGTGAATATAATGACGAACATTCTTTATACGAGTTAGAAAATAGGCTATTATCATTTAAATAAAACACAATCAGAATTTCTTGCACGTAAAGGTTTTATTCTTTAAAGCTATTGCTGAAAAATTAAATTATTGCGATCACATCACTTCGATATTAGGTACTTTTTATATTTTTTTCATATTACAAACATACAGCTCTTGTGATTTCAGTAATTTATTTTTGTTTTAAACGATTATAATACATGATATTTTTATTTGTAATTGTTAAATAAAAATGTATTTTTTCAAAATCCAAATGATACCTATATATGTGTATAATATCATTATTAGCAAAGCTATTTTTTTCTCTTTATCTTAAGACTTTAATTAATTTAAAAAGCAATTAATGTCAAACCATTGTCATAAAGATACGTGATCAATTATAATGCCTTTGCCACTCAATCACTTTGCGGCGACCGTCGTTCGTACTGGCATGGTATAATATTAATAGCTACCATGGCGCATACTGCACATGGCGTATCTCAGGCAATAATTGTAGCTTTACTATGACCTATTATACAGCGCCAAAGAAATTTACATTAATAATAGGATATAATGAAAAGTAAATTAAATGTGTACTTTACCAGTCAAAGAAAAAGAACAAATATATATATATATATATATATATATATATATATATATATATATATATATATATATATATATATATATATATATATATATATATATATATATATATATATATATATATATATATATATATATATATATATATATATATATATATATATATATATATATATATATATATACTTTTTCTTTGACGTATACAATTTGAATACTAAATATAAAAAAGTGTTGATTTAAATGCAATAAGAACATTGCATAAGCACATAGAAATACGCACGTAATTTACAGATGGTTTGAGCCGCTGATCGATCGGTGGCTAGCTGTTACTAAAACCATGGCTTTACAACGCGTGCGGGCGGCGGTGGAGCTGGGTATGTATAAAGATAAATAAATATCATTCGTATATATATTCTTTAAATGGCTGATAAAACATTCTTACATTATGATTATTTCATATAATACAAACTCTGTCCTTTATATTCCATGAGAAGCTAATTCTATAAGAAAATACAGTATCAGAAAATGTTTTATAACGTAACCGAAGGTGATATGTGAATATACGAAATTAGGTATATCCGAGAGTCGTTTACGATGAATATGTCGTAAACTTCAAAGAATAGCTAAAGCGGTTAAATATAATAACGTTACGTACATTTTATTATCATGATATTGATGAACCCATAACCGGATCGGATAATCCAAATAAAAACACCCACAATGCTACGCGTGGCATATTTTACCTTACGTATGATACATCCAGCAATCTATTACTTTTATCTAAGATTTTAATTGTACCTACCGAATTGTACCTGGTAATTAATGAAAAAATAATTAGTGTAAATTAATGAGTAACTTTAAACTTTGCGACATCAAATACAAATGTGTTTAAACAACAAGGCATGCCTAATTATTAGGCCGAAGTAAAGGTTCACACCCGAACTCGGCCGCCATTTAGATAAGCATCGGATTCTTAACGATGGCGTAACACGAACGCTTTTATTGGCTCGAAAAATAAAAGATTTGTTTCAAATGTTTGTTATACAGTATAGACAAACCAAATTCACACTTAAACAAACTTTCATAAATGTTTTATCGTGTTTAGTAACGCTACAATACAATTAAAGTAACACCAATTCAATTTGTATGTACTTATTTGCAGATTACACGATTTGAGTTTAAATTTCTAATTCGTTTGCGTGTGATTTTGTTCCCAACGGACTAAGTCTGTTTTACAGGAATTAAATTCTGTAACCGTCTCATTTTTGTAACCTAATCTATACTTACACTAAATACACCAACAACGATGTGTTAAAAATATGTTACACTCATCTTGTGCATTTTATGACAGTTATATTAATTTTTTACAACTTTTAAAGTTAATTTATTAGCTGTAGAACACAAAACACAGGTTACACAAGCTAGATGATATACACTACTTTTTAACGCTTTGCTTCATCACCATCATCATCAAGTTACGTGTCTCAGTTTTATTATTGTTTTTTTTTGTATTTAGACCGACCTGTAGAAGGAGAACATATTGTTAAACATAGCACATCGTCTGTGGATACAGCAGCTTGGTAAGTAAAATAATTAATGACTTTATATTTGGTATTTATGTATACATATTTGGTATTTATGTATACAATATTCTGAAAGGCTAAATTAAAATAAAATATTTGTTATATACGGACATATAATACTTCTTGAGAAAATTGTGTTACTGATTGTTTATCTAGTTTCCAAGAAGTATATTATTAGAAGCAACAAGCAGGCGTAAGTGTTGCGTTCAGAAAAATAAGCGGCGTAAGAAATACAATTTAAGTATCAATTACGTTTATTAAAACAGCTTCAAATAAACTCATATTTTGATATTCACAGTTTTATACAAGAAGCGTGAGTGTATTGTTGGTGGAACTCACTAAGTAATCAAAGTACGAATATGAAATAACACTTTTAGCAGTCACGATTATACATTGATTCGTTTCAGTAAGAATTGAAAATCTATCGCTTGTAATTCTGAAACTTATATTATAAATTTGTGACTATAATATAAGCATTAAATATATATGATATATATTTTTTACTGAGTAGTTATAACTGTTATAACTTACGCCAAAAAACTTTAGGACCTTTTTTATTTATATTTTATTTTTCGGTACTAGTTAGAACTAGTATCTGAAGCGGAACAAAATTGTATCACAAGAAGTAAAGCTTTTTCCTGTAAAGTGTTGCTTTAGCTTTCATTACTTGCTATTGTTTTGTTTGTAAATGTGGCTACTGTGTACCTAAAATTTAAAAACAATTAAGAGACATTGCAAATTGTTTTTAAACATATAATTATTTATTTTTCACTGTAGATAACTACGAGTCATTACACAAATGACTTTGATATATTTTTTACTATTTCAATTTATACATCATTCTGTACAGCCTATACCACATGCGTATGGTATGGCGAGCAATTGGCGGTGCTGAAGAGGGTACGGTAGGGGGAGGGCTAAGGCTCCTTGAAGCAGCATGTGCCACCGCCTTGCATTACGCAGACCTGGTACATGGTGCTCTTGCTGATCAAGGATACTATGAAAATCATGGTGAGCACTTGTGATGTGTTTTAAAAATTCGCCTATTCGAAATCATTTTTTAAACTATTATAATATACTTATTGTAATGAATATATATTAAATTCAACTTTAGAAGTTAGGTAAAAACCTTTACGAATTATATTTCTCATGTGCTTTGAGATCGCTCTTAAGTATTCACTTGATGTGACACGTGTCCCAGTGGAACCACATGTAACCACTTAAAGCGCACTCGACTAAATCTGGTAGGTATCTACCTACTAGGTATTTCCCTAACGACTACGTTATTTTTCATGTACTATAGCAGAGGAATGTAAGGAGTTTCAGCAATAATAGTAATATTTTTTTATATAAATATTTATTAAATTAAAATATATAAATTTTTAATGAATTTTCACGAAACGAAGATGATGATTAGGCAATAATCGATTGAAATAACATATATATATTAACCATAAAACTGAGAACACTATGCTATGATAAAGTTTAGCTACCATATTATAACGCATTAAATTTTTATCTAATGTTAACAATGTGTCACAATCAAAACCATAAGTGTGTTCACTCTGTCTACGCATGTTTCATCCGAACACAAGTACTTGTTACTTAAAGTGCACTCGTGCTGTGATTAAAAAGAGTTTGTTATTAGTTATCTAACAAACATATAGCTGGAAAATATGTTTATTTGCATTTACGTGTAGTATTTCATAACTATATAGCCAATAGTAGTCAGTAATATCAGTAGTGTGATCATTAACATTATCAAAATCAAATTTTGGTTACTTTTAACTAACGATGAAAGCAAATTAAAGAAACATCCTTTATTGATGTTTAAATTAGTATTAATAAAATTTTAGTTCCATGAGTGTGATGTTTACACATCTGCATGATAAGATATTAGTTATTGCGCTGGAACTTAACGAGGTGGTAACATATCTACTAATTAAACTGAAATCGACTTATCGTAACTGATATCGTTGACAATATATTTAATTTATTGAAAAAATTGAAACATATATTACTATAGCACAGTAAGTGTTCTGATGTGATTAAAAGTGCTGCGTTTTGATTAAAAATTTATCAAGGTGACTCCTACACGAGTTTATATGTAACAACAAAAAATATTTTAATATAAAAGCTTTTTGCGTACGTGCGTACGTGTGCTTAATACAAATATGTTTCACTTGTATTAGACAACGCCTCCGCTCATAATATAAAAGAATTGTGAATGGAGAATTACATGTTATGTTAAAATTGTTGATAAAATTCCAATTATAATCGCAGGTCAAAATAAAACAACAGAGGAGATATGCACGATTGTGAACAACTTGGAGTACGTGCGCCGCTCACTTTGCGAGTACGACGACGAGCACATGTAAGTGTATAATCTTCGTACCGTGACTACGAGGACCATCAAGAGATACTTTAGCGGCACTAGTCTATAATTTTGTATGTTTCAAGAGCGTACATGTATAAAACTAATACTTATGAAGTAAAGTGAAGAATGTAACCTATATTATTTAAAAATATCTTTGTTTAAGTATTGAATACTATTTTAATTTAGTCCCAGTCTAATTATTGAAGAGTGTTTGTGTGTGACAATTGTATGTTAAAAGTAGAGAAATTTTTTTGATTAAACTTATTATATTCCTTTACTGTTTGTCAAAATGCTGAGTTGACGAGCTGAGTACGCCATTCGAAGCGCAAATTCTTGAAACTACGATAGAGAAGATATTCTTTTAAAACACCAAAGTGAGTCCGCCTCGTCTACAATATGCGGAGAAATTATTTATTTGATTAATGGAGATTTATTTAATAATAACCACAAAATAGAAGTCTAAAATATAATATTGTTGCCTTTAATTATTTCATCAAAACTATATTTCTTAAAATACAATTTTAAAATATCGTATTCACATCTTAATATAATCACATTTACTGTTAGTTTCATTTATTACCTTTTATGGTTAAAGCTTGTAACTTCGCATCTTACACGAGCCTCCAGGGGCGATTTATGAAACAACCTTGAGGTTAACTCTCGAGCCATTAAAGACTCTAGTTATTCAGAATAGACAATAAGTATACTTATGTATATATAAGTATGGTAACTGAAAAAATACTATATTACTTTACTGTATACCATATTAATATTTAGGAAAATTTATTTAAAACAATAAAACAAACAAACATATATAAGCGTAAATAAGTAAGACTAATTTCTTAATTATCGTACCAATTAAACAACCTTTAGGGCATTTCATTGCATGAAATATGCGTCGAAATAGTTTTGGCAACAGTAGAGACAATAACTAAATATATGATTCTTGATATTGTTACATATTTTTTGTTACTATAATTTCATTTTGTATACACCATACTTTACATATCAATCAACTTCTATACTGTATAATCTAAACTTCAAAACCAGTGGAGTCAAATTTGCCTTGATATGCTCAAAGGAAAATGAATATGCGAATTCAACTTTTCCTCAGCTTTAATAAAATAAATTACAATAGTCATTTTTTTGAACTTAAAGATTACGACAAAATTGAAAGATGAAATAAATAAAATATTACATCCTCACGCATACACTAAAAAAATGCCTTTTTAAATCTATAACGATGTTTTGTTATAACGTTTCATTTATTTACACATGTAAACATTTTAAAACTAAATTATTACTAGTGCCAACGACGACAATGCGCGACAACTTGTTCGAGGTGCTCTTGGAACCTTGGACTCTCGTTCAGCACGTGCTGCAGCGCCTTTAGCTGCCCGTGCGCGCCCACCTCTTCGTAAGGCGGTCTTTCATCTCGCCTGGTCACCCGATACACTACCCACGCCACAGGTAAGCACCCCTAGCTAGTAACAAAATTGGGAAATTTGGGAAATAAAACAAAGTTGGGAAATATATTTTTGAGAGTTCTATTCATCCACATGCCACATTTAGATAAAAAGGGATGCGTTTTCTACCCTTTTATAACACGTATCTACTAAACCTTAACTAAATTTTAAAATATATTACTAGCTTCGAGATATTTAAACGTAAACAGAACGTACAGTGAAGAGGTTGCCCGGCTACAAGAGTACCTATACATTATTGATGAGCTTGTTAGTGTTATTAATGATAAAAACTGTAAAGGCTTGAACAATTGCTGTCTATGAACTGGCTGTTGTAAAAAATGAGTTTGCATGGATTTTTTTTTTATTTTTTTGATTATTGTAACAGTAAATTTTTTTTTTTAATTTTTTCGTGCTATAATTTTTCACAATGATTTTCGTGCTGCATTTCAAGTGTTGCGTTCGCACTGCTTATTATACTAGTATGAATTTATTTTTATAAGTTTTTTTATTAGAATACCTAATAAAATAAGCCATCCTATGTTTACGAGTAACTTCGCCTTTATCCACATACCATTATAACTTTTATAAAACTAATAACGCGGGCTCAGCTCACTATACGCTATTTTTACGCGCTTTTATTGAGTTTCTCTTGTCTCCTAGGTATTCTATAATAATAAAATCTCTTGGCTTTTTACGTACTATTAAAACAGTTTAAACATTTTGTCTTTTTGATTTTGACTATATAATAACTAAAATATAAATATAATAATATATAAAACTTCTGAAAATACAAGTTTATGTTATTAATCATAAAAGAAATATGACTAATGAATTCATTGTCATAATTGTTGTATATAAAAAATATTATTTTATACATATTTTACTTTTAAGGAATTCTTTCCTTTTCCACCGCCGTGCCGTAACCCCAAATTTTAACAAGATCAAACAAACGCGTACAATAATAATTAATCGTTCCAACTGTGACGCCGAAGACGTGTGTATACACATTTTTAATTACGACATTGCAAGTTGTTTCCTTTTTGTGTGATTGTATTGAATATATAGTATTTTGAAAATATATTTTATATAATCGCACATTTTCTTATGTTTTTGTTGTAGTATGTTTATAAAAAATTACAATAAGTATATTTAAATTCAGGCAATAACACCACTTCTGGAGTTCTTGGATCAACACTTATCTTCTCTTAATACGTGGTTACTGCCGCGGGCATTCACTCGAGCCCTGGCGGGGTGTTGGAGCGCTGTGCTAAAAGAGGTCTCAGCTCAAGCAGATGCAGGCGGAGCAGAAAAGCCAAGAGTATACCATCATAGATTGAGGGAAGCACTCGATTTGCTAGCAGAATTCTTTCATGCCGAAGGGAAAGGTATAACTGTCAAAATGTGTGTGTGTGAAAATAAATAATAATAATTTTATAAACAATTTCTACCTCAACAAATCACAAACAGTACACATAGATATATGCTGCAGCACTACCTACCAGATCCTTTCTAATTGTTTAGGAGTTAATATACAAAACGTTATTCGGTCCGGTTCAAATATATATACTTATATAAACAATGTAATATAAACAATGTTTTGAGAAAGCCGCGTTAGACAATCAATTCACATTCACAACTAATATTAAGCAAGTCAATCATTATAAGTTTATATTTAGTTCAAAATTTTCATATAGTATGTACATTTAATATATTTGCAAAACTCCTGCTGTTCTTCATTAATAGATACTTATGTGTGCATATTTGGTCCAAACGCTAGACAGAAAGACTTTAAAACTAATCATATATGGAGTACATATAAGGTAACCTACTTTCATAATATCCTGAGTAGTATGTATGTACGAGTGTCATTAATTTTTTAAAAGTTTACTTGATGACTTTTTTCCTTATTTACTTTTCTATAAAATACGGTTATCATGTGACATTTATCAGTGATAATGTATAAGCAACGAATTAGTAGATAAATCTGTAGTTAAATCATTACCTAAACAAACAGTGTAAGTGGTCAGATTTTCGAATCGAAATTATCTGCGTGATTCATTCGAATCGAGCGCGGAATTTATAATTAATTAATTTACAATTTATTATTGTAAAAATTATTAGAAACAATCGAGTGAAATGTATCTATATATATGTAAAAGCGAAAGGTCAATCTGACTCGCTCATTACAAAAGATCAGAACTTACAAGTGTTAAAAATTTAGAGTTAGGTGCTTTATGTGACGGCATTTAATGAAATTCAAACCCTAAGGGTTTGTTGTTTGGTGTTGATAATTTGAACCAAGAGAAACGTTTCGTACGGTAACCATCACTACCTCTTCAACATCATATTTAAAAAACATACGAAATTGCCTGGAAACGCTAAAGTGCAAAGTTGAACTCGGTGTCTTGAACTTATCAGAGATGTAATTAATCTGATAAAAGTGTTCCGTATAATACACGTTAAAGCTATAATTTCAAAATATTGTCGAAAAATAGTAGTTCATTATTATATATCGTATGTTGCGTATATATTTTTATTATGTTTAGTCTGAATATAAATAATGAACTATCTTGGGACTTCGTAAAATTTAAATGAATACGAATACATTAAAAACT
This sequence comes from Dione vanillae, assembly GCA_037178615.1. Lineage (NCBI taxonomy): Eukaryota > Metazoa > Arthropoda > Insecta > Lepidoptera > Nymphalidae > Dione > Dione vanillae. The sequence continues at coordinate 344,073 of JAZFAU010000130.1, forward strand.
TTCCTAAGTGAACATCTAAGTTCGTGTCTTAATTATGTACGTATCCTTTTCCGAAAGTTTTAATTAATTTCCTTTCACAATATTTGCTTTAATGACCTTTGCACGTGCTATGAATTGTTAACCTTTCAGAACCTACTTACAGGAGAACCTTTTACTTTCGTATATATGAAGTGACTCATCGTATATTGTCAAAAAGTTTATTACAGACACCATTAGTCCCCATGAAAGCATGGGGACTAATGGTGTCTGTAATAAAATGGGGAAGCGGCATAAAGTATGACTGTAAACCTGCCGGTTGTGGGTTTGACTCCCATTCGGGAGTTTATTAATTTATATATCCTCGCTTTGGTAACAAAGGAATCGCTGAGTCCCACCTCTCAACATGTAATGTTTCTAAAAGCCTAGAGCAGAGAATTATAGGATTAGGATAGGATTGTCATTACACTAATTATATAAAGGCTATCTAAATATTACTACTAGGTCTACCAACGGGAGAAGTACATAGCACAGAATGGACAAGAGTAGAACAAAGGCTGAAGTACCATCAAGCGCCGACCGAGGAACTTCTAGAACTATGGCTTGCTGACCGATTACTGGAGCAGTCTCGTACACCATTACCTTCCCCATATGGGTCCATATTAGTCAGGTATACTGTCAAATCATATCTATATAGAGTACCTACACAAACTTACAATAAAAAATATATTAAGTAAAGATATTTAATATAGTTTTGTTATTAATTCCAATTTAAATAAATCAGAACAAACAAAAACAGTTATATGAATCACAAGTCATGTACAACACCACTCACGTCCCTATTTAAGATAAAATTACAAGACAATATTATAGAATGCTAATTTACCATTTGGACAAGTGATTTTGTATATATAAATAAAATTATAAAGATCAAAGAGTTAAAGCATCCGTAATTAATTTGTAACTTCTCTTCAAAGCCCCTTTGTAGATTTAAGTAAGCTTACTCAACCGACACAGTAATTAAGTCGAAAGCTGTAATTGTATAATTATTTGAAAACTAGTCTAAGAAATCTATACAAAGTATGCTATCGTTGAATTTGATGGTCATATTTATTTAAAAAATGAATTTACGATGAAATTTCAATTTATTTCACGTTTAATTGAAATATTCTTTTTCGATATTTTCTCAAAATGAATATTTCGCCAATTTGTTTTAAGTGGGATTAAAATTCGAACTGAGAGAAATACGAATAAACGAAATGTAGCGCAATTTTATATATTTAAATATACGTTGATTAAAGAACTTTCTTTACAGAACGTTTAAAGAACGTTCTATCATATATGTTTAATCATATTGGACAATTATTTGAGTACTGCCATTAAAGCAGGTGTGTACCACTATTAGTAGCACTAAAATATCACTTACTCCATGCATATTATATGTAGAATATAGCAAATACTTTATGTCAGGGTTTATTTCAACCACGATTCGCTGTGTGTGGAAGTACTTTCCGCACGAGATGTGATCCCGCTCGACCCGAACGGCTTGAGCGATCCATTTGTGGTATTGGAATTGCTGCCCAAACGACTCTTTCCTAAAACACATGAACAAAGTACCAACGTTCAAAAGGTATGTGTAGTGTTTATATTTATTAAATAAAGCATTTTGTATTATTATTATGTCATTACATGTAGTATGAATTTTGTACGGTTAATTAAGAAATTATTAATAACTCTGCTGTCCAATTTTTATTAAACTTTTGAGATGTTGAATTACATTCAGTTGTTCATGTTCAATTTAATAAATTATAAGTTCAATTTTGTTTTTAGGCACTTTAAAAAGATTCATGAAAGCTTATAAATCCATGTTAACATTTAAAAGTGAAACTTACCTAATATATATATATATATATATATATATATATATATATATATATATATATATATATATATATATATATATATATATATATATATATATATATATATATATATATATATATATATATATATATATATATATATATATATATATATATATAAAGGTGGGCTAGTATGTAGCTAGTATACCCCAAAGTATACTTTAAAATAAAGTCCTTTCATGTTGACCCTTAAATAACACAAATATGTTTTAAGATATTAAAGGAGAAAGGAGGACGCAACGTTCGTTTAAAATATTTAACATATATTACGTTACCTAAAATATTAAACTTTATTAAATTAAATCTTTTATTATTAAATATGCTTTAGTAAGCTGCTTCTTTTTTATACTTGTGTCACTTAAATATGATTCAAATTTTGTTTGTTAAATTTCTTACAGAAAACTCTTAACCCAATATGGGACGAGTGCTTTGAATTTGGCGTAACTCTTGAGTCCTGCAAGTCTCCACAAGCTGCACTGGCACTTTCTGTATGGGACCGAGACGTCCTTACTGCGGATGACTTTGCGGGTGAAGCGTTTGTATCGCTGTCTCGCATACCCGGAGTTAATAGCAACGCGCCGCCCGATCCCTTGCGACCGGTTGAACTACCCCTAATGCAGCTACATGATCGTTGTAAGCATAGTACTTTTATTAGCATTCACGTACTCTACTTCTAAATAAGTTTTTAAAAGAATAAGTCATGTTTTTTTTAATTTAACTCAAGTATTCATTCATTCAAAAATTTTATGGCCTATCCTTAACCTAAATTTACATTGCATTAAACCTTTTACGGTTCAAAGGAGTTTAAAGGGTTTAATAAAAAAAACCCGAACCGTCATATACTATTAGTATCACTATCCGTCTATCCGTCTGTCTGTCTATCAAAACTAAGTTCTCAAAATCACAAATGTCCTGTTAGGCGCCGGACAAATCAAACTTCAAACAAAGCAATAAAAATATTTGAGCATTTATTACTGATTTTATATATTTTGTATGAAAATTGTATAGTCAACTTAGCACTTATTACAAGCAAAAAGTTTTCTCTGAAAATTGTAAATTTCTAACCATCCTAGATGAAAGCCAGCCAAAAATTATATTGTAATTTATTTCAAACTTAAAATTTTAAATTCTTATTAATTACATTTCATTGACCAAGATTACGAAATTTAATTTGTCACTTTTTATAAACAATAAATTTTTATAAACAATAATGCTCATATAGTATATCAGGAGTTAGCATTTATTTGTTTTACACGAATGGCTATATAAACAGGCAACTCAATTTCCAGAAATGAAATAGTCAATATCATATAGCTTGAATGAAACCCAACAATTAACTAGTAACTACTTCTATGAACTAGAAGTCCTAAAGTCCAGTATCAATATTTTAACAATATATCGCTTGAGTTGGTACTTTAAGGGAATTGTTAGAAGTCTGAAAAGTTTATATATACGTTATGGCATTAGTTTCACTTTAAAAGTTATATCTTTAAGAAAGCTTTTAGTGACTAGAGTTCGTGAACTATATAGACAATTTATTACCGTACGATAGAGAAAACTAAGTACAATACATCACTACGTTTTACAGGTTTCAATCATTTTTGTACTGTGACGTAAACTATCAACAGACTAGTTCGTTTTAAAAGATTTTAAATTTAGATTTCTTTTAATTTCCTGAGTACACTTTTGTTGCAGTAACCAATAAGTGAGCCCAATACCGCCCTTGAATGCCTGACAAATATCTTGAATTTTATTATATATCTATTATGTACTTATAAATATATAAAATGCATTATTTTTCAGGTCATCCCATCTTACAGATTTTGGAATCTCGAACAACGGATAAACTCGCAATTGATTTTGTAAAGAAACAAAAATTGCGATTTGCAGAGCAGTAAACTGAAAATTATTTCACATTTCTTACGCCTTCTTTTAATTTACTTTTTTTTACTTCTAAGCACACGTCCATTTTAATCTTGACAATATAAAATTATAATAAAAAAGTATTTCGATATATTATACGTATATGTATGGATATGAATCTAAATTTAATTTTTACACAAATATTTGATTATTAATATTTTAAATAGATGTGAACGCATCAGTATTAATGATAATTGTACTATAAAGACTGTGTTACTCTTTTATTCATGAGAGAATATTGTGTAAACTTTCAGGAATATCTAATTTTATATATATGTGTATAGCAGCACCTTGGAGCTTATGTCCCTAGTTGTTAGAGTCTAGTAGAAACTCCCGACCAAATACTTTAAGACTTGATGTTAACTTATTTTTATATATCTACCAACACTAGAATATCTATGTCTCAATAGGAACACTCTTTTCCTTGTTACTAAATTATATCCCACACATATCTTAAAATCCATACATATCTAAAAAGCCTCACAAATTTAAGCAACATCCACATCAAATTTTATGGACTTCTGATTATTTTACACTTTGGGGTTTAAGAAAACCGTCTTTCAATAGCAGTTTGGTACATAATTAACATGAGCCTCATTCAATGTGTATAGTTGCTCTGAAAATGAGTGCTTCCGCCTAACATTTCAGTTTGCTCAAACTAGTGTCACTACTAAACGTTTTTTTGGTTCATATGTATATAACTGCACTTGAAATATGATTTCTATTTAGTTAAGATCTATATTATATCAGACTTTTACTTTTTCAGTTTTATTCTAGAAAAAAAGAGAAAAAAAGAAAATTTTGTTATATTTTGACTGACAGAAATTATTAACAATTTTTTCAGAACAAGGTAATAAAAATACTTCATTCATAATATGACAGAGTAGTGGTCACCCGCAATCCACTGCACCACGATGGTCTTTATTTCTTATATACGATTTGTAAATTCGTAAGTCAGTTACTTGCAACATATCATACTTCGTCTTACAGCTACACTAAAGTAAACTCTATAAGTAAATTAAATTTGCTCTAAGTTGCGCACAAGTTCTTAATCCTAAAGACAGTAAAGTTACTTTGTAATTGTGTTCAAAATCCAGATGTTTCCATAATTAATGATCAAACTTTCATCACTGTTACCTTCGTGCCGCGTTATTATAGCTTTAATATGAGCTTTCCTTCACAAAAAAAAATATTTTAAGATTTAGAAATAAGTCGCGTCACCTACATTTTATTTTAATTAAAGATTTATAGAAATCTCATTATGAGCTTTCCCCAAAATATGTTCTACTGTACTATTAATCAAGTGACATATACAGTAGAACAGAAATAGATTTAATTGAAGCTATTTCTTTAAGCACAATATTGAGAGTAGACCTAAGGAGTGCTTGTCTTATTAAGATGACAACCTGAAGAAGTGTAAACCTATTAACTGTAAATTACTGTGGCACTTTAATTTTCTCTCTTTTAGCGAATATTTTTAATATACAAATTCTAATACTTCTTAAGTCTACACTCCATAAATTAAGATACAGTAACTTTTGTTTTACATGATCTGAATATAGATGACGCGACTTTATTCTAACATATATAATGTGTATTCTATACCTTGTTTGTGACGACTGATTTTCATCATTAGTTTTAACTATTATGTATATATTATTACGAGATTTTAAAATTTTATAAATGTACGTTTTCACTATGTATACATTCATTATGTATACAAGGTATTATACTTAGATGAAGTTGTATCGATGTTATCTGTAAGTAGAAAATAAATATACTAAATATATACCTGAATGTGTATTTTAAGATATCTAAGAGGGCTTGGATTTATCTAAGAAGAGGTTAAAAATCATATACTATGTGACAGATATATAGAGATGTTATAATTTTGTTATTGAATAAAAAAATATGTAGTTGTACTTTTATAAAAAATATATGTCCGGCTCATATCCGTATGTTTAAAATTTCAAAACAAGCATACCTGTATACAACGTATAATGTTTATAATATTTATAAAATACGTTTTTGGATATTTTTTAACTTTATTATCTATTAATAAACTACAAAAATAGTTTATATTATTTTAAAAATGAGCACTATATTTGTAATTACATTAACATTTTAAAACAATGGGCTTGACGAAAAAAAAGATACAGCTAGCATTTTACATTTATTAGTATTGCGAAATAACGCATGGTGTTAGCTTTTTGATACTTGTGTGTATTTTGTGTAACACATTTTAAAATAGACTTAAAGTAGATTATTGTGGCTTTTTAAATGTAGCTTAACCCAATCATATCCGACGAACTGATCATATCTTTGAGCTTATTGAGTATGTTTTTCGTTTATCAATCGCGCCAGGCAAAATTACAACAAGACCATTCCAAAACGTCAATTACTTACATTAGGCTATACGAAGTAACATCTTTTACATGCATTTAAAGTATACACAATATATTTTTGAACGATTTGCCCATTTATTTTATACTGCTTTTATATAACTGTACGTGATTTCTACTACTATTTTAAGCTATTTTTAAAAGTTGAAATTTCAAACTATTGATGTTAGCTATCTTAATATATACAACAATATACCTAATAATATGAAAAGTAAAAATAATATATTATTATATACCTACATTATAAAACAGGTACACATGCAAATATGACTTACTTATTAAAGACTTACATAACATATTCTTCTGTATTTTCAATACACTAAGTGTATAGATAAAGAAAAACAATATTTTCATTAATAACTATTTGGTTATCATATATTTAAGTGCGCGTATTTGCATGTCCGGATTAGTATGGTCCGATAATATTTATATAGAGTAGTAATATATTTATTAATTTTCCATCTATATCTAGGTAGCTGTAGAATGTCAATCGAGTGTGTATTATTTGTTTAAAGAAATCTATGTGTATTGCAAATGTTACGTACCTACATGTCCCTAGCTTTAAAAATATTATGAAAACATTTTATGATTTGCTGTGGCCAAAGAGTAAATACAATAAAGTACATATTATAAATGTAGATATGGTGTTTTATTTTTTTAAATATTATTTTTATAATTTTAGAAAATAATCCATTAGGTAAAATGATTATTTTTACGTAAATTACGTTCATTATAATATATAACAATGAAAGTATAATTTCCAGCAGGAGGCTTAAACAAGCGCTAAGTTGGCGATGTTAGAAACCACGATGTTATAGTGGCACAATAATTTTTATTTAGTTTAATAATTGAAAATTTATTATTTTATTAACATAAAACGAGCGACAATGGCTTTCAAATCAAAAATATTTTTAAAAAATACATTATATTTCACTATATGTCTCACTGGGTGCATTGGTTGTAGATTAAAGGAATTTCTTAAATAACATTGTGGATAAAGGGAACGTTACTATCGGCCTTCATATGATCTTTCACTTTCTTAAGTGTTACTTACATATTTTTTTTTTCAAAATAGTATAACAGGTAAAATTTTAACTTTTAAAATAAACTTAAATAATGTTTGTGACATTAAACTACTAAAAGGATATATTTTATAATCAAAATAAATTAAATTTTAAATAAATATATACATAATATTAAGTGTAATTCAATTAACGCCGTGATGCCGTAAAAATATACAATATTTTTACAAAACCTCTATATAAAATAGTCTGGAAAGATGTACTTAACAAGTAATTAAGAGGGGTTGAGAGTAAGGTAAGGGTCTTAAAGGAGCTTATATTAAATGCCAATTTAATGTCTAAAAAATTTGCATATTTTTATATCCATTAAAGAGACTTAATTTGCTCCAGACGTTCTATAGATTTACAAGTTTTTATACAACTTATATCGTTGTTAGCATCTCTGTAGGGAGATTTTTACAAATTTCCGCTACCCAAAAACCATTACAAAGAACAATCTTTTGGCGAGAAAAAATGCTATTTTTATTAAATATTTTTGATGATTTTTTTAAAGTGTTAATCCACACTGAGGATAGAAAAAATACTTAAAGAAAACATATAAAAATTTGAACGCAGCGGGACTCGAACCCGCGCCCTCCTGCGAACCGTACAGGCGCTCTCACCACTGAGATCAGATTTACAAGTTCTAAAACGAATTTACTTTTGACTCTAGATATAGAAGTAAATATTTTTATACTTACAGTTTCAGCTTTAAAATTTAGATTTACTTCTGTATTAATCACGTCAGATGTATATTTAATAGGTATATTGAGTAGTAATAATACTTTTTAGGCCATGTTTATTGTTCAAAGCGATAGAAAGCAGCAACACCCACACGCCAAGGTGACAGGCGATATTTACATAAAGATCACTTTGTTATGCTAATGTCTAAGGAGCATGAAAGCTTCATTTCTATTTACATGTTAGCCTTTAACAGTGTCTTGTCGTATTTCTACTACTTTTTAAAAATATATAATTTTGTTTCCCATATGCCCAGAGAAAGATGAGAAAATTATAATTTATAACGTGTATGTGTAACGTGTAGCACTTATAAGAAAACAAGAGATATATAAACTGCATTAAAAGTCTCCTGAACTGGCCAAGCTCCTCTCTTTACCTCCACCGAAAATGTATGTTCCAAAATTTAACTAACTATAGTTTCAAATATGCCGGGATCTTTGAGGAAAATATAGAAAAATTTCCTTGTTACACCTTTTTGTAACTCCGCACTTTAGACTGCTCATAGCTGGGTAGGCAAATCCCCGCCGATCTATTCCCCGTTTACCGCCTTTTTGAGACATTGTGTGAGAGTGCGAGTGGCGGAAATCAGCGTCCCACTTTGATTAGTTGATAGAACGAATAAAATGGAAATGAAGAAATCCGTCTTCCTCGTGTGGGAATCAAATCTACAAAGGCTGCGCTTACAAGGAGACGCTACGCCTCTGCTTCACGACGGTCCTCAATATATATCCTCGTTGTTAACCTAAGTTTCAGGTTCGTTAGTGACAACTATTTTAATATAGACAATTTCGAATCCTAGTATTCGTAGGCGTTAAAAATGATAAGGAATCAAGAACTTAACATTCAATTATTAGAACCTCAAGTACTAAGGCTTAAATTAGACAGATATAGGCACATATAGTATTTTTTGTTGTTAATTCGTGAGAAACCTCTCAATGCAATATAACAATTAAAAATATCTCGAGACAACCTCAAGGTACCCGAGAGAATCTCGAATTTCAATGTATAGATGGAATGGAGGAACCTATCATCGTCTGTTGGGCTGAGTAGACCTTCATATACCTCGCTGATCGCGTGAGTTGCGGTGAGTGGATATCTATAATCTTGCTTATTATTGAATAATGATCGTCACAAAATTCGATTTTATATATTACATTTCAAATAGATTTAATCAGTTAATCCAGGTGAATAAGGTTTATAGATATAATCGTTAATCATTTGTTATTAATGAAGAGCTCTTTAGATACAAAACAGCTATTCGGATTTTTCTCAGTAATTATCAACTATGAAACATGATAACTTATTTTTCTAGAAGCTTTATCAACATTACTTGTATCTACAATAATAACGTAATTATATTAATACAAAAACATCATCAAGACTAGCCTGTAGGTCTACCCTACATTCCAAATCTGAGTACAAAAAAAATATCAGGAATTATCAATAGCTTAGACACAAGTTGTGTGTGCGTGTGTTGGTGCTGTGTAACGTGTAAGACTGTCTTTATAAAGTAATCAAAAATCCGTATTATACATTTCTGTTATCCGAATTAGGTCTTATTACTTTGCTGGCAAAAGTTCCATTGCGTCTCTATGGTCTTAATGTACACAGAATATTTGTAGTTTATACGAACAACCAAAGTAATAAAATAAAATGCTTTCTTTTATTAATGTAACGGGAAAATATATATTTTTAATTTTATAATTTATATACATAATCAAATATAATATGTATAATTACAATGTATATTTTAAATAAGATATAAAGTTCTAATATGAAATAAATAATATTTTTTGATGTTTTTGCCTTACAATTCATTGGAATTAAACAGATGCATAAAGTTAATTATTTTTCTATGTACCCATTCATTAGCATCAATTCCCCAAAGAAAATCTAAATGGCTAAAAGTACTTTGTTGTACTAAGAATTTCCCGACAGGATTTCCTAATTCTCTAAATAATCTGTCCACGTCTTCTACTTTCGCCAACGGATCACTTTGGGAATAATGAAGAAATACAGGCGCTGAAATTTTGGATAGATCATAGCGTGGTGGTTGGAATCTGCCATACTTTCTCAAATTACCTAGCGCTCCATAGTCATATCGACGGAATTCTTTGTCTACGATACTTTGACCGTAATGTGCCAATTGCTTCAGCGCTGCTCCAGCTGGCATATGGCCCGAAACTATTGGCAATAACGTCTGTAAAAATAAAAGTTAATATTAAAAAAAATCTTTAATTACTTAACACTGGTATATAATCTATAAGTAATATTCATTTAAGATTAGTAATTTTCAAGTTAAATCATATAGTAAACACTACTACTGCTGCTCATTTTCTTAGGCTGTATACTTATTATAATAAAAACTTACTGCATTATGTTGATCTGGATTAAATCCGGCTATAAGAAATATTACATTGCTACAAATAGCCTGTAATTTGCTGTCATCATCGCAGAACACCAAACCCAGCCATGTCACTATGTCACTACGAGGTAAAAATTGTTCAACTCCAAACAGTGAAGACAATCTCTAAAAGGTGAATACATTATTATTTATTTTGTCAAGTAATAACTGTAACATATACTCTACCGTGACTCCCATAAAAGAATAAGATCCTTTCCTTATTTTAATACTAATAAATATTTTTGTTACTATTTCATGTTTTATTTAATATACTTTAATATACTTATTAGGTATATAATTGTTATTGTGTAGAAGAAAGCCTTAAATAATATTACCTACAACTTTCTTTTATTAACAGATAATACTAAACAAAATTATTAATTGAACAGTAAAAAGTAGTTGATCAAAATCATATGTCACTAAAACAATAATATTATTAGGACATTAGGTAGATATACGGAATTAGCAAAAATCAACAACAACAGCACTACGTCTGACTGGACGTGTGACACTTGAGAGTTAAAGATCGTACCCATGGAATTAAAGGAGATAATAATAGTTAAATCAAAATAATTACCAGTATGTTATTAGCATGAGGTGCAAGCGCCCTCAGTAAAGGATTACTATTATGTGCCATATATGCCACAGGTGCCATAGCATGCATTGAAATAATCTTCTCATTGTATTCTGGTCGAAGAGAGGCCATCACAAAGAAAGATGTGGTACCTTGTGAGAATCCAATGTAGTGCAAACGGGATTTCCCAGTTTGTTGAAGAACATAATCTATCATCGCAGGTAAATCGAAATTACCTATTTCATCCCAAGAAAAATCCCAGAATTGTTTATCCTTTCGAGAGTTTGGATCTAAAGTTATATGTTTGCGTGAATAATAATTCCCACGAGCATTTCCCAGCCATACGTCAAACCCTTCTTCAGCTAAAGTATAAGCTAAAAATAACAAAGACCATAATAAATAAAACTATCATAACTATGCACAAATGCTTTTGCGGTAATAATATGCAAAAAAATGACGGACTTACCTAACCCAGATCCAGGCCCTGGTAAGATATTTTCCGATGAAGAAGATAACAAACCATGCATAAGAAAAACGACAGGTCTATCGCCAGGAACATTAAATGCGTCACGGCCATGAGGGATCCGGTGCACTCCCAATATATAGCCATCTTCAGTGATCACCGAATGTTCTTCAAATGGGTAATTGTATTTTCTTACTAAATCTGGCTGAATATTAAAAAGAAAAAGAAAACTATAATAAGGGGCACAAGAAGTTAAAATAATAGGGAAGTGTCATAAAAATGATAAATTAAAATCTTAATCGTAAAATTACCAAATAAAATAGCTTACCACGTCGAGTAATGCATCTTGTATAACATTATTGGAGACTCGACTGCCAAACGCATTATTTTGGAGTAATTCCTCGACATAATTTGCGTTAGGGGAGCGCCCACCGGCAACCAAGACGACGCAACTGCTTAACAGCAATATGACTATCGACATTTTTTCTAGGCACTGATTTTTTAATCCCTTGCCACTTATTTTATAACAATATCAATGATAATAATTAAACATCATATCAAAGTATCTACATCAGGCTCACAATTTGCGCATGATAAATAATTCTAATAAATGTTTATCTTTTACATATTCGTGAAAACACTGAAATAGATTAAGTAAGTAATATTAGAAAACCTAATCAAAGTATAACTGGAGTTGATATTTTCTTAACATAACTTAACATAACATACACATATTTTAAAAGACACATGTACTAAAAAGTGTCAGTGACCATATTTTAACCTTAAAAACTAGCCTAATACAATTATCTTAGTCTTTACTATATCCGAGGTAATTGTATTCAAGGTTTGATTTGATATTATATTATGGATATTTGATATTATAGCAAATTGGGAGTAGGTACACTTGTATCTTTTCGCGGGGGAAGTAATGACTTTCTTTATCGTATATTGTTTATCAAACTTTGTTATTATGTTGATAAAGATAATAAATGAAATCAGTGGTCATTATCGTATAATATAATCAATTGACACTGACAATTTTCAAAATCACGAGATAAGCAGAGGTAATTTACAAATTGTTGAATATCTTCCAAATAAAAACTGATCAAGTGAGTAAGTGAGTTGAACTGGCCCACTAATAATTTATACCAAATTGGCTGCAGACCTGTGGAAGCTGTAGTAAAAATTTGTTCTAGTTCTTGTTTAATCTACCAATAAAAGTTCACAATGGGTTTTATTGTAATATATCTATTAATAAACTTTATATATCCTGTAAATTGTCAAATTATATAACTGAAAGTAAAAACAGCACCCTGTAGGTTCTGATGACCTACAGAATGCAAATGCAAAAATGAAAAACGAAGCAAAAACTCCTCTCATTTGATAAGAAGATGACTTGAAAGTTTATTTTTTTCCTGTGCTCCAAGAGTCTATATAAGAATATTTGTAAATGTGCATTTCAGCTATATAAAATGCATATATTATTTACAGTTCCACATAAACTTGCTTAAAATGGCATAGAGACGAATAAACATATAAGATCAGACAAATGGGCAGCTGAAAGCAAAGTTTTCTTTGACGAGGTATAGAACTGACATATTCCAAAATAATTTAAAAAAGACACCTTTAAGAAAGAAGTAAAGTTGTTCTTTGTGTACTTTGAATTGTTTTTTTGTTCTATTGTTGTTATATACATGTCATGACAAATAATCGTATTGGAAACTGTCACGGTTAATATATAAATTCAAATTTATTACTTTTTGAAATTGCTCTTTACACGTCGTCTTCTTCTTCTTCTTTTAGCTTTCTGAGACATTTCGTTTTGAATGGCTAATTCACGCCGTTGAATTAGCCATTTGTCGTATACCAGAACGAAAATTGAACATAATATTACCAATGTGCGATTCTACACATTTATACTGTTATGGTTAAATTCAGTCTACCCCCGTATGTTTTTTTAATTACACTAGTATACAAATTTTGATTTTGAAAAAGTATTTTCTAGTGTAAGTAGCTTTTTTTATTTATGTTGACATACTGCATACGAAATTACAATTATATTTTTTTAATTAGTTTCCATTTCTTAAAAAAAAAATTTTAAAGTTTTTTGAAAAAATAACAGAAATTATACCGTTATTTTATTCATTAGTAGAATTGCGACGTGGTTTCTTCGCTGTCCTTTTGTGCTCTGATTCTGGAGTATCTCGATGCATAGTCCAGCAGTAATCCGCTAACATTGAAACGTTCCACTTGCCCTGATATCGTTTTTCCATGTTAGCGATGTCCTGGTGGAAGCGCTCCCCATGTTCATCGCCCCCACAGTTATCCGGAAAAAAGTCCAAATGAGAATGTAAAAAATTGGACATGTTACAACCCAGTTCTTGGTAAGATGACAACATATTTTCAATAAGTTCAGCGTAGTTGTCGCTCTTCTTATTTCCCAAGAAGTTTTTTGTCACGAGGCGAAAATTGTCCCAGGCTTTTTTTTCTTTGCCTTCCAAAATAGTGTCGAAGTGTTCGTCTTTTAATAAATTTCTTATTTGGGGACCAACGAATATACCTTCTTTGATTTTAGCCTCACTTAATCTTGAAAATTTCTGGCGAATGTAGTGAAAAGCTTCGGGATCGGATGAAGATCGCTGTGTGGTAGAGGACGAGTAGCTAATGGTATATTTGGATATGTTATGGCACTCTTCTCTTTTTTAGAAACACCCTTGCCTTTTCCATGAGTCGTCAGACAGAAATAACAATCACTTACGTGATTTGTCGATTCTCGCCACTGCATTGGCACTGCAAAACGAAATGATGTTTTTTTGCCATTCAGCCAATTTCTCAAACCTGTAGCACATGGATTACAGCAGAAATGTGGAACCCAGCTTTTATCCTGGTGTTTGATGTTTTCGTTAAAGTAGTAAAAATAGGCTTTTTTTATTATAGGCGATATACAACACCTTTGTTTATTAAATATCACCTCACCGCAGATATAACAAAAATTGTCGGGATTATTAACACATTTTCGAGACATTTTGCTAAAATATAGTATTATACTTTTTACTTTTAACACTTCTATATCGCTTAATTTAAGAGAAAATAGCACTAAATCACAATATTTCGAATATTTGATACAAAGTAACTATGTAAATGTCAAAACATTATGAAGTTAAATGTGGGTAGTTCCATTAAACACGAAAGATACGATTATCGTAAAAACTCAAACTAATAAATGAATTTTAGTTATCAATCCGAATTTTGCATGGACAGAGAAGCAGAAATTAGTTTAAATTATTTCGGATACTTTTCCTTGTAGACTAGTGTTATTACACAATTTTAATTAAAAGACTCTCAATAAGAAGAGGTTCTATTTTTGACATCTATACAAATAAAAATGTATTTGTCATTGTCCATTGTGTTAATCTTATATGTATGGTGTTTGTGTTAAATAGTATGGACTAAAGCGTGAAATTAACAGAAAGATACAAAAAATATCTGACGTAACGCATGATAACTAAAGATAAAATTTTAAGAAAGATATGAGTAATTATACAAACGGTAATAAATTAATAGAAATTAATTAGAGATATAAGAAACCTTGTAATCAGAATCAGATTTACAGTATATACTATTATGATAGGGAACCAAAAATAAAACAGTCTACTGCTTTAAAAATATATTCCTCGGGAAAAATATACATTACAGCAAAAAAACACTTGAACATTTTTGAACGTTTGTAATAAAGTATGTTATAATTTAAGTATAAATTATTAAATAAATATACATAATCTTTTTTGGTACATTTTTTCTTATATAGTGTTGAAATCAAAGATACGCATGAAATTTATCATTCTTTGATGAACCATACTCTTAGCGTCAATTCCCCAAATAAAATCGACATGACTGAATGTCTTTTGTTGTACCAAGAATTTGCCAATTGGGTTGCCTAATTCATTATATAATCTATCTACGTCAATAACGTCCGCCAACGGGTCACTTTGGGAATAATGAAGGAACACGGGCGCTGTAACTTTCGACAGATCATAGCGAGGTGGTTGAATGGCACCATATTTTCTTAAATTACCCAACGCTCCATAATCAAACTGACGAAACTCTTCATCCACAATACTTTGTCCATAATGTGCAAGTTGCTTCAACGCTGCTCCAGCTGGAGCATGCCCCATAATTATTGGTAATAACGTCTGCAATAATATTATATAAATTAGACATTTTAACTGACAAAGTAATCAATAATCTTAAATATAGATAATGGAATGCTGTAGATGTTGATATATATTATATATAACAAAAATATTCAATATTAATTGCCACCTGAAGTTTCATTTGTGTTAACTTACTATTTGGAATACGGTGACTTATAAAGCTGAATTAAAATCACACTTTATCTTACCGGATATGAAAATATTTTTTTAAATATTTATATAAGTAGAAATTAAACACACATCACAATTTAGTCAAACACTCTCTGGCTGCTTAAAGAAAAACTCAATTTTAATTTCTATTTCTCAATTAAAAATTACCACTTTATATTTTTTTATTGGACGGCTAAGATGAACGTGGATAAATGGAAACATTAATTTAGAAAATTAGTTGGTTAATATTTTGTTATAATTTTTTCAAATGATTTATTTGTAAAAAATATTTAATATGTAAAAATATTAAATATATAAATCAAATTAGATTGTTACAACTTACAGCATTATGTTGGTCAGGGTTGTATCCAGCAAATAGGAAAATTAAGTTGCTGCAAATGGGCTGTAATATGCTTCCGTCTTTACAAGCCACCAGACCCGTCTTAGTAAAAAATTTACTACGAGGCAAGAGTTCACCAAATCCAATTAATGAAGATGCTGTCTGCAATTATCAATATTTCACTACATTGTCACTGATTTACTAATATTGGTATTTAATATTAATTAAATTGATTCTAATAAAAAAAACGTTATTAGTGTTGTGGACTTTTCTATGCAAATTGCAATATTTTTACATAATATTTGTAATTTTATTGCATTCATTCTTATGTATAAACAATCTTAAAAACAACAACGGGATAAATTAAGCATACTTATATAAAAAATAACCAAAATATTTACCAATATGTTATTAGCGTGAGGAGCGAGGGCCAAAAACACAGGATTTCTACTATTTGCCATATATGCCACAGGTGCCATAGCGTGCATTGAAATAATTTTCTCATTATATTCTGGTCGTAGAGAGCCCATCACAAAAAATGATGTGGTACCTTGTGAGAGCCCAATGTAATGTAAACGCGACTTCCCAGTTTGTTCAAGAACATAGTCTATCATCGCAGGTAAATCATATTTTCCTATTTCATTCCAAGAAAAATCCCAAAAATCTAAATTAAATCTTGAATCAGGATTCAAGGTCGTATGTTTACGTGAATAATAGTTTCCACGGGCATTTCCTAGCCAAACGTCATATCCTTCTTCGGCTAAAGTATATGCTAAAAAAATTAATATATATATATATATATATATATATATATATATATATATATATATATATATATATATATATATATATATATATATATATATATATATATATATATATATATATATATATATATATATGTGTGTGTATGTGTGTGTATATATACATATAAAACAAACAACATTTTTTAAATATTTTTGTTCAAAATAGTGTAAACAATTTTGATAAATATACACTGTAATTTACCTAAACTATCTAGGCGCAGAGGCATAGGGTCTACTTGTAAATGCGGCGGTCTGTGGGTTCGATTCCCACTCGGGAAAGATGGATTTTTCTATTCTGGAAACTAGGCAAAGCGCGGCGTTGAGCTTCGCCACTTAACGCACAATGCCTCGAAAAGGTAGAAAGCAGCGACTAAGCAACGGAGTGTCTTAACACTAATTTCCAATGGTTCCTGCAGTTCCCTCTGATTGCCATGTGCGGAATAAAGCGTGAAGACATAATAAAATTAAAAAAATACCTAAACCAGACCCAGGTCCCGGGATGATATTTTCCGATGAAGAAGATAACAGACCATGCATAAGAAACACAACAGGTCTATCGCCAGGAACATTAAATGCGTCACGGCCATGAGGGATCCGGTGCACTCCCAATATATAGCCATCTTCAGTGGTCACCGAATGTTCTTCAAATGGGTAATTGTACTTTCTTACTAAATCTGGCTGAATAATAAAATTAATATAAGAATGGATATTTTATTGTAAAGTTATATCTTAATCTTAATTTAAATTCTTAAACCACTTACAATATCCAATAATGCATCTTCTATAATGCTATTTGAAATGCGACTGCCAAATGCATGTTTTTGAAGCAACTCATTGACGTAGTCAGCATTTGGAGAGCTCCTACTTGTCGCCAAAGCGACGCCACTACTTAACAACAGTATAACCGCAAGCATTTTCCTGACACTGATTCTTCCATGTCCTGCTATGTATTTTATAACCATATCTATGATAATGACATCGTATCAATCAATCGCTGTTTTCTTCGCGTGCTTGATAATGACTTATAATTCATTATCTTAATTTCTTACAAATATAGATTACATTACTAGTAAACTAATAGCCGACCTATTCTTTCCTTTTTTATGTACCATTTATGAACTAAATTATTTGTCTTGTATAATTAAAACTATTTAGTCTATAATAGGTATAACATGAGACATTGAGTGAAAGTAAAATATCCAGATATTTGCTAAATAGTTAACCAGATCGAGGGAAAAACCGAAGGAGACCAAAGCTCAGATAGCTCAGATAGCAGATTATGGGCGTACTAGATTGGAGAACGCAGAAGGCTACTAATATAATAATATGGAAAAATATTTTGGGCCAAGCTAACGCTTAGCGACTGATAAGTGATTATCCTTTAATAATGATTAAATATATTTTAGCGTAACATCAGAGCAGATAATGTCATTAAATTGGGGGAATAGTAGAAATCGAAAATCTTAATTTTTTTTCCTCCTTACCTACCGCACTTAACAAAGAATGTGAATGACCCATTAGATACTTATAAAATTCAAAATATATTTCTTTCTTATAAATTAAAATTATGAACACAATCTATTCGTTCATTTTCAAATTCCCTACTATTCTGTTCAGACGAATAAATGAAAATTGGTGTAAGAAAAATATAAAATATAAATATATTGGCGTAAAGCTTTTAATAATTTTTAGTAAAGGAAAAACTTATGCATTAACGTCAGATAAAAAATATTTCTGTTATTATTACAATTAAGCCATATTAAATTAGTATAGAATATCAGAAATACTTCAAGACACTTGCTTCACCACGGCCTTCATTGGAACTCGTTGCACAAGTATAAGAATTTACAAAAATCTAAAATTAAATTATAAATATGTTTAAATCTTATCGTTTTTGATATTATCTCTTAGGAAATTAATATTCATTTTACTAAGCATACCTATACATACGTCAAGATTTTCAGATATAGAAACCTTTCAAAGGTTAAATGAACATTTTAAGTTTATATGTCGGTGATACTAATATTATAAACAAAAAAATGTTATTTAGCTTGTGATGGACCAGTATATATTTTAGATGAGCTTGTAATATATTTTAGATGAGTAACATAGATTATATAAAACCTTACGGTCAATAGGAGTAAACCATTTGCATAATATGTTGTGTTAACAGATCAAAATTATTACATTTTTTAAAATTTTACGAATTATGTACATGACTATATTATATGTATGTATATACGTCGACGGTACGTGGCTAATTTTTTGGGTTAGCTTAGTATAACCTTCTTTGTGGAACTGAAATTTCTCCTAAAATAATTTATTCCGCCGATTGAAATTTGCACATGTTCTTGTTGCGTCCCATTTAATTGGACAAGGTAGAAAGAAATATTTTGTTACTTATCACTCTATCACTTAATAAGAATAATGTTAGTAATGTTGCCACTTACTAAGTGGCGAAAAACTAAGTGATGTTTCTCCTTAAGCCGAAAAACTTAATTGGCTTACGAACATATCCTCTACAGTACAGTTACCTACTAAAGCTGTAATTTAAGCGTTATTACAAATGCAATTCACCCAAATTGTTTATACGCAAGTCTAAAACAACAATTTCAGATAAAAGCAAAAATGTTATAGAAAAGCAAAAAATAATATAGAGAAAGAAGGGACTAAGCTGAGCTGACGGATACGGAGAAACAAGGAACTAATGTGCGGGATAAAGCGGGAAGCTAAAAAAGAAATATAAATGGCATATTTCCGCTTGTGCATGTTTCTCTAAATCGCAAAAGATGGTCTGCTCCCGTGCCCCAGAATCTTCTAGAAAATATTTAGCCCCAATAACTTACAAGATAATCATCTTAAATCACTATGGTACTTTGTCGCAGAAGCTCAAAGCTATATAAGCTAGAAAGCTATATATATATATATATATATATATATATATATATATATATATATATATATATATATATATATATATATATATATATATATATATATATATATATATATATATATATATATATATATATATATATATATATATATATGTATATATATATATATATATATATATATATATATATATATATATATATATATATATATATATATATATATATATATATATATATATATATATATATGTATATATATATATATATATATATATATATATATATATATATATATATATATATATATATATAAATATATATATATATATATATATATATATATATATATATATATATGCATGTATGCTGATACATGCACCCTAAATATCAACAGGTATATAATATTATTAGGGTTTATTGAAAAAAGAGGGTTATCTTAGATAATAAAGACCATAGAAGCCATGAATTTAGGGCTGTTGCAAGTAGGCAACGGCCCGTACTCGAAGAGACTTACCCTGTAATATAATTAATTAGTAATTTATGTCATTTACCACAAATACATAGAATCTCTGTATATACATACTCAATGCTATAATAGGAATTGGATGTAAGCTAACCTAACGCAACTGTTTATTATATTGATTTCTTAATACGAATAATAATATTAATCTGTAAAAACATGATAACATATGACGTGAATAACTACCTCACTATACCGTGATTATTATGCGTAACAATATCCCTAATTACTTTGTTTTCTTTTCATGTACCTAATAAGCAGTTATCGTCAATAAGCGTTTTATCAATTCAGTCATAATAATACAACTTCAAAAATAAATAAAATTTTTATTATAAATAACAATTTTGTTGTCGTTTGCTGTTGGCTTTTAAACAACAATTTTAGAAATTTTATTGCCACAAAACAAATATGTCAGCTTAAGGTCCTTTATTCTATTTCTGCGTTTAGAAAATAGAAATTTGTTGAAGAAAATTTTTAATGAAAAACATAGTAACGTACGTAGATCACATGTTCGAAACATGTGTTCAATATTCAGACAGAGATACATTACATACGTAATTGTATGACATAAATTACTTAAACGGACGAATACGGACCATTGTCTGTATGCAATAACCCCGATTGACATAAATTCATCGCTTTTGTAGTCTTAATGCACTAAGACTACCCTCTTTTTGGAAGACAATCCTAACTGGGCCATCCTAAATCTGCGTCGTCTTCTATGTGTCAATTGTATTGCTCCGTTGCCTCAGATATCGTAGTGATCGCAGTATGCGACAACAAGAAGCAGTGACCGCAGTATGCTCAAAGTGCAGTATGCACAATAGACAGTGACCGTACTCTTATCGCAGACAAAAGCAGTGGCCCAGGTATACTCAAACGCAGCATATATTTTTGAAAGACATTTATAATTTTGTACGTAGTTAGAAATCTTATTATATCTTTTCTTCATTCGTACCTGAATCTAAATTCCTTTCTAAAACGTCTTTGGCTACTAGCAATGTGGGCTATCATTTTTTATCGGCTTTTCCATCCGTAATTTGTTGGTTTCATCTCAATATTAATACGATAGAGCGCATTTCTTGAAAAATATGCGATGTGAAAAGTTCGCAAGTAATGGTGCTGTAGCTCTGAATGATAATGTGCAAGTTACATGCGTGGTGCAATACAGATTTAATTTAATAAAAAATGACATGTCAGACATGTCTATGTCTGACATTTTACGTATTGTGATGAATATTTCCATCAGCTCACACAGTAAAGTATGAAGCACACAGCTGATGCTGTGCTGTTTAATGCTTTTAATTGCAACAATATGATTTTATAAAAAAATAGAGTCAAGTGCAATAAAGCAATGGCAACTAATAAATAATATAAAATTCGCATAATTTTGATAAGTAGTTATAAAATAACTGTAACATTAAAATCATCTATTTTTTGATGTAATTAAAAAGCTTCTATTGACTAAGCATTTTCGGGTGCCTGGCCCTACAATGTATTGCGCAACTAATCTTCCATCAGCTTCCTTACTAATGAGGCAGTATCTACACAAAAGCAGCATCGTTATCATAATTAATTATGTGTAAACAACGATAAAATAAAAGCATAATCTTATAAAGAGACGATAGTATTGAAAATATAGGTGCAGTGAAAACAACTTAGATAGGATTTCATATATGTATTATTTTTTTATATATTATATTATATTGTATTTAAAAGCCACACATCTACAAAGCACGGACAGACATGAAGTAAAACAAAAACAAAATTATATAAGTGGCCAGTATAACATATATCGATAAGATTGATTTTTGTTAATCGATAAGTAATAAAATTAACAGGCCTCCTCAAAAATTTAATCATCTTTAAAATATTTAAAATAATATAAATTAACTCAATAGACCATATGTGACTTCCAAGTACCCTGGGTAAAGCAAACAAGCTATGGTCCAACATTTGTTGCACAGTATCAGAGAAAACCCAGGAAAAATCTTAACTAAGCCTTTGCATCTTCCAATTGCTGACCTGTGGGAATATAATTTAGTTTAATTACATTTTCCTCAACTTGTTTTTGATCGCTTATGATTAGTAGGATTATTTGCAATACTAATGCAACCATCATTATCTTCATAAATTGTAATAGGCTTATCTACAACGGTACTAATACTTGCTGCAAGAGATTTGAGCCATAAGGCCTCTCTAACAGCTTTGTACAATGCCATACAGAGGCGGCGTAGGGCTTGGGCGACGTGGGCCACAGCCCACGGCCTCGCGGTCCAAGGGGCCTCGCGCCATGGAGATTTATGTATTACTTAAACCTAAGCCATGAACGCGCCGAAAAAAGTGCTTGCGTCGCTATCACACGTGAGAAATCCCCGCTGTAATGCACGTCACCACTGGCCTAAAAAAGGGTATTCCCCTGAAATTGCGTTCCTATCGCTAACGAAGAATTTCCGCTGCGCGGCGCCGCCCAAAACAAAATAGGGTATTCCCCGTTCGTCAAATAACAGCCCGGTGTACGGGACACCGCAACTTTTTGACGATTTGTTTTCATGCTGTTGGTCGTCAAAGCAAAGCGTATAGTCTACTTGGATTGACTTGTCGTGTATAAGTGATAATATCTTTTTTTTTATGTGACATTCTATTTAAGAAATTAAATCTGTGGTTTACTGTTT
Source organism: Dione vanillae (assembly GCA_037178615.1). Taxonomy (NCBI): domain Eukaryota; kingdom Metazoa; phylum Arthropoda; class Insecta; order Lepidoptera; family Nymphalidae; genus Dione; species Dione vanillae. The sequence goes on from JAZFAU010000130.1 coordinate 367,141, forward strand.
CAATACGCTGTTTTGTAACTATAACTACTTATAAAATAATAGATACGTAGTCTTGTACTAACTATTGATTTATTGTTTGTGATCTGAAGAAAATTAATTGTACCGGGATTAAGTGAAAGGTAAGAAATCATTTTATTTACACATAATACTTCTTTTTTTGACTTCAAATGTTTATTTTATTATCTGATCAAGGAATGTAGGTTTTATTTTCAATAAATTTAAATTAATATTTAAAACTTTATTTTTATAAGAAAAAAGCGTAAAGTGTACTAATTATCCTACTGGAGTAGTATTACGTAGGTAACTAAACCCAGCAGACATAAAGTTACACGAGGCAGGGGAATTCTATATATCATGTGTTTGCCTTGTTTATGGACCACGACAGCTAGTCTTATTAAGTATTATTGTTTTTGCCCACAGATTACTTATCATGTCAGGCTTAGGCCCTAAGAGAGATAGAAATGCTGGGAGGAAATGGGAATCCGGATCAGCAAAACGAAGAAGAAAAGCTGAAAGAGCAATATCAAACCAGGCGTTAAGTACAGGTATGATGAAGTTTCTTAATCCAACTGCATCTGGTACGACAGAACCATCTGAATCGACAGCGTCGACTTCTAAAAAATATTCAGCCACGATTGAGATTCCTATGAATTTGAGAAGTACTGATGGAGAACCACTAAATACTGATACCGAACGACAGTCTGAAATCGATACAAAATCAATATATAACGAATCAGATTCCGACGATGAAATTCCTGTGTTTCCACAGAGCAATATTCTAGATCACGAAAAAAAAATGAAAATTTGTTCTCCACCAACTAGCAGCGATGCGAGTGACGCAATTAAACAAGTATTTGATAATTTTGATCCAGGTATGTGGTCGTTGCCCATATCAGATGTTCAGCGTCATGATATAGTTCAGAACGGCCCCTCACAACAATTAAATATTGATGATGAAGATTATCCCAAAGACGACGACCGTAGGCACTTTTCAAATTTTCATTTCTCTAGAAAACTAAATAATGGTGAAATTCAATATCGTCGCTGGTTAGTTTATTCTAAGTCTCAAAATAAAGTATTCTGTTTTCCATGCAGACTTTTTGGCAATTCACAAACTCAGATGGTACAGGGAGGATGCTGTGACTGGAAACATTTAAGCAGTATTTTACAAAGACATGAGAATACCAAAGAACATATGGCATTTATGTTCCAATGGATAACATTAGAGAGAGGCATAAAACACGAGAAAACAATAGATAAAGAAAACGAAAGGCTTATTCGTGAATCTCAAAAACATTGGTACAATTTGTTTGAGAGGTTAATCGATATTATTAACTTCTTAGCCTCTCATAATCTTGCATTCAGAGGTCACAGAGAAACTATAAAGACAGACGGTGACTTCAGGAATAGTGGGAACTTTATAGATTTATTTAGATTGATATCAAAATTTGATCCTACTTTACGAGAACATATGAGACGTATTACTGACAAACAAGTTGCGCATCATTATTTAAGTCACGACATACAAAATGAATTGATTACACTGATGTCAAAAACGGTAACTGATGAAGTGATTCGCAAATTAAAAGAGGCAAAATATTATTCTTTTTTGCTTGACTGCACTAGAGACTGTAGTAAAGTAGAACAAATGTCTGTGATCTTAAGATTTTGTAATACATCAACGGGCACAATAGAAGAACATTTTATTGGATTTCTTGCTGTAAGTGAGATAACAGGAGAATATTTAAGTAATGCCATACTAGGCGAGCTAGAAAAGTATGGGTTAGATATTCAAAACTGCCGTGGCCAAGGATATGACAGTGGCGCAAATATGGTAGGCATAAATAGTGGAGTTAAAACTCGAATATTAAATATTAATCCTAGGGCATTTTTCACGCCTTGCGGTTGTCATAGCTGGAATCTGCTGTTGGTAGACGCCGCTAATTCTTCGGTGTCAGCAAAAACATTTTTTGGTTTTATCCAAAAAATTTATTTGCTGTTTTCAGGTTCCAGCAAACGCTGGGAATTGGTCAAAGATAAATTAAAACTTACCATGAAGCCTTTATCGGATACGAGATGGGAAAGCAGAATCGAGGCAGTTAAGTCCATACTATTTCAATTTGATGATGTTGTAGGATGCATAGAAAGTTTGAAAAATCAAACAGATCAATCAGACACTCTCAGTGATTGTGATTCAGTATTAAACGAAATGCTTAGTTCAGAATTTGTAATATCTTTACATGTATGGTATGAATTGTTATAGCGTGTTAATGTGATAAGCAAACTATGGCAATCTGTACAAGTCCATTTGAGCATTGCCCTTAAACATTTGCATACATTTTGTGACTGGATCAAAGAATATCGGCAAACTGGATTTGAAAAATGCTTGTCTGATGCTCAACAATTTATTGACAGAAGCTGTTATGATCTGCCGAACGAATTTAAAAACAAAAGAGTAGTGAAAAAGAAAAGGGTCTTTGATTATGAGGGCGAGGATCAACCTATACAGTGTCCCAAAAGCCGAAGCAAATATTTTTAACACTATGCTTGATTCAATTATTACCAATATGGATTTGAGATTTATGGCTTTAAATCAACATCATGAAAATTTCGGTTTTCTGTATGATATAAGTAAATTAAAAAATATTCCACACGAACAAATATTAAAAAATTGTCAAGATTTACACACAGTCCTACGAGTGGGTGAGAGCAGTGACTTTCAACCTTACGAATTATATGAAGAATTACAAATAATGATCCCTAATTTACCTAACTTTATAACAGACGTAAAACAGTTGCTTCAATACATTACACATAATAACTTTAAAGAAATATACACAAACATTTACATCGTCATTAGAATATTATTAACAATACCAATTACTACAGCCTCCGCTGAAAGGAGCTTCTCAAAATTAAAACTCATTAAGAATTATTTAAGGAGTACGATGTCACAGGAACGACTTTCTGCGGTCGCAATTTTGTCTATCGAGGCTGATATAGCATCCAAGCTAGATTACGAGCACGTAATTAAACAATTCAGTAATGTAAAAAGTAGAAAATTTCTGTTCCTGTAATAATTAAATTAAATTTTTTTTTTTATCGTTGGTCTTAATATCTTAAATATTTTTAGGTTAGCCGATGAAATTTTTATTTACCTAATTATATATAATCATATATGATAATACATAATTAGATAAAAACATTTTTCATCGGGTAGTTGTAAGTTTGACTATATTTTGCATGAATAAAAGTTTAATAATGAAATGACATATGTTTTTTATTTTAACAAATCTGTCTTTATGACCGAGGAGAGGGCCTCGCAAAATGTATCTTGCCCACATAAAATTATGATCTGGCGCCGCTACTGATGCCATATATTCAGCCTCGTTTGAGGAAGCTGCCACTGACATTTGCTTCTTTGTACTCCAGGTTATCGTACAAGCATCAAATAATTTAAACAAATACCCAGTTGTACTTTTTCTATCCTGTTTATCACTTCCACCCCAGTCTGAATCTACAAATCCGCACAAAATCTTATTATAGTTGTAACATCTTTTATAGACTAATTTCGAATCAATTGTACCCTTTAAATACCTGAGTACCCGTTTAAGACATTGCCACAATACCACATTACATTTACTTGTATATCTGCTAAGTATATTAACACTTGTGCTTAGGTCTGGACGAGTGCAGAGCATTATGTACATTAAACAACCTATAACATTTCTAGATGGCACATTATGTGAGTAATTGAAATTAAGTTGTTCATAGTTCACTTTAGTTTCTAAGGGGGTATTTACAGGATTACAATTTTGCATATTAAACTTATTTAGTACTGTTTTAATGTATGCACTTTGATTTAACGTTATTTTATTGTCTGACCTCGTGACCTTAATTCCAAGAAAGAATTTAACTTCTTGTAAATCAGACATATCAAACTTCTTCATTCAATAGCTATTAAATTATCTAGCAAACTAAACAGCACAAATTATTATCAAATCATCAACGTAAATTAATACATATAAATTTTTGTTAATATCACCTTTTGCCAAAATATAAATACATCTATCAACAGCAGAATTTTTAAATCTTTTTTCTTTAAAAAAACGTTCAATAATGTCAAACCAACACCTAGCAGCCTACTTTAGTCCATAAAGTGATTTAATTAATTTAGATATTTAATTATCTTTGCCAATTATAAAATAATAAATAATGTAGAAAATTTATCTCGTCCACTATTACATCTCTGACTTCTGTGTATCTTTCACAATCAGGATTCCAAACTTTAAGCCCGTTTGGTTGATAGCCAACTAATATACCTTTCCAGAACTTATTATCAAATTTTGTCTTGGTATTCTTATTGTGAACATAAACTGTGGCACCAAATACTTTTAAATATTTCAGTAGGCCTACTCTCGAAACCAATATCCAATCATTTTTAATTCCAATCATGCCACAATCTAATTCCAATATGACGTTTATTTGGTACTCCCGAAACCGATTGTTTCAAGATTGCCTAATTCCGTTATTGGCCAATTGTTGCATCGTTACAACCACAGATTAAATATACAAAAGTGACATTAGTGCTGCAAACTTGTTATCGATAAACCGGTGATAGAAAAGAAATTGCTTTTTATTAAATGTAATACTATATTTTCATGCACTTTTTTGAGAAAAAAGAAAGTAATCATTCATATTTATATTTATTGTATTGAAAACATGCTCAAAGCTTAAAAATCTTTTTTCAATTAGCGTAAATTAATTTTTATGTGCTATTTTTTATCTGTGTCAGTGTCAAAGAGACTTCAACTTTATGATATTTTTGCAGAATTCAAATGTTCAAACATATATATCATTTTATTTAAAAAGAAAGGTAAGATAGTGTTTTTTTTTACTTTAAGTCTCTATTATTGAATTATAATTTATAGCGATTAAAAGTTATTACGTGTTAATATATGGATTAATATTTTCAGTTTTGTTTTAGTACGGCAGGCCGTTCAACATATTTCAAAATTTCATACTTAGTGGACTTCTTGGAAGATAATCCAGGGATTGCAAAGGTGGAGTTTGTTGGCGTCCACTTTAAATGTCTGGGGTAGCGCCATAAAAATGGACTGGAGTGGACGAAAGTAAGTTTTTGTTTGATACCAAAAATATTGACAACAAAAAATACTCCGTAAAGAGTTATTATTTGAATGTTCAGGCCTAAAGTTACTTGGAAGAGATTACTATTAGTGATAGTCACATACCTTTAAGTGATATATTATAATCTATATGTTTACATTAATGTTTTTCTTTGTATAGTTACTTTTGTACCTATATGTAAATAAATAATCTTTCTATTTATGTATTTATTTTGTTAGGTTGTGGCTATTAGTTAATGACATGTTACTGTAATGCATGGGTTAATTAATAAATAATGTCTATTACTTTTTGTACAAATTAAATAGTATAAAAATCTAGTACAGTAACAATAATGTAAATATATATTTTAAATTAGATTTTATTTTTAATTTGTTTTATCTTATCTAGCAGGTTATATACAGCAGAAATCAGAATGCACCCACATGAAGAAGGTGACAACTGTCCCGCATGAGCAATATATACATGATACAAGCAATGAGATAAATCACTTGGCCCTCAACAAAGAGAGTTGAACACTAATGACTTAGTTAATGTTATGATTACAACATATATTAACAAAGACATGTCCTTTTTATTTTGACCTATACTTCTAATTTTGAGATCTAACCTTTAGATCTAACTTAATTTCTTAAGATAATTATTTATATATAAATAGTATAAGATATTTTTTAAATTAGAAAATAAAAACAATATTAATAATAGTAAATTGTTTAATTAAATGCATTAATCTCTTTAAGAATTTAAGTGGGAATCTATAGATTTTTTTGAATAAAAAAGTATAATTATAAATTAAAAAATATTTATTTCTAAACAATTCATAGAGGATGGAGTCATCATGACCCCATCAGTGTAAACAATATTTGTTACAAAAATATCTGGTTTCCTGAAACTTTGAGTTCCACTGCAATAGGAGTCATCATGTACACCCTTAGAATATAGCCAGAGTCACCTATAAAATTAAATAGATTATCATAATTGAACAACAAAATAAAGTACTAGTTTGAATAAACATTTCCTACCAATCATTTTAATTAATTAAGTAATTTTTCACTGGATGTTGGTTCCTTATAAAACTGTCATGTGAAGCTCTTTCAAAAGAGGTATGTATTGACAATATATTTAAAACTGCATCAGATATTTGAATGAAATATAAATAATAAATATATGGTGAAAAGTATTTTATTATTTAATATTGTAACATCATGAAATACAATAATATAAATCTAAAATACTTGCCATAAGTATTACAATTATAATATTATTACTTTCTTCAGATAACACTTTTATCTTCACAAGTTTGAGGAGACTTCCATTTATTGCAGCAGCGGGGGAGGTTTCTACCACAGCTTCAATCACTTGTGTTATGGTATTACTGTGTCATAAGTAGTTCCTTAAAGCCTTTGGTAGCTACTAGTCTCATAAAAGGATTATGTTGCTAAAATCTGTAAAAATGTAACGTAGTTTATTCACTATTCTGAGATGTTAAAATATATGAATATAGATGGATTAATACTAACTATATAAGTAACTTACCTTGTGTTTGGTACTTATACTGCCAAATTTTTTGGTAATGATATTAAAGGCTGCAATTCCTTATAAATTTCCTCAAATAGATCTTTAGACACACGATAATTTACCTTAAATTCATCGTCACTCAACGCTAATGCGCTGTCCACATATCTAGCCAATAGACGTTCCTCGCGTGTTCTTTAAGTCATAATTTGTGTTCTTTCGTCAAAATACGGTAAAAAAAAGGCTAATCACGCCATTTTCTTACAGTTTTCACCAAAAAATTATCAAAACAAGTTCTAAAAAGTTACACTTTCGCTATTAGTAAAGTGACAGCTAAAATTTTCAATCGATTGCCAATTTTAGCTGTCAAATGGTTTCGAGAGTACCAAATAAAACTAATCTAACGGATTCTACAATAATTATTAGTTCCCACAATTATCACTCAATAACGACAGTGCTGCCGTGGCAATTGTGTTTCGGGAGTACGAAATGACGTTTATTAGAATTTGATTATTGGAAATTGGTTTCGAGAGTAGCCCTGCAGGTATGGCTTTCTCCCATGCCACATTTCAAAAGGTGTTTGTATAAAATGTAAAGCTTTTGTTGGTGTTACATTTATTAAATAGACAGCAGTTAGCACTGCTTCAAATCATTGCACCATTTATCATAGAGCGAGCTTTTTCAGTTATAGTTCTTACCATTCTTTCAGAAACGCCATTTAACTGTGTTGTTTCCGGGATTGTTAAATAATAAGAAATCCCTTTTAAAACACAAAAAGATTCCATTTCAGTGGATAAATATTCACCACCGTTGTCGCAATATAAATGAATTAATTTTGCTTCTCATTTTACATCGAAATCTTTAAATACTGTAAATACATCTGACTTATAAGTAATGAGATAAGTAATACAGTAATGAGTAAACTGAACTAATGAGTAAACAGTACAAAATAGTTTTTATTGTCAACTGTAGGAGGAGTGATAGGACCACATACGTCAGAATGAACCACAAGTAACGATCGCTTAATATGACTTTTATTTTTAACGTAATTAAAAGGTAATCGACTCTGTTTACCACTTATACATGCTTCACACAAATCATCATTTGGTATTACTCTATCTATTGCTTTTATATCATCAATCATGTCACAATTTTTAGGTTTCAAAAGTTTATTTTTACTTATATGGCCTAAACGTTGATGTCATAATTTATAGTCGTTCTTGTCGTTATTTTTATGAGAAACGAAGTAACATGTATTTATAGATACCTTAATTTAAAGCTATCAAATAATTTCATTTCATTCCATACCATCCTTTTTAATTTTTGCACCATATTTTTCAAAAATAATAGTAAATCCTGCTTGCGGCATCTTCGAAACAGATAGTAAGTTATAAGGGACATCAGGACAGTAAAGCACGTTATCTAAAAATCCTTAAACGCCCAAGTCACTGGTAACCTTTATAGTTCCTCTTTTTGTAGCTGTAATGTATGTACCATTCTTTGCAACTGAAATTTTAAATGGTATAATTAAACGAGAATAATGAATAAATAAATCCTGTCTATTTATAATATGATATGAAGCTCCTGAGTCTAATAAAAATGTAACTTTATTGACATGTTCTATGGGTTTATGTGCTCCCAACATAAAAGCAAATCCAAAAGAATTATTTGACATAAAGGGTTGTTGAGTCTCTATATTTTGTAATGTTCTAGTTCGTGGTGCTTGATTATCACTCATCATTCTTTTAAAGAGATAGCATTCCTTTTTAAAATGACCTTTGCGGCCGCAATGATGACACTTCAAATGTCTTTTGTTTATTTTTCTATTATCTCTTTTGTATCTGAAATTTTGCGTTTGATTTTGTTTAATTTCTTCAAACGAGCGATAACGAGCTGTATTTCTTTTCAAGATGTATAACTTTTGTAGCTGTGTCAGCAGATTTGGTTTTTAGTTTTATTTCCTGGTCTAATAATCTTGTTTTTACAAAGGCTAATCTTAAAAATAAAATAAAAGGCTAATCTCGGCAATACTTTTTCGTTCGTATAACGCATCTAAATCATTTAAAATGTCATTTGCAGTACTTTCTTCTTTCGCAAAACCAAGATATGAATCTGCCAGATGATATGATGATACTTTTGGCTATTAAATTTTTTCCCTATTTCTGTCTCTCATTTTCTTAAAGCAATAAAGAATATTAATATTATTTCTTTTTAATTTGAATTAATCTGATTACTTTATTGACTTATTCTTCTAGATATATCTTCCATTTTCCTACATTTTTAACCGATACTATTTTATAGTTTCCAAATATTTACTTTTCAGAGTTTCATAAGTTAAAAATAAGTGTTGGAACCCTTAGAGGATTAATTTATTGTCCGTTTGTTAAGACATTTTTTCAAAATCATGCTTGTAATATCCAAGACGATAACTCCTTGAGCACCGGAAAAATAAGATTCTAAGTCAATGCAATCTAAATATTAGCATTTATGATTCATTTTTTTGCATTCTATGTGAAAGTCACTACATAATCAAAACCTATAGGATACTGGACATACGTACGTGACCCTGGATCCTGGAGTGACTACATATACTCCTTAACCTCCTGCTAATCTACTTCTCACTTGAATATTTCGACTTGAAGACTGGATACTTGTCTTACAGAAGCCCGACACCGAGCAATGTTCATATGGGTCTAAACCAACAGTTAAGTCTGAAAGCGGGAGGTAACTGGTGTGGACTGCGATCACAGAAAACTGCCCAAACTCAGCCTGATATACAAGAACATGATCCGGCCAGTTCTTTTATAAGGCAGCGAATACTGGCCAACAGGAGCTTCTCGTCATGAAAATGTAGGTAATGATGTTGATGTGTTGCGTGAGCATTGCGTTTGCATAAATGAATCCAAATATAAATTAAAAAAATACTATCTTAGTATGTAGTGTATGTAATTGTATATATGTATAAATGTTTATTATTTTATTTAAATTCTATATATTCTATGACATATTTGTGCTACTTTATATATATTATATTTATAATGATATATCATTATTATTTTGTAATTAATAAGAGCAAATATTTGCACTAGAGGGAGGCTAGTAACATGATACCTTTATTTTTCTATTAAGTTGCCTGGATCACTTAGTGTGATTTTAAAAATTGTGACATGATTGATTATATAAAATAAATAGATAGAGTAATATCAAATGATGATTTGTGTGAAGCATGTGTAAGTGGTAAAGTAAGTCGATTACCTTTTAATCACGTTAAAGATAAAAGTCATATTAAGCGATCGTTATTTGTGGTTCATTCTGACGTATGTGGTCCTATCACTCCTCCTGCAGTTGACAATAAATTAAATATTTCGTATATAAATATTTCGAATTGTGTATCAATTTAATATCAAAACAAATTGATAGTACATTAAAACATACAAAAAATCAAACTTCTAAGTCAAAAGTTGTTTATATGTAATTATTTTTCATTATAAAAAAAAATAAATACTCTGTACTGCGACATGATCAAAACTGTATGAGTACTTGCTAGTGACATGGATTTATAGAACTTGTCAATAGTTAAAATTTACATTACAAACAGGAAATAACTAAAGTCTGCTATCCAATTTAGTCTACTTCTCTGTTCAGGGTCTTGACAATCCTCAGCAGGTAGTCCTGAATCATGACATCCAGCAATCGCTTCCCTGAGCATCCAGGAGGCCTAACTCCGTGGATAGATGTATTACGGCACTTTTTTTGAGATTGTATCTAGATACAATACCAATACCAATTTATGTGCCTGTCTAGACAGGCACATAAATTGGTAGTATCATCTTAGGCGACATTCTTGGGAGCCTATTGCCATATATCACGGAACCCCACCCCCCATCAAACAAATGTGCTATAATAATAATAAAATAAACTTTATTTCATACCAAATTGGGAATATAATAAAACATTTCTAAAAGTAACAAAATGTGAAAAGGTGGCCTTATCACTTTAAGTGATCTCTGCAACTATCACTCTTTATATAAGTATAAATAAAATAAATCTTTATATAAGTATAAATAAAATAAAATTAATTTATATAAATGTGTTTATTTAATGTGATAATGAGTAAAAATAGTGTATGGTTAATGATTAAGTTAAGTATATCTGACAAAGAAAATTAACAAAATAGAATTAAGCTAAATATGTACTTTAATATATAAATGAAAGTTATAATAGCTTTCTAATGAAACATGACTTTACAGGAATGCTAAGAAATTGTATATTTCCATGTAAATTAGAGATTGCATTACATTTTAAGGCACTGATTGACTTGACAATATATGGTATATTATAAATAATGGTTATATTTTTTATTTTCAATCAACTATAAAAGCTTCATCAATAACATGGTTTTTGTAACAATATTATATTTTAATAGATGATTTATCTATTGCTTTTTATTCTGTGTGTAAAAAAGATTAAAGTATTGCTATAAAGATATGCTTCAATAGACAACTTAGCTTAAATTAAACATAATAAATCAATTTTGCTCATTTTTATGAACAACATTGAATAGATATTGTTTAAACACTACAAATCATCATCATCAGAATCAAGAGCAGCCCTTCTCCTGTCAAATTTTACAGTACTAGTTGACTTAGGCATTTGTTGGTTGACAGATTCAAGAAGTTGTATTAATTCTTTTTCAGATATTCTTGTATTTAACTGTCCCATTTGAGCCATTCTACAGATCATATTTTCAACCATTGCACCTTTTTCTGGTTTGCTCAACTTAATAGTATTCACTGAAAACAAAAGGAGAAACTATAAGAAAATCAATTGCAAATCATAAAAATATTTCATTTTTAGTAAGTTTATGATAGAAGGTAATATTAGCAAATAAAATTACATCGAGCTCTTGCATCTTGACTTAGAGCTTGAGAAAGGATTGAATGTTTAGCTTCTTCCATAGCTTGCATTCGTTCTTCTTGGGCTTTAGCCTGATTTGGATCTCCACCCTGTGACGTCATATTTATTAATATTAAATTTATTTATAAATAAAGCAAAAAATAAAAGCTTTACTCGAAATATATTTTATTTTCCTCTATAAAAAATAAATATAAAATCATGTGTAGTGTAGTCATCATAACCTAAATAGCGCTATTTATCAATCTTACCCCATGCTGCGCTTGTAATTGTGCCAATCGTTGTTGTCGAATTTTTTCTAATTCAGGATCGTCCATTTTAAAATATTTATTTTTTGTTCACTACTTTCTAATAAAATATAATGTTTGCTTATATGTATGATAGAAAGGATGTCATAAACAATTTTTTAATTGTCAAAGTCAAACAAAAAATGTATTGTCGATGGTTTTTTTATAATCATAGACATTTTATTTGTAATCTAAAATTACTGAGCTCGAAAGAACAAATAGCAAAACAAAGCAAGCAGCAAGACAAAGACTGTTCAGAGTTCACATGACAATAGCTAATCAAAATTATTTTGTCCATAAATAGAAATATATAAAACTACTCCCTTTCTGCTCGACGTCTTTCGTCGTTTGTCTCATGCAAATATTTTTTCTCAACCCCAGCCAGTCAGATTTTTACGAAAATCTTATATTAAAACTGTCGCCGCCAACAATCGTTTTCAGATCTGAGCGATTTGTTAATAAAATAGATCAGAAATTAGCTGACCTCACCTATTGTGGCAACTCTCTACCATACACAATGGTTTTCTCAAACTTATCTCTTCCACTCCCTAGGCTGAAAACATAAAGAAAGGAAAGAATGCCCTATAAAGGTTCATGTTCTGCATGTTGTCACAAATCTTGACTTCACTAAAGGAGTGTCAGCAAAAATATCTAAACACTAAATATAAAGCCTTACATTAAAACTGGTCAAATTATATGAGAACATCACGTGCTTACAGATGAAGCAGTTACTGTTTTAAGAGCAATCCTGCTCACAATCATCAGATAAATAGACCATGATAAATAGACTGTTATTTCTACTGACTCTAAGTTACCTATGGACTGGTAGAACAAATTTTTTAGTAAATTAAGGTATTCTAGTATGTAAAAGTTTGTAATTTCGATGTTACTGTGACATGGATGCAGGGCTGTAGCTAGAGTCAAATTTGAAGTAGGGCAGCATTGGTTACAGGTAAGTAAAAAAGTATTATAGTTGACCTCCCCACGAAGCACAAGAGGACCATCGTGGCGTAGAGGCGCAACGTCTGCCTGTAACGCGACCAGTCGGAGAAGATGGATTTTTCTATTTCCATTTTCTTCGCTCTGGCAAACTAGGCAAAGCGCGACGTTCCGCCACTCAACACGCAATGCCTCGAAAAAGGCGAAAAGCAGAGAAAGCAGGGCCAATCCAGAGATAAAACGAATCATAGGTTTTGCATCTGTTCAAGCTTATTTAGTAATTGTTGAGATAAACCAAAGAAACACAAGATACTTTAGTTCCATTGCACTGACAGAGCTTGCCTCTCTACTTCACCAAATTCAAAGCGATTTCCAAGTTCGTTCTAAAAATAAATCGATAATAGTTCTAGGCAATTGAGATATTTTATTTAACTATGGAGAGATTTCGCTATTTCACTTCTCCGTTCTATTTCTACTGCGTACACGTGAATCTAAAATTATACCCTCATCAGATTGTTAGTTACTAGCATTGACTTTTAGTTACGACAATGTTACCACCTATTCTACTAACATCGTCTTTTTTTTGCGGGTAGGAGTGAAACGCTACGGTCGTTCTATTAACAGCTGTTTATAATTAATTCAATATTTTCTATTTATAAACGTTACTAAGTAATATATTATGTCTATGTGAATTAAATCACTCACCAGTAATTGTTTCCTGTAAAATACTACTTGAATTTAACACTTGAAACTGAATATGGAGTCTATTAAGGAATCACTGTCTGCACTCACCGAGATGTTTAATGCAAGAATGAACGACTTCCAACAAGACTTAAACAAAAAAACTACTCCTGTGTCAAATCAGTCTTTGCCAGCGGAATTTAATAATTTTCGCAATTTTATACTTTCTGTGCTTAATACACTTCAACGACAAGTGGAGTGCCTTGCATTGGAGCTCGACCGACAAGAAATGAAAAGAAGACACAAAACTGTACTTTTTCATGGAGTGTCCGAGTTAAAGGGAGAAAACATCACTGAGAGGATCACTAGTCTAGTTGCGGAACACTTAGATTTACCTAACTTCCCGTCTGCAAGTGTCAAGGACTGTTATCGTGTGGGCCGCTATTTTGATAAACCCAGACCAATTGTGGTGAAGTTTAGTGATATTTCAGTGCGTAATAAAGTGTGGTTTGCAAAAACGAAGCTTAAAGGTACAGGTTTCACTCAATCCGAGTTCTTGACCAGGTGTAGACACGAAACATTTATGGCGGCGAGGCAACGTTTCGGTATTGGCAAGTGCTGGACCAGGGATGGTATCATTTATATTGTCTCACCCGATGGTAATAGACATCGTGTGGAATGCAAGACGGATCTTGATGCTATTAATTACCTAGTTAAATCACCTCCACAAGTAATTTGTCCTAAAAACACTGAAAAGACTGTGTCGTTAAGGGCGAAACGAGTAATAAGTAAAAAATAGGTTTTTGCCTATTTATTATTATTATTAGCATAATTTTTTATTTTTTTTATTTTCTTATGTGTTACTTTTCTTGTGTACATGTCTACATATATGCTAATTGCTTGGTTGGTCATATATATTATTAGTTTTATCTCTGTATCTTGTAGTGTGATAGTGTTTAGAATGTATTTTGTTTTTACATACGTGTTTTACTCTTTTTACTTTTTTTTTTTTTTTTTTTCTTCTTTCTTCAGTGTATATGCCTGTATACATATGTTAGTTTCTAGGTAAGTTGCTTCTTCAACTATTAGGTATTGTTTATTATGTTATTATGTTTTGAACTCCCTTCTTTTTTTCTTTCTTGTTTTTCCAAGATTTTCTTTTTTTATTTTGTAATTTATTTGTGTGTCTTTTTAATTATTCCTTTTTTTTTAGTTAATTATTCCTTTTTTTTTTGCTAATGTATACACACTTAAAAAGGGGGAAGGAAGAAAAAATAAAAATATATATATATATATATATATATATATATATATATATATATATATATATATATATATATATATATATATATATATATATATATATATATATATATATATATATATATATATATATATATATATATATATATATATATATATATATATATATATATATATATATATATATTGTTATGTATGTTGAATGTTATTCTTATTTTTATTGTCATGTGTACGTAAAGTGTTTATCTCTTCCCGTGTAACTGGTGGGTGAGTATATTTTTTACGCTGCCAAATATTAAAAACTTGCTTGTATAATTGTATCTATATTTTATATAATCTGTATTGTTTATTTTCATTTATTATTGTTGAATTTATATTTATTCATATAAACGATTTTTTTATATATTATTATTTACTTTTTTTTTTTTATATATATAAATATATATATACAAATTTAATTACACATATATACAAATTTTATTACACACTAATTTAATTTAGTTTTTGTGTTCTTTTATTTTTCTTTTTTTTACACATATTTTAGTTCCAAAATATTAATAAAATGACGTTAACCAGTGAAAACCTCAGCGATTCTTTTATATCGTATTCCTCTTCCTCTGATAATGTCAGCAACGATGACAGCTTTTCTAGTATTCCTTCTTTAAATGAAACTCTGGTGTCACATTTCTCAGATGTTCTGAAAAATTTCAATCTAGTTCATATTAATGCACAAAGTATTCCTGCTCACTTTCCGGATATATTGTCTGCTTTTGAAAATCAGAATATACATGCTATTCTTGTATCTGAGTCATGGTTGAAATCTTGCTTACCTTCTGTATCTTATGCACTACCAGGATTTCAACTGATTAGAAATGATCGTCACGGGATGTCTGGAGGAGGTGTAGCTATTTATTTGCGTTCCCATATTCCTTTTTGTATTCTAGACGTGTCCCAGACACAAGGGAATGCAAATGCTGAACACTTATTTCTTTAGGTAACCTTCAGTCATACTAAAATACTCATGGGAGTATACTATAGCCCTAACCTTACGATTGATTATTTCTCATCATTTGAAATTCTGTTGGACAAGTACAAGCCCCTTTATGATCACACGTTGCTGATGGGTGATTTCAACACTTGTCTCGTTAAGGATGACCACCGTGCACGACGTCTTAATTCTTTAATAACTGGAGCAAACCTAAATATCTTACCCCTCGCTCCTACTCATAAATTTCCTAACTGCAGCCCTTCGCTTCTTGACCTTATTATTGTATCTTCCACTGAACTTGTTGCTAAATATGGTCAGTGCTCAGCTCTTGAGTTTTCCTATCACGATCTCTTGTATTTATCGTACAAGTTAAAGCCACCTAAAGCAAAATCAAGAATTCTTCTGCGGCGCAACTTTAGTAGTCTAGACTTGGAACGCTTGCGAAATGACGCTAGTAATATTGATTGGTCTGTAGTTAGTTATGCGCAATCAGTAGACGAACAAGTTTCATTATTTACTTCATATCTATTACAGCTATTTGATACTCACGCACCTGACCTACCTGTCCGAATGAGGCACCTCCCAGCTCAGTGGCTCACGCCAGAAATAAAAAAACTACAGTTAAAAAAACGTGTAAATAAGTCAAAATTTTTAGCTAACCCTAGTGAGATAAACAAAAATAAATATATAAAAAGTCGTAATCATTGCAATAGAGTGTGTAGAGATAGCCAACGACGCCATATTCATAAGTCTGTTGTTGAGGAAGAAGACCCAGAAAGAGTCTGGAATTTTCTAAAATCACTTGGAGTGGGGAAGACAAAACAAAATATCATTCCTAATAACTTAGATTTAAACCAGCTTAATAAGCATTTTTCCGTTTCAGCTACTATAGATAGCACTAACAAAGCAAGGACATTGAGTCACCTTCTATCTTCTCCCATTCCGGGTTATTCCAGTTTCAAGTTTAGTCAATTCTCCATTAGTGACGTCAAGAGAAATATTATGGCTATAAAATCTAATTCTGTTGGATCGGATTGCATTTGTCGTAAAATGATTATTCCTATTATTGAGATCCTAGCTCCTGTTATAACGTGTATATTAAATGCATCTATCAACTCCCTTTATTTTCCTTCCTCCTGGAAAGATGGCCACATAGTTCCTATACCTAAAAAAAATAAAAATCCATCTTCCTTCTCTGATTACCGTCCTATATCTGTACTTCCTTTTTTATCCAAAGTGCTCGAGCGCCTTGTTCATCAGCAATTTAGCACTTTCCTATGTAACCAAAATGTAATAAATCCTTTTCAATCTGGTTTCCGTTTCGGTCATAGTACGACAACTGCTTTGATCAAAATAACAGATGACATTAGAAAGGGCATGGATGATCGGATGGTCACTGTCTTGGTGCTATTGGACTTCAATAACGCTTTCAACACAGTAGACCATGATATCCTGCTTGCCATACTAGGTTCTCTTAACGTATCTCCTGAGGTGGTTGACTGGTTTCGAAGTTACTTGTGTGAACGCCGCCAACGCATACGTATTGAAGACTCGCATTCTGATTGGTGTGCTATAAATGCTGGTGTTCCACAAGGTGGCGTGTTGTCTCCACTCCTGTTTTCAATTTTCATTAATACAATTTGCCATCAAATATCTTCTCCCTACCACCTATATGCCGATGATTTGCAGATTTACCGTATGACATCATTACTGTACTTGCCTCATACTATCAATCTAATAAATGAAGATCTCGCTCGAATTTCTACTTGGAGTAAATCTTACGGGCTTGTAATAAATCCCGCTAAAAGTCAATCTATAGTTATAGGCAGTCGTAAATCATTGTCCAAAATAAATATGTCTCATTTGACACCTTTGTTGTTTGAAGGTACACCTATCCCGCACGCGCTAAAAGTTAAAAACCTGGGAATTACAATGGATCAATATCTTTCCTGGGAGCCGCAAATCAGTGAACTCGGCCGGAAGGTTTTTGGGGCAGTCTCTTCCCTTCGTAGACTACGAAATTTTCTTCCAATTTCTACTAAAATTGTGCTTGCAAACTCTCTATTACTACCTATTCTTGATTATGCTGATACTTGTTATCTCGATATTAGAGATGAGTATTTAAATAGGCTTGAGCGACTTCAAAATCTCTGTATACGGTTTATATTTGGTCTACGCAAATATGACCACATTTCTGACTATCGAAAAATGCTCAAGTGGCTTCCCATAAGACTTCGCAGGAATACCCATATCTTACATCTTCTACATCGTGTGCTGTTCAATCCTTTAACTCCCTCTTACCTAAAAGAACGATTTGAGTTTTTGTGTAACTCTCACGATCGTTCTCTCCGTTCCAATCAAAACCTTATCCTTAAGATGCCCTCTCATTCTACTTCCTTTTTTACCAACTCCTTTACAGTCAAAGCTGCTCGGCTGTGGAATTCTCTTCCTACCTATCTTAGACGTGCGAAGAGTTTTAATCGCTTCAAGTCTCTGCTAAAATCATACTATCTTGCTCGTTAAATTATTATTATTATTATTATTTTTAGTATTGTAGTTCTCTAAATTATACGTAATTTTATGTAGTATCGTCATTGTCGGTTATTCCTATTTATTTACTTATTTATTTTATTATTTTTTTTTTTCACTTATTAGATTAATAAGTTGTAAATATATACTTTGTAAATATATGTGTATTATATTATATCATACAAAATTTCTTACGTGATCCTCACATAAGAATTTTGTCTTATTATATTTAATCTTTCTTTTTTTTTTTTTTTTTTTTTTAAGTGTGGCTAAATACACGCTACAAGTATGTTTATTATTAATTAATATTATTTATGTATTTATTTAAGTGTGAGTTTATGTATGTCTATATATGTTTATGTATGTCTATGTATGTTTATGTATGTATGTCTATATATGTTTATGTATGTCTATGTATGTTTATGTATGTATGTCTATATATGTTTATGTATGTCTATGTATGTTTATGTGTTTATGTATGTCTATGTATGTGTATATTTAAAGTAAGCAAGTACACCGCCTACCGTTTTTTGTATACTCCTATACCCTAAGGTTGCCTGGCAGAGATCGCTTATAGCGATAAGGTCGCCTGCTGTACATTATTACTTCTTTATGTATGGTTCTTTTTTTTTGTATATTTCACATATGGTGTACAATAAAGTATTATTATTATTATTATCGTTGTAAAATCTTTTTGCACAACTGGCACGCTGGACACTGAATTGAATAAAGAAAGAATCAACTAAAACAATTGGTTATAAGTATAATTACATTAGATTTAAGACAACATAACTTTTATGCAGAAACTAATTATTTGTTAATTTTATAATAATGATCCAAATAAAAATAATTTAGATTTGGTTTATGATGTAGAGTGGAAACACTGCTGCACTACATTACTAATGCTTAAGGAGGATAAGAAAATATTTTATTAGCTTTATTTTATTTTATTTTAATATTATTTATTTTAATATTATCTCTTATTTATACTTAAAAATTAAAATAATACAACACATTATTATACCACATATTCAAATGCATAAGGTTACTTAGCTAAAATTTATCCATGCTTTATCCATGTAAACTGTCATGCCATTGTAAGGTTTGATATTCAATCTTTCCAAATGCATTATGAAAAGCCAGTACTGCTAATTTGTTAACTGCCACAGATAATCTTCCAAAAGCTACCAAATTTGTTGGCCGAAAGATAGCATCTTGATCTACACATTTGAGCATATACATTGCATGAAATTTAACAGGGTCACCTAAAACAAAACAAACTTAAAAATATAATCATTATAAAGACCTAGTGGCTTTTTATTAGCTTAACACTTTTTATGGACACAAAAATTTGAAATCTTTTTTAAAAGACAGAATTTTAGAGATTCCTTCCAATTATCCTTTCCCATTTATTCATTTACATAGGCCTTAATAAGAAGAACTGTCCTCAGCTGATCCCATTCAGTGATGAAATAGGTATGGAACACATAGTGCCTAAGTAGTTAGTTAGTAGCACTCAATGACAATTTATTTTCAACACTTTATTTCCAAAAACAATAAAAATATGTTTATAAGCAAGAAGCATATTTATGTTATTATCTATTGTTAGTTAGATTTAAGTTCGTAGTGTTTGTTTGTATAATTACCAGGATATATAAGAAAGTCTGCTCCAAATTTTGAAGCACTAGTTATATAGTGACCTTTTTCCCATAAATCTTCAAAAATATTATAACGAGTTGAGCCCACTTTGTCCAGTACACTCGGTACTAGGATATCTATGGAAACTTGTTTAGATTCTGAAAAAGAAAAATATATATAAATATTTTTTTATATATAGTTTTCACTTTCCAATAACAAGTGACTATGGCTTAGTAAAGTAACCAGAGAAGACTTAACTAGTATTATTAGTAACTCATGAAGGTGGCTATCGTGTTCCTATTTAAAAACACATAACATACAGAGCATTAATTTACATTCACAACAAATATTTACAATTATGTAATTTTATTCTTTAACATTATTTTTTTTTATAAATTACCTGTATGTATAAAATGTTCTGTTGGCAGATGAACTAAAACATGAGCGGGAGCTAGATCTGGTAGTTTGGTTATTTCCTCCTGTAATAATGTTTCTTTATCGAGATTCACATCTACATAAAAAGTCAAAAATATATTATTATTTTTTTGTATTACAAGTTAAAAAAAAATATTAAAATAAAGTATTCTTACTAAATATTCCTTTAGACATTAATTTTTGTTTTTTTCCAGCAAGAATAATGTCTATTTTTTGAGATAACTGTTCTATCTTTCTTTTCCGCAATGCTTCTGACTGTTCTTGTATTACTCTGAAATAAAGATATTAATAGCTATGTGTAATACATGTTTTCAAAAAATAATAATATCCTTAATTTTTGCTGATTATAATAATGAATTAGTCATCATTTCTTTGATGATTAAGCTTGTAAATAATATAAAAATTACGCTTTACTTATATAAAAATTACTTATTATTAACTTCTTCTATTTCTAGTTTTTGTTCCTCAGAAAGATTGCTGTTTATGCTTGGTAATTCTATTAGTTCACAAATTCCTTTTTTCACAAGTAAAACTGCTTCTTCTGACATCAGAGCCATAGGTAAACCTAGTAAATATATACTTATATATCAAATATATTCAACTTGTAATATTAGCCTAGTATAATGTACATTAGTAAAGTAAAACATAGTACCTTGAAAATCATTCTGGCGCGGGAAAGAAGGTGCAGTACCAATTAGCGAACCACATATTCTATGTTGAGTTCTAAGAGTTTGCCAATCTTACATAAAAAAAACAGTAGTTATTGTATCTATTTATTCCATATTTTTACTAAATATTAATATTTTTATTACCTTCGGAATTCCAAATATACGCGACTCCCTTAAATACATATAAAGGTATCATTTTGAAAAATAGTGATAATATAAAAGTAATTTTAATTATATTAAATATTTTAAAATCATTTTATGTTTATATAGCATAAGCGAAGCTCTGCCTCCTATAATCATTTAAATTTATCAAATGTCAACCTACTTTGATAACAGAATACGATATATATATGTAGATGATACAGAAAAATGGAACGGCAATGAGTTCAATAAAAAATAAGTAAAAGTAGAATTGTTTTATAATCAAATGGATTATTTTTCCATTTTATATTTAATCCAATTGATTTGATGTATGGTAAAGTTACTACTAATAATGGTTATTAGTAGTTTATAAGTTATAGTAAACTTTACCATTCGTATATTATATTATATTTTAAAAAAATCAAAACTATAGACAAAAACATACCAATTAGAGTTATTGAAAGATATCCTTTGAAAGGAAAACAGTGATACTTTTAATTTTGTGTATTTGCTAATTTGCCCGGAAGTATTTTGATTAAAAAAATAAATGACTATTAATAAAAAAATGATGTCAAAGCCCTTCATTACTAATTTTCGTAACATTTAAACACCTTTTGTAAAATTCATTATAATTAATGAACACGCAGCACTAATATATATACTAATATATATATAAGTATGCCTAATACTAATAACTGACAAATTATAAACATTTAACATATTTTTAACATTGCTTTGTATTTATTTATTAATAAAAATGATATATAACCGTCGTGCCGCAGAGTCGTAACGTCTACCTGTAACGCAACGGTTACTGGGTTCGATTCCCAGTCGGGGAAGATGGATTCTTCTATTTCCATTTTCTTCGCTCTGGCATCTCAGGCAAAGCGCGGCGTTGAGTTCCGCCACTCAACACGCAATGCCTCGAAAACGGCGGAAAGCGGGGACAGAGAATGCAGGGACTAAGTAACGGAGTGTCTTAACACTAGGTTCATATGGTTCCTGCAGTTCCCTCTGCCTTCCCTGCCATGTGCGGGATAAAAGCGTGAAGCTACAAAAAAATATATATATAACGTATGTTTAATCGATTATTTTTGAAAATCGGACGGACCAAACATCGAACATCACTAATTCAAGCCGGCTTTGCAAGGCTAGAATGGATGTTAATGTCAGTAATCAGCTGTTCTAACGTAAACAATAAACGAAACTTAATATTTACATTTCAAACAGATTGCTTATATAAATAACGTCAATCAAATCCATGTCTAATATCATACACTTTATTAACTAGAGCCTACAATATTAAAATATATATGTTACGTAACTTTTAAAATAATGGCTTCCAAAAAAGTTTTAATTGGTAAGTTCATCTATCCATGTTTACCCATAAAATTTATGCTATTATATATTATTTCTAGAAAAGAAAACAAAAAAAAATCTGGAAATACTTGATATTTCATGCTTAATAATATTTTTTATTATAACCCTAAAACAGGTGGCGGAACCGGATTTGTTGGCACTCGTTTAAGCAAGCTACTAAGATCGAATAGTTACAATGTCATCAATGTATCGCGAATGCCAGCTGCTAATAACATATCATGGACAACAATAGAAAGTTCTGGTGTACCTCGAAATACGAGTGCTGTTGTAAACCTTGCTGGGCAGCAATTCATGGATTTTACTAAATCTTGGACTCCAGGGTTGGTAAAAAAAATTATATATAAATAAAAAAATATAAAATATTAAATTAATATTTTTGCAATAAAAATATTCACTAAACTGAAATTAATAATAATTCAAATTCATCGAAATAGTGACTTCAAATGGTTAAAATCTGAAAGAAACAACTTTTAATCCATATAAATATGTAATGTGTATGTTTATTGCTTTGCCTTACAAAGCTTTTTCCTACCAAGAAAACAATTAAGTCTTCTGCATGAAAGTGACAAAATTATGAATAGTAAAATTAAGCCCAATAAGGAGAAGGCACAAATACATTACGGCCTCCTCCACAGGATGCATACAATTACTTACTGTCAAATTTTGTGAATTCTTATTTATATTATGTAAAACCATTTCAGGTTCAAACAAAATGTTAAAAACTCTCGTGTATACACAACAAAAGCCTTGGCTGCAGCTATAAATAAAAGTCAAGATAAACCAAGAGTATTTGTCCTTATTACTGGTGTTGGTGCATATGAACCATCTGAATCTAAAAAGTATGATGAATCAAGTCCTACAACTGGAAATGATTTCTTCTCTAGATTACTTGTTGAATGGGAGAAGGCAGCAAAAGTTGATCCACCTGTGAGACTTGTAAGTTAAATCCAATATGTCAACATTTAAAAATATCTTTAATAATGTACATCTGTCTTTTATTTATTAATTTACATCTTATATTTACAAATTATATTGATAAGCAGAATAAGTGTAATAAGATAGTGCATACCCACCTCAGAATTGTATTAGCTAGCTTATCATCATTGTATTAAAACTATAACAGAATCCTTATCCAAAAATATCTGTTGTAGAAAATACAATGTTGAAATACATTTGATATTCAATTTTTTTTAGAATAATGGTAAGTATATAAATTGCATACCAATACCAAATATAAATTGCATGCAAAATTGTTATTAAACTATTGCAAGCCAGGCCATGCTTTAAATATGACCATTCAATATTTCAGGTAATTATAAGATCAGGCGTTGTGTTGGGCCGTGAAGGTGGTATGATCAAAAATATGATATTACCTTTTTACTTCGGTCTTGGTGGCCCTATTTCTTCAGGAAAGCAATTCTTACCATGGATCCATATTGATGATCTTACTAGATTAATTCATTTTGCCATTGAAAATCAGGAAGTAAAAGGAATATTAAATGGTGTTGCACCACAAATTATCACAAATGCTGATTTTACAAAGGTTTTACATTTTTATTGATTATCTACATTTATTACTTTCATATTATGCAGTAATAGATTAATAAACTTATATATTAATTGATTTTTATATTATATTTATTATATTTTCTAGAATGAATTGTATGAATTTATTTGATTCAATAAAATATTTTTACCAATTTATTTTTCAGGCATTTGCTAAAGCACTATCAAGACCAGCCATTTTTCCTGTACCTGAATTTGTACTAAACCTACTTTTAAATGAAGAGAGAGCCATGATGTTAACAAAAGGGCAACATGTTATACCTAAGAAAACATTAGAATATGGATTCACATACAAATATCCAGATATAAACACAGCATGTGCTGAATGTGCTCATTTGTTTACAAATAAATAGTTACAAAAATTAAGAGTAAATTATATATTTATTAACAACACTTAAGTTATTATTATAGGAATACATAGGAAAAGATCTCTTTATATGTATTTATGCAATAAATTTAGTTATTGTAAATTGAATTTATATGTGAAATGTGCAATTTTGTTTAAACAAACATAATGTTTAAAAAATCTTACTGTGATGCCAACAATGAAAATATAGATAACAGAAAATAATTACTTACCTATACAAAAGTTGTAACTTTAATTTTATCAGTATCAGAATGTATTGTTAAATGAAAATATTAAAATTTGAAAGTATTAGGACAGTGGCCATATTATCAATATGTTATGCTCTCTTATGTTTATAACAAGTTACGACGAGAAAAAAAAAAAAAAAAAAAGAAAATGTATTCATTTTTTTTTTGGTGGTTGTATCACCTATAATAACATGAAACTGTCAATTCATTGATATGGTCACGTTCACGAGATAAATCTAGATACGTTATTGTTATTTTTAATGTTGTATTTATGTACACATTACCTAATGTTATATCACTTTTGTAAATAATTAGTAACGCTTCGTTGAACCCGTTTTGGACAACCATACATTAAAATTATTTTAAAAAGAATGTGATTTTAATAAATAGAATTCAAACTGTTTGCGTTTTTTTTCTTATAAAAAATACGCATGAAATAATGTATAAATATTAAAAAAAACAAAAAGCTTACTAGTGAAGGCAAGGCAACCAAAAAGCTACATATTATTGGTTAAACGTAAACGAACCGTCGCATCATTTCAATCGTTGCAGGTTTTGGATATTAATTTGAAATAGATATATGAAAAAAGCTTTGTAAATTATTTTTTTATTGAAATAAGGTGAGGTAAGAGGTTCAAATAAGAGGTGAGTATTATAATTATTAACACCATGATTAACTTAAAATAAAATATTTATTATTATTAAAATTTTAATGTTACATTAAATACAACACAAATTATAAAAATATAAACATAAAAACTTAAAATAAGTAAGTAAAATAAAAATTTTTTAGAGGAGTTATATATACATATGTATGATTTAATTTCTCTATATTCGATCAATTCCTTTTTTTATTATTATTAAGTTAATGCTTCTGCAGAATTTCATTTTTTAGATTGAATCAATCATAAAAACTTGGGGCGGCTCAGAGGGATTTTGAAAATGATTTCACGGGTTTGACTTTAAGTGTTCCGCGAATTTTGTTACCAGCCTTGTTACAAATTTTCGCAGTATGTCTTGTCTCATACGGCCTACGTCTAATACCTCTTCGTGATTTGCCTCAGCGTCGTGCTCGTAACTTGTAATGCATTCATTCGTTATCAAGGACAGTGCAAAAACATTCATGTCGCAATGTCTGGCAGTGATCACCTAAAAATATATGTACAATATGTATATTTAATATAAATTAGAATGTATTTTCTTCCGCTTGAATTTTTTATTATAATTTTAATTTACATTTATGAATATGCATATTCTATAATTCTGATAAAATTTGTTATTCTAAAAACTAGATAATTTGACATGAATAATAAGCACCTATAGTAGGTAATATTGTAAATTGAATAATTTGGTATACCTATAATCAAGTGAATCGTTTCTATGTAACTCAAGTTGCCACGGGCACATAGAATGTTATGTTATGAATGTTGGTCCATCTTATTATATCATATATTATCGTAACATTTTAAACAACCAAATAATTACCTCGTGAACTGTCGACATTCCTACAGCATCAACGCCGACCATTTTGAGCATGTTTAATTCAGCTACAGTTTCAAAGTTAGGCCCTCCCAGGCATGTGTATACGCCTTCTTTTACAATATTATCAATATTTAATTCTTTAGCTACCTGTAAAAATATTTTTTTTTTATAATTTTTTTTTCTTAATCAAAGTATTTCTCTCTATTGTAATATAAACGTATTATTGTACATATAGGGTTTCAGTTCTTTTTTTTTTAAATTTATTGAAATTTATCTTTTTACAGTTAGTGGTTAATGCTTTTAGCCCAACCGGCCATTATAGCGAAACCGGCTGTAGAGGGAAAATTACTCTGCTCCCGGGAAGTAGCAAGCACTATCGTGTCTGACTGAGAGGAGCTGATGGCGGCAAAATTTTTAAATGCTTCATTTTTTATCTAGGCAAAAATTACTGGCTCTCGAAAACGCGGGAATTTATGGTTAAATAGTTTATAAGTTCCTTTATCTTCTTAAGTGAAATGTCCATAAAAATATTCAGTAGTTCCAGAAATAAGCCCGGGCAAGCAGAAAAATAGATAAACTTAAAAACTTTAAAAAGTTAATTGTTGTTTTAGAACTTGACAATACACATTTTTTTTAAATTATAATTAAACATTTCATTTTTTTGAAATATAATATGCATAGATTTGTTTACCTCTTTAGCAATCTTTCTATAATAATAATTATAAGCTTTATTCATAGGTGGAAAACGTGGTCCGAATCTTTCGTCATTGGGTCCATGGAGTGGATTGTTTCCAGCGAAGCCCATCATGTTAATATGATCCTTTACAACCATAATATCGCCTATTTTGTACGAGGGGTTAAGTCCACCTGCCGCATTTGTTGCCAGTAGAGTTTTCACACCAAGAAGCTTCATGACTCTCACTGGTAGACAACACTATAAAGACATTCTTAGATGTATAAATTATAATATAGCCAATTATACAAATTTTTCACATAGTAATTCTGGCTTTATCCCGCTCATAAAAGGGTAGGCGGAGGGAAGAAACCGTGGAAACCTAGTGTTAAGATATATCGTTCCCCGCATTCTGCCTTTCAAGACTTAGCATGTTGAGTGCGAAACTCAACGCTGCCCTTGCCTAGTTGTCAAAGCAAAGAAAATGAAAATGAAATAACCTATCCTAACCGAGTCAAAATCTAACAAACCGTCACGTTTACAGGCCAACGTTGACGTTTTAGTTATAATTCAAAACAACGACGTAATAGTTCAATATTGATATACCCAGCCCTAACGCGTTTATTAATAAAACCATGTGATACTCACGAAATATTATCAAAATTATCTGTATAGAAACCGGACAATCATTATGCTTATAGATTTTGATAATGTAAATCCGTTTTATTACATACTCATCCACGGCTTTCCTTTGATATAAATCAATTTTTTTATCGAAGATTGTCTAGTTAATATTTTTGTAAATATTACATTTTTCAAGAATATTATTACTTGCATCTAGTATTTAGTGACTAATTTATTTAGTCTAGGTATGGTATGAAAGGCTTAAAGAACGTCAAGAATTCAAAATGATTGATTAAATTTAAAATTTAATTAACAAATCTTATACAAAACAAATATATAATTTCATTATTGATTTGATATAATATGCCTTATTTAACTTATTATTATTGCGAGTACACAACCAAGTGTTATCTTACGGAGTTTTTACTCTACTCACTAGGAGGTTACTGATAACCTCATGACTGGGGATCAGATCAGCCGACCCTTGCATCACTCTATCCAGATATTTCTATAAAGTTCACCTACAGTAATATTTGACTATCGTCAAATATTTAATTTTTCCAATGAATATAATGTATCTCCTACTTAGTGACGATGATATATTTATAGTAAAAAACACGAAAGTTTGTTTCTGGGACGCAACTCGGGAGATATCTAGCACTAAATATTCAAATCAAATCATATTATTTATTCATGTAGGTATCACAAATACACTTACTATATTTTAATTATATTTAAATATATATAAATATATGTGCGAACTTAATATCGTTAAGATTTGAATATAACTATTAGCGACGAGTTACAGCGCATATTTGTTGAATAATTATAAAATTTTTAGTTTGATAAATTATGAATACAAAATAAGCTATCTTAAATAAATTTCTTAATTTTTATAATGAGTCAAGATCAAAATGAATAAGAAAATACAACTAATATAATAAATATAATACCGCTTGAATTTATCAAACATGAAAGTTAACGTTGGTTTCAATTTTTTTTATTTGTATTTAAGCAGTCTATATTGAACAACTCCAACTTCTGTAATTTCAACTTCTGTAATTTTATGTGTCCATGGTAATTGACTTGACTACACATATTACAAACTTTCGTCTATACTTTTAACATTCAACATGAGATTCAGAAAAATTATTTGATTTTTGAATCATTCATTCAAAACGGTCGTATTTGCTTGAATTTTTAACTGTCCGTCTGCTTAGACCACTCTTCTCAAAAACCCGTGGATATATCGTGATACAATTATTATTTATTACGCACATCGCACGACGCATAAGTTGACGACGAATAAACACAATCAAAAGTACGAGTGCGTAATGCTTCGTTCACGTCGCATATATGAAATTCATGGCGTACCTAATGGAAATTAGTGAGACTTTACAGTTCATATATACGTACAAATCGAATATTGACAATGGTCAATATTCGATTAGTACCTATAAATGTATAGGTAAATTTGTAGTGTATTTTATTTTCTTTGCTTATCTTGTGATTTTATATAAATTATAGATACCACCTACCCACTTGTTATCATAAAACAGATAGGAATTAAAAAGTAAAATTTAATATAATAAAATATATTAATTCAATAATTTTGATGTTTTGTAAGAATGTAATAATAGGTATTAGGACATTTACATAATAATAATCACGCGAATAATTTGTATCGGTAATAGGGAGAAAAAAATAGTTGCAATTATCGTGACATGTATTTAGTATTTATATTTTTGTGTTAAAATGATAACTAAGTACGTGTTAAACGGAAAATGACGAATATAAATGCATAGTAAGCCTTTTACTTTACGAAAACAAAGTTCAAAGGTATTTATTATTTGCATTAGTCACGTTGCGTAGCACATTGGTCAGTTCTTGTTCTTGAGTATTGACAAATTGAAGATCATTCAATAGTGCTATATTTTTATATACTGAATATACAGAATATTAACCATATCGCTCATAATTTTACCACGTTCTCTTTAATTTTATTTATGATATATAAATATTAGTATTACCTTCCAAAGAGGATATCCTTCATAGTAATGGAAACGTCCCTGCATAGCGACGACCGGGATATCTCCAAGGCGGCCAAATACTAATTTTCCATGATGACCTTCCACATGTACTCACAGGAAAATTTGGTATCTCTTCGTATGGAATGCCCTCCGATTCTGTTATACTTTCTGCTAAGGAACCTGTAAGTAATCTTATTAATTGTAAGCATACTATTGATAAAACATATTAAATATTGAAACTTTATAAAAATGTATTATACATATTTATATCTATATACTAAAATATGCGAACAAATTTTAGATACTTGTTAAGCTGTAATAAACTTAAGAAGCCACAAACGAGTTTATAATGTAGCATCGAATTAAATGATAGATATACATAATTCATGTTTTTTTACTGAATCTCTTTATATTATACTATGCTTGATAGCCGTGAATTATTAATATTTTTACAATTAAGTAATAAATACCCTCGTTCCAATACGAACCCAGCCCGGAGCCGCATATCACGCCAATTATAGGTCTCACGGAAGTTCGCGCTAGGAGGAAGTTCGCAGTTTCGAGAAGAGTTTCATATGAGTACCTGTAAAAAATAAGTATAAAGCTAATGAATTTCAACCAAGGTGGTCTCATCTCATCCTATGCGGTGTCGCTGTTAATGGCAGTAGAGCATTAGAAAGCATTAAACTGACAATCGAAAAAAATCTACTTAATTTTAAGTAGATTTTGACGGTTATTTAACCGTAAACAAATATATAACCATTATTAAAACTAATAATAAATTTGCAAGAATACGAATTCTAAAACAATTAAATGTCACTATGTTTAAAATTATGACCCGCTTCATGGAGTATATGCTGAAGAAGGCAATCAAGGAAAACAAACCTTGAAGCTACATACCAGTGTTGCAGCTATATATAGATATAAACATTTCTATACTTAAAATAATAATAAAATTACTTCGTTGAAGCTAGTATTATTTTAAATATATACTAGTGATGTAACGAATATTCACATTCGCGAATATTCGCACGTTTATACACATTCGCATTCGCAAAAAATTCTGCGAATTTCAGAAAAAAATTGACGACGATAAGACGTTATAAAAATATAAATCAATTTGTGTTTTTTACAACAGTCACTTAACCTCGTAAACACATTATCAGTCTTCATTATATCTCATAAAACAATTTTTTAACGAAATCTTAACAAACAGAAATCAATTCTCTGTCTTCCAAAAAAAGTTTAATCAGCTAATACTCATGTTTTAAATGTTATAATCCAACGTGCTATCTGGCTTGCCGTAAACAATTGGCGCCTGATTTACAAGAATTACTGAATATTCGTATTCGCATCCGCTTAGGGGAATGTGAAAAAAATTACATTCGTTACATCACAGTATATACCTATACTTAAAATAATGTTAATTTCAACGAAATAATTTTATTTGGTGCCGCATTGGCATGTCGCTGCATCTGTAAGGTATTCATGACGGTAGTAGGTTTCGTTAGTTCCTATTCCTCTTCCGGGCAAAAAATACTTGTAAATAAAAAAATTGTTATCAGGTACGCTTATACGACCTAATGGTGCTTAAGTCTTGTTTATACAAAGAATGGAGTAACTTGTACGTATATATTGAAATCATTAATATTTTTATATAGATATTGATTATCAAAACGAGTTTATCGCTTCTTTATAGAAGATTTTATTTATATGGATATTTATTCGAATTTATAAATATTTCTATGCAATATGCTACCTGGTATCACAAATGTAATAAAAGTCATAGTAATAGCACTTTAAGATTATATTGTTGATAAGAAAAAATATTTAAGAAATAGCACTCTTTTTTCCACAATGATTACTCTTAGCACTAAGTATAAATAATATAAACAAAAATTAAAAAAATCCTGATATATTACACTATTTTATACATTTTCAATGACAAAACAAATTTTAATGACAAAAACAGAAGCTTCATGAATTCCTCTATCCGTTTGTTTTTTGCAATCACTGCATTTAAAAACTATTAACCGCTTCACGATTGTATTAACAAATAAGAAACTTAATAAATTAACGATCTGATCTCAGTGTGTCAGTCAGTGTGATATATGTATTTAATAATGAAAAATATTTGTATAAATCAATTGCGTCAAAATTCTAAATAAAAAGGATATCTACAATTTAAAAATATATACTGGATATGAAAACAACTCAAGACACAATTAAAAAACGTGGAAGATTGGTTTGAACGAGGTTGTGATGACTGAGATACAGTAAATTTAAATTCCATATGTCTTTAAACTTCATTCCCCTAATACTTGGACCTTTTAATTGCTTTTAGAAAGGTTAAGACTGAAATTTGATGAAGTAAGAACAGTCTGACAAATGATCTTAAAAGGAAGGACCTTTCCTTCTTTTGCTAAAAATGGCTTCGGAAACAACGAAATAAAATTTAAAAACTACAACATTCAATAAAAAGCAAAGAAAATAAATAGAACAGGTATAAGAGAAGGTAATATTAAAAAATATTAATAACAAGTCGCCGTAACATGACGTGTTACTGACCGAAGCCGACGCAAGTTGATTCATTAGGTTCTTATATGATAACAGGTTTGATCGTTAAACAACCTTCACAATATATAGTGATAATTATTGACAATACGTTCAGTGGGGTAATGTCATTTGATATCTTGAAAAAAAATTGCTTAACACCCTTGTTAACAACCTCTGTACTAGTATTTTTTTATAAATAAAATCATACAAAATAGTGATTTATTGTATGCCTATTTTTGTAACACAACATTTCTTCATTTAAGTGAATTGAATTTAGTTCTGGGAAAGGCGAAATGGTTGATATAGACACAAGTTGTCCCTTTCCATCAAAAGAAATATAGAAATGTAATTTTAATCATGATTGTCAGAATAATATATTTTGCATATTTATTATTTTATTATTAATCATTTCTTAATTTGCCTCTTTATCGAAAAACTAAAGTAAATATAATAATATATTATAAAATTATTTATGCCTTTTTATACCTAAAAATTATAATCAAGTACTAAAATAATATTTATTTATATGATCCTTATAATACCATCGTTAAGTCAGGATTTGCGGAATGTTGAAAATTACACCTTGCGTAAATGTTATGATGGCATGAATCTTATCGTTTTCAAATACAGAAACAAAAATTATTGTTATTGTTGTTTGTAATACAAAAATGTTCTTAATATAGAAATAAATCGAAAATTATTGTCCAAAGCTTACCTGTTGCCATTTCCGTTTCCATTATCAGTTTCTATTTCTGGAAGCTCCTTTTTCGCTGGGGAAGCCTTATTTCCACTTAGAACTTCAAAATTTATTGGAGACATCACAGCACTTTGATTTAATAATTTTAAAAAATAATAAAATGTGTAAGACCTTAGTCGTCAATAGCACGGCATGAAATGCCACAAGTTGAACTCTCGGACTGTTTAGTAGCCGAGACAGCGAATAATAACAACTCGTTCTTGTCTGAAGCACTTCTTTATATAATTTTCGTCTGTTATCACTATCAGACAGTCATTATGGCCTGATGTGCTTATAATTAATACACAAAAAACAAATGATCCAAATCAACAGCTGGATTTCAACGATTTAACTATCAACGAAATATTTTATTGATATGTACATGAGCGTCTATATAGATAAAGGAATGACTTTAATTTGTTAATTGTGACGTATTTATCTATGTTGAAAATGTCGGGACAATTTATTATTTGAACCATATATTTATAATTTTATTTTGAATATCCCGTGTTTTTGGACAAGTAATATTTTTTTTAATTTAATATTACACAATAATTATGGAAATTGTATAATATATGATAACATCTCTAAGATTGTATTATATTTTAATTTTAAAATTATATAGGCAACGAGTTTATTTACGGGAAGAAATCAGTATGTGTAATATATTATTTTCCTTCGTCGGATCTGTTTTGATTTTTACGATAAACATGTCTTGATGGTGGGAAAAGAAGAACAGAGTGTCATTTAGTTTTTTTCTCCACTTAGCCTGCAATGTGCAAGCGCAAAATGTTTCCTGCAATGTTTGATTGATGTTCAATGAATACTAAAATTGCGAAAATATATAAAACATGTATCTACTAAAATATTTTAATATATGTTTTATATATTTTCACAACTTTGCCTCGACACATTTAAGGTATTTAACGGCAAGCATTAGCATACTGAATAAACAAATATTTATCTCATAAATCTGACATTTTGAAATATATTGTTGTATTGTATTCTACTCGTTACAAAAATGACAATATGAATAACTTATAAATTTGAATAACGAAACCTATACACGAATCTGGTCACGAACACAAATTAATAATACAATGACGCTACATCTGTAAAAAGGCCGCAGGGAGAGCTAAGCATATGCTGGTGGGGCGTAGTGTACTCCTGGATCGTGGTATTACTTGCGGCGCCATTGTAACGTACTAAAAATCATGTAGTAACGCGAAGCCAGTAAGAACAGCGCAGCAAAACATAACAGCCAGCAAACGTTCAATGGAGTTTGATAGAAGGTTCTTTTAAAATATCCACACAAAAGACTCTTATGATGGATTCGTATGAGCAGGAGTACAGAATTACTGACAATATTAGTGATTCGTCGTCCGACCACATACTTTTCTTTATCCTAGAAGACTAAAACGTGTAGTACTGATAGAACTTCCGTGAAAAAAATATATCTCTAATAGTCAGAACGTCAAACTTAACAAGTATTTCGATCTTACTAACGCACTGACCAGGAATATGTTTAGAGTAAATTTATATGCGGTTGAAGTAGAAGCGAGACATATAACAACGAAATTTCTCTATAGTTTGCTAAAAGATTTCTGCCTTTCTAGAACTATTATTAATACATTTCTAGAGCGCACTTCGAAGGTGGCACTAGTTTACTAGGAATCGTTCCGAATGTGGTTAGGTAATGAAGAGATTTCGGCCGGTGGAGGTGAGCGTTAATGCATTTTAAAATGGCCCTTTTAAACCTACACTTGGTCGCAAGTCCCAAACGCTGCTCGATGCTCCTCGTCCTACAATGCGATTGGCCCGGCACCCGCACGGAATACACACAGTTTTTCTCTTCTCATACTTTTGCTCATTGTTTGTAAAAATGATGTCTCCTCACATCATTTTTACATAAAGATGATATGATGATGATAAAGAGAACAGAATTGATGTATATGCAATGTATAAGTGTCTAAATACAATTGTTAAAATTCTACAAAGTCAAATAATTTTATTCAAAATAAGAAGCTACTTGTTTAATTTTTTGAACGTCAAATAATTTAATTTACCATCAGTTCCCTAAAGTTAGTGCCTCAGACCTGCCCTGCCCAAATGTCATATGAAAAAATGCTATCAAAGTAACTAAAGAAAACAAGGGGAGCCCTATCCACATCAGTTGATAACCGAATTTTTTTAACTGCAAACATCCATCCATCAATATGAGGTCTCCCTGTAATTTAGAGTCAATGGATACCTAGAAATACCGTAGAATCGTCAGATTCCACAGTTTCACCGTTCAAAAGTATATTTGGCTTTAACAATTTTTGTATTAGGTGTTCTGAATAATACACATTTAGTGTCTTTATTATTCAGAAGTAAGTTATTGACACTAAACCAATGTACGATTTTTAAGAGAGCATTGTTTACATCGTCATATACATTTAGTCGTCTTTTTATTTTAAAAGTCAATGAGATATTTTTAGCAAACAATGCTATCTCTTGGTCCCTTCCGACTAGATGAGGCAGATCATTTATACAGATTAGAAATAGGAAAGCAGAAGAATATGCAATCTCGTGGCTGATCCACGAGAGTTCTTGCTATTCACATCAATCCTCAAACCTTGTTAGCTAAACAAGAGGTCAGAAGATCAAGTGCTCGTCCCCTTATGCCGTAATAGCCATGTAGCAACATGCAGATAACTGCGAGAAAAGTAAGTTTGCGACAAAAAAAGAAATTCAAATCTTCTTTAGTGTTCGTACCAAAATCCGCAATCAAGTTTATCCAAGCAAATGAAGATATTTTAAAAAATTGGCAGCCTATAAATGTTGCACTGGTCAGTTTTTAACTGATACTATAAAAAAGGACAGGTATCTTCATTCTTCAAAGGCTCAAGGTAAACTATAACTGCAAGTCGAGCGGATTACAACATAACGAATAATATTACATCATATTAAAATAAGGACTATAGATTTCCTCAATAAAAAGACATTTTTTTGTATTATTTAAAGTCATTGCTTGTTTACTTATTTTTATTCTGTAATTGAATTGAAAATGACTTATTAATTCAAGTTTATGTCAAATTTGTTCCACCTTCAAATGTAGTTTAAATATTAAACAAAATTTGATAAATGCATGCGTGGAGTGAAGCCACAGCCTAAGACTGGTAATAAAGTCAGGGTCCGGCATTGACTTCCTGCCCTCTAGATACAATATCTCGAAAGGTGGTAAGCATCTAATTGAGTGTTTAAGAGCTAGGTACCCTAAGCCTAACCTGTTATATGCGGAATACGGCTTAAAAAAAGAGAAAATAAAATGACATCGTTTATAAGAAGCTTTATGTTAAATATGATGGTATCTAATCACACCGTACGTACTGAAAAAATATGAAAGCATAGTACGGAATTCAGTATGAGTTAGTAACACTTAAAAATTGCAATAGAAACGATGTGGATTTTAATTTTATTTATTATATTTTTAATATTATTTAAGGAACTCACTCAAAACCCACCAGCATACCCTCCAGGTAAATCAACAAAATCATTTATCAAAAACATTAAGAATCGTGTTCTAGTTGCGAAATGGGCGTCAAAATGTAAATTTTGAATATTTTTGAGTTCAAACAGCACTAGACAGTGTGACTTAGGCATATAATTTAAGTCTGATTAAAACAAAACTCAGCACTGATATAATCTTCCTATAAGTTTTCTAAATCAAAACATCATTTTAACATTAGAAATATCTACTTCACAATAATTGACCTAGGTAAAAATCATTTGTATTCAATTGATAAGTCACAATTGTTTGTATTATTGTAGGTCCACTAGTAATACCAATCATCGGTAATTTATTATCAGTTTGGTTAAATTTGAAGAGATGCAAATATCATCACACATTATGGCAACATTGGTCTCAGAAGTATGGAAACATACTTGGTCTACGATTAGGATTTATTAATATTGTCATTGTTTTCGGCAAAGATTTCATTAGAGAAGTATCGAACAGAGATGTTTTTAATGGTAGACCAAATGGACTGTTTTACTTGATGAGATCTTTTGGAAAGAAACTTGGTAAGTGCTTATATATATGTTTTTTTAATGAAGATTTTTATATATACTATTTATATTTAATGAATCTTAAATGGTCTGTGACGGTGGAGACGTCCTTCCTTCCCATTAGTTTAATGTAACGAGTCCGGTCGTACACGATGAATGTGATTTTGTGTCAATTGCCTTTCATTATGTATGTTGACGCTATAAATATACATATAATAAATATACTTTCTTCTTGATATCGAATTGAAGTAAAAGTTTAAAATGGTCTAATAATTAGTATAGATAAACAACTGGTACAGATTTTTATTATGTATTTTATTACTATATTTTTGACCCATTTCATATTAATAAAGTAAGGCTATTTATTTAAGCCATATTATTTTGCCAACATTAATTATACAATTAGAACTTGATATTATTTTTCAATTAAAATCTATTAGAGTTGTATGTATGCGTTATAATCATATAGGTACTTCATACTATTCATTTTATTTGTTCAGGCTTAGTATTTGCCGATGGACCAATATGGACAAAGACGAGACGTATGGTATTAAAATGTTTAAAGAATTTTGGCTTTAGTTCACGGACAATAGAAAATTCCATCAGTACAGAATGTAGAGCTCTCGTAGATTTACGCATGACAGACGTGAGGACACCGATTGTTGTAAATCATATGTTCGACGTTTCAGTTATTAATATTTTGTGGAAATTGGTTGCTGGAAAAAGGTAATTTATTATTTTAATAATATTATAGAATAGTTTTTATAAAAAGTATTATATAATAAACTTCAAAGCTCTGCATACTTAAGATTTATAGGAATTATTCATAATTTATTTTCTCTGTTTTAGATATAACTTAAAAGACAAGCAATTACGTGTGCTTTGTGATCTTATAAAGAGAACCTTTAAATTAGTAGACATGAGTGGTGGTTTTTTGAACTTTTTACCATTTCTTAGGTACATTATGCCAAATATGATTGGGTACACAGAACTAAAAGAAATTCATGAAGAAATTTATCAATTTTTGGATGTAAGTTAATTAAAAAAATAATTTATATATTTTACGTAAACTTTACAGACAATATTTTTATTGTCCCGTATTGTCGTATTGTTGATAATGTAGATATTTTCTGTATCAAAGCAAAAGAAGAAAAAAATATATTCCTAATAATAAAAATCTTGTGCACCGTAGGCACCGTACTAATGTCATGATTGCCTACGGTGTCAACAAGAAATGTTATACTACAATAATGTATAGCAACAAAATTAGTCGAATTTAAATTTATGTTCAATACTATAATATGGCAATATCTATGATAAATTTAAGTCGTGGTATTAATTTCACCTTGATAACTTCACGCAATCTTGAAAGTAATGGTCTTGACAGAAAGA
Source organism: Dione vanillae (assembly GCA_037178615.1). Classification (NCBI taxonomy): domain Eukaryota; kingdom Metazoa; phylum Arthropoda; class Insecta; order Lepidoptera; family Nymphalidae; genus Dione; species Dione vanillae. Next base: position 405,367 of record JAZFAU010000130.1, read on the forward strand.
CAAACAGATCGATAATAAAGAGATCCCATAAGGTTTCCGTGTTTCCTTAATAAAATATACAGGTTACTGACTATTGATCTGCGTCAACTACAATCATGAAATTAGGACGAAATCTTAAGCGAGTCGGACACGCATTTGTCCTGTTTAGTTTTTGGATGTTATCTTTTCTTTAGCTTCACGCTTTATCCCGCTAATGGCAAGGTAGTCGGAGGGAACAGCAGAAAACATATGTACCTAATGTTAAGACATTCGTTGCTTCGTCCCTGCTTTCTCTGTTCCCGCGTTACGCCTTTTTCAAGGCATTGCGTGTTGAGTGGCGGAACTCAACGCCGAGCTGTTTGCCTAGTTGCCAGAACGAAGAAAATGGAAATAGAAAAATCCATCTTCCCCGACTGGGAATCGAACCCAGAAACCGCCGCGTTAAAGGCAGACGTTGCGCCTTTGCGCCACGACGATCCTTTTTTGGATATTGCAGGCTAAAGCAATTTTTGTTTATATATTTTTAAAGTAATTTCGTATATTATAATATATTAATAACTTTTTGTACTAATCATTTAAATTATTACATATTATACATGTTTCCGATAAATATTTTACGTGAAAAAATAAAATAAGTAGCATTTTTTGTTTTTGTTCGTTCATTTACGATGCCCTTATCGTAGGTATATACACTTACGTACTCTGTTGTATTTTTTTTGTAACCTTATATGCAATCTTATTTAAAAAAATGAATCATGTACAGCAGCTTTGTGTAGATACTAATCCCAAATAGATAATAAATATGTACATTTTTTAAAATATATATTTAATACTAAACAATTATGTTTCAGAATATAATAAAAGAACATAAAGCTACAATAGACGTTAAGAATCCAAGAGATGTTATAGATATGCTATTAATAGATCAACAAAAGGAAGCTTGTGAGTGTATTTCTTTAAATAATACTTAATGAATAATAATAATACTAAAAAATAAAATCATTACAGTATCATATGAGGAACTACAAGTAGTATGTCTAGATCTTCTAGAAGCGGGTGTTGAAACTGTTAGCAATACAGCTGTATTTATGTTTCTGTACATCATTAGGAATGAAGACATACAGAGAAAATTGCAAAAGGAAATTGATACCGAAATTGGATCTTTACGCGAACCTACTCTGAGTGATCGATCCAGGTACAGAAATTGTTACATATACACGACATATGCATTACATATTGCTTACTTGAGTATGTATTGCGATCTTTAATAAAGACCATATCCTAATTTCTAGAATATCAGCATCAAAACTTGTTGTTTAGCTTGATCGCTACAAATCCAATGCCCGCGGCTTCACTTGCGGTTTTTAAATGGATTACGCACAATATATTTTTTAGTGGTATGCCTGAGTTAAAGTACCTTAGTAATTCGTAACATTTACCTATATAAACGAATGTTAGGTCCTAATAATACTAATATTGTGGTTTGGTTTGGACCAACGTTACTCATTTATATTATTATGATAATGGAATTTTTATGACATAACTGTTTTTGAGTTTTTTTAAACCTGAAGTAAATGATTTTTACATTATTTATTTTGAATATATTATATCGTGAAATATTATATTATTATAATATTATTTTTAATTATATTTAAAGGTGTATTAGATAATCTACTACAACACAATAAAGTAAAATTTTGATTATATTTTTATCTAACTGAGGGATGATTTCTCTCATTATAATTCTTTAAACAGGTAACCGTTACAAAATGAAGGGCAGGAAAGCTTAGTATTCACGTAAACAATTTTAATTTTCATCGATTTAGCTTCAAAACTGACGTAGTTTCATAGAAACTTACCTTCACTCCTTTACCCCCTAAAAAGGGAATTTCCAAAATAAAAGATAGCCTATATGCTAACGAGGACTAATAGCTATATAAGAAAAAAGTTTCATCAAAATTTGTCCAGTGGTTCCTGAAATTAACGTGTGCAAGCAGACACTTTCAAGCATACAAACAGACAACATTTTTTTCGTTTCTTAATAACCCTATATATTTTGTTTTGTAAAAATATTTAATGTACAGACACGATTTTTTTACTGTTTTATTATATAAACAGATTAGTCTAAAAGCATATTAATGACTAAGTTTTGAGTATTGAGTTCCACTCCTCAACACTTAGTCTTAGCACGTTTCTGTCTTTCGCCCTTTATGTGTGATGTAGTCCGAAGCAAACTTAATTTTGTATTGTATAAGCTTAAAAAAATTGCAGAATGGTTTACACCGAAGCTGTGCTACTTGAAACGTTACGTATGTCGAGTGTGGCTGCGGTGGGAATACCCCATATGGCGTTGGAAGATACAAAGCTTGGAAAATATGTTATACCCAAGGTAAAATCTATAGGAAGCAAAAATTGTCTAAATCTCCTAGCTGCAATCATATGTTGTAGAAATTAAAATAGAAAAAATGTAATTTTTTTTTTAGCTTCACGCTTTATCCCGCACATGGCAGGTTAGGCAGAGGGAACTGCAGGGACCGTGGGAACCTAGTGTTAAGACACTCTGTTGCTTAGTCCCTGCTTTCTCCGTCCCCGCTTTCCGCCGTTTTCGAGGCATTGCGTGTTGAGTGGCAGACCTCAACGCCGCGCTTTGCCTAGTTTGCCAGAGCGAAGAAAATAGAAATAGATAGAAATAGAGAAAATTCTATTTTCTTCCATCTAATTTGAATTGAATTAATCCATCTTCTCCGACTGGGGATCGAACCCAGAAACCGTCGCGTTACAGGCACACGTTGTGCCTCTGCGCCACGACGGTCCTCTTTTTAATATATTTATTTTATTTATTTACTTATTTAGTTATTTGAATTAATGAAAATGAAAATTAAGGATTTATATTTTTTACAAAGGTATTAGAAAAAATAAAATATTCTTTAAAACTATAGATTTATGATTGATAAGAAAATCCGGGGTACTGCTTCAAAGTAAACATATTTTAAAACAAAAAAATTTAAGAAAAACATTTTTTTCAAACCTTCAAAACGATGAAATTTGTTAATTTTTTACAGGGAACTTTCGTTTTGTTAGCTATCCATGATTTACACAATGGAGAACACTGGAAAGAGCCAACGCATTTTAAGCCAGAGAGATTTCTTACCAAGGAAGGAAATTTGATACAAGATGAATGGCTCATGCCCTTCGGATGCGGTAATAAGTTATCAATTTTCCTACATATATACTATATAAATTTGATATTATATAATAAAATACCATCTAAGATATACAAGTAGCAGGCTTCAAATATAACATATAGAAAACGTCGTCCTTTTTTTTATAGCTAGTTTAACAAGTCTTTTTTGTTGAGGTTTTTAAAAAACAAATCATGTTTCTATTCTATATATATACTACTTAAATTCATTTAAATAATCCGGTTTCAGCAATCTAGTGCTATCTATTCTAGTGGCGCATTATATACCCATTATACTTGGCGTAAGTAATTTAAATTGTAATATTTAGTTTAACTTTGATTTGAATCTGATTTAAGAAGAAAATAATAAAAAGTTAAGCATAAGGTCCCATTTTACGCCCCTACTAGCTTTTATATGCTACTTCAATTGCCTGATTAAAAATAACTACGACTGCCATACTGTGTATGACACGCGACGCGTTTTAGTGTCCAAGGGAAAAAGTAAACCGTAAAATAGTTTATAACATCGAAATGATTAATGGGTGTAATATAGTCTTTAATCGTTAAATGGGTTCAATCCAAAAAAGCAACTTATTTACTAAATCGATTAACAAAATTCTTACATTGTCCTTAAATGATATGTCTAATATTGAAAGCTTTTAACATTAACGTTAATTATTTTTAATGTTTAATTAATGACCTTAATCATTTTTTTGCTTATAAATACAAACAACTAAATATGATGTAAAAAAGTTTTTTTTGTCATATATCAGGAAAAAGGAGATGCATTGGCGAAGGATTAGCGCGGTCAGAGCTGTTCATGTTTCTGACACATATCTTACAGAAGTTTAATCTAAAGCTGCCGGAGGGTGACCCAATGCCATCTATCGATCCAATTGACGGAATAACGCTTTCTGCAAAAGATTTCAGAATTATATTCGAACCTAGATCTGGATATCTTAGAACCTAGATCAAATACGACTAATATAATGTTTTTTTATTTTATTTTATATTTCATTATTACTATGAATTAAAATCCTTACATAATATAATATTGTTTTTGTAGAAAAGTTTTTATAATATATATCATGATAATGAAATTCAAAAAACAAAGTAAAGGTTATCATGTAAAATACGCACGAACAGTTGTTATTAAGTACAAACTTCAATGCCTTTCTCAATACGAAATAATGTTAGTGAATAATAATAATAACAATTATATTTGATACAATTTATGCAAATATAAATGGATGTGGGTGGTGTTTATGATGGATTTGATTCCCACTCAAAGTTATACTTATATTTAAGCTAGTTGCGGCATTTTATATGAAATGGAAATTTCTAGATTGTCAGCAATAAGAGTATCAATCAATTATACTCATAGCAGGCTTCTCACCCCGATTTTCTCACCAAATTCATCACTGTAGGACACCGTGATGAATTCCATTATCTTCTGAAAATATTCTAGGTTCTGTATCTTAAATGGAAAAATATAGAACTCATGTTGGATATTTTTGTTGTCCTCTGTCTGTCATTTATACTATATTAAATATTGATAACTCCTTAGAACACACTTCTAATTATCAATCAACGCGATCGAAAAATATGAAAACTTATTCATTGCTTTTTCAGCAATTTCTGAAAAAAGAAAATGTATATGCGGTTGAAATAGGAGCGAGAGGTATAACAGCAAAATCTCTCTATATGTAGGTACCTATATTTCACATCCGCCAACCGCACGCGGAATCCATGGATTGCTAAGCAGTTTCTATTCTCAGGTACTTCTCGCTAAGTTACAAATTTAGATCTTGACAAGGTGTTGAATGTTATAGTGCAAAGAGAAAAAAATAGACAATTGAAGCAATAAAAAAATAATTATAAAAATATAGTGTACTTCATTTCAAGCAATGTTGTTATCGTTGACTTGTGAAGTTTGACAAGAAGTGAGAAATCTGAAAATTTGTAATTCATTTATCACAGAAAGAAATAATAACAAAGATTTATTTGTAGTTCATTTCGTGCAAAATGAGTGCACGGTCGTATACATTCATTTAAATGAGTCGATTTATTAGCAGTGTAAGGGAACTGCGAACAAAACTAACAACTGTTATAGTCATGTTCTGTAGAGCTGAGTATAATTTTCAATGTAAAATTTTATACGTCAATCAAAATTTCTTACTGTGCTGAACTGTGTTAAGTGTTAACTTAGCTTACTTATTATGACCAGTATTGGCTTCGAATAAACAGATACTCCAGATCTTTATGTCAATGTTTATATGCTTCAAGCATAACATTACTTTCTCAAATTATATTTTATGACTTCTAATTTTATATGATATTTTGCAGTCAACGCCAGCTTATGTACATTTAATGACAAAATAACAAAATAAGATCTATTTAAGAATATTCATTTGAACAATGTTTCGTTCTTTTTATATTTTTTATAGTAATATTTTGAATGGTAGAATTTTTATATATGTTTGTTATATGAAAAAATCAAAATTACAAAAAAAAAGTTTATTATATTATGCATGTAAACGATGTATATACACAGAGACAGAGACGAGTGACGTTCATTAGAGGCAGTGACGTCAAAAATACATTCATTTAAATATAGGACAGATAAAATTGCACATGAAGAGTAATAAACATTAGTGCCATCTTCTATATAATATAATTATTTACATCTTAGAAATAAAAATATATAATTTACAATATCATTTAACAAAATTACATACTTAATATAAAAAATATCATTTTCAAACATTTGTTTTACATTTTAGTAAATATTTTAAAATTATGTTCTGTTATTATTTTTAATTCATACAAAACATAAAAAGCCTTTAGGAGATTTCACTACTTTTTGTGTGGGTTTTTGTGTACTAAAATATATACTATTGTACCACGTCTCTATAAATTAAGTTGATATAGTGGCTCAAATTTTATTTTATTACGAAACGGAAAATCTTATCCAGTAAAGTGTTAAGTGTCTTCTCTCTCAAATCCCGAGGGGGCAGAAAGGGAACGGTACCAGGGCTATGCTCTCTGATTATGAGTTTCTTCTTCCATGAACATGGACGTGTCATTGGGACGAACCGCGATGAGTTATGTAATATGTTCCCAGCAAAGCTTGGGGTCCGTCCCACCTTCGAGTGAGGATATCGTCGGTGGGACCTAGATGCTACCTGGGTGGTATGCCGTTGGCGAATCGAAGGAGGCCCAGCTTAGACGTTCTGCGACTGAGGTAGGCTCAGGACTCGTAACGTCGTTGTTATTGTCGTCTTTGGATAGAGGTATGTCCATGGACAATCTTCTGCGAGCTGATTTTGGTAGACGAATGTGCGACGGTGTAATGTCCTGGATGTGTGAGTGTTTCGAGGCATCGGCACGCTGGTAAGCGCGGGCGGCTAACTTATATTCATTCAATTAATTATTTCTAGATAAGCGTACCAAAATAGTTGACGAATATCTACACAACACATGCGCGCGCACACAGGCATTTTCAATTACACACACGTGCACACACAAGTGCATACACACTCTCTCACACACACACGAGAACAAGTAATTTATAATTTCACTTTTCCTATTATTTGACTAAAATTTATTAGTATAATATCACAAAGTGTATTGTATAATATTTATTGTTAGAAGTATCTGTCGTTATCATTATCTAGTGAAATTGGAGGCCTGATGACCTTGAATACAGGCTCTGTTGCACTTTTTAGTTAAGGCATCAGTCTCCCGCATAAAATGTGCTATAACCTGTAACAATCCCACATAAAACATTACAATGTTATTTGGTGAGAAATAAAAATAAAGTATCTATTATTATTATATAAATGTATCACTAACATCAGGAATACTTTAGACTCTAGAGCAGGTACGACTAAGACCTTAGCCCTGGTAGTGAAGATAACCAGCAAAAGTCACCCTTCACTAAAAATCGATCAGTCCCACGCATGCGTCACAAATTCTTAGATAACATACACCTTTACTGTCAAGTGAAGCCGGTTGAGGACTGTTTAGATACTCTCAAACAAATACATAAATGCGTAGCTCTAAAAATATATTCTCCTTAAGGCACGTCATTTTAAAGCCTTTGTATATGTAAAGAAAAATTTGCTTATTAGGTACTAAAAATATCCTTAAGTTTTTAGTGAATTTAAAGAATTTCTACTTAATTAAGTATTGTGTAAAATTATAAATGTCAGTAAGTGTATTAACGATGAGTATCAAATTTGTATGAATTGATCTTTGAATTTCGTTTATCATATAATTTAAAAAATTAAAATTGTGATAGCAATAATTACCATCTATTGTTTGTCGAGTGAAGTAAAGTGAATTTTAATTATAATGGAAAGAAAAAATATTAAGTGAATCATTGAAAAGTATGAATGAAACTCTAGGACGCGGGTACGCCCGCATTGAAGCTATACGAGCGGCGCGAGGCGAAGCCCTAACCATGCCAGAACCAGGTGCTCCGCCTCCGGACAGATACAACTCTGTCTATTTCACACTTTTCGTCGCTGGGGCGGCCTTTTTACTACCGTTCAATAGGTATATATGTTATGTTTGTACTTTGTAATATATACGTATTATATCTGTTACACTTTGTATCAGATAACTGATCAAGTGTATAGTAAACAGACATGACTAAAACAATCTGTAAGAGAGTATGTAATAAATCAAGGTGTGTAATTGAATCTGAGGAAATTTAACGTTATTAATTAATAAATATGTACTAGGTTTATATTTCTTAATAGCAATTTCTTTGTTTATCCAAATTGATATAGTTTATTTCCTTTAAAAAATATTTATGTATTATATTTAAATTAAATCTGTAGGTACCTTATTGTACTTTATGATTAACGGCAAATACTACTTTTGTATGAGAGACAAGAAGATTTAATTTATCCATTTTTGTGGGCTTACTGTACTGATGACATTAATATTATTATTATTACTTTGTGCAATACATAAGAATATGTATGCTTCTGTATTTTCATATATTTTTTAAAACGATTATTTATTTTATTTCTAAACAGTGACGTTAATAAATAACTCTAAGTTATGAGTTTAAATTTTGCTTGCTATTCGTGTGGTTATAAATTACCCTATAATTCATTTTCCCATAATAAAAAGCGGTATTTTGAAAAATGAATAAATTTCAGTAGCTTTGACAGTTTGTTTAAAATCAGCGACATAAATAAACGATCAAAGACATAATCAAAACAAATATACAATTTTTTGTTTCAGTCACTCTAACATACCTCAAAATAAAAAATAAGGAACGTTTATAGAATCACTTTGTCATTCATCTGTCTGTTCGTCACTCACTCACTCACGTCAGTCACTTAAAAAAAATAGGGGCATACAAAATGACTTTAATAACTCTCAGTACGCGAATACTTGATCGATGTTTTATTTGTTATCATATGACATAAACATTTTATTTGTACTAATCAAAAATTAATAATCTAGACTTTTAATTTTGAACAAATTCCGAAGCAACATTGGATTTAATAACTTCTTTTCTAAACGTTCAAAACATTTTTTTCTATTGCAGTTTTATTATGGCCGTGGACTACTTCCAACATCATTATCCAAAATCTACCATCATGTTCGACATGTCGACCGTGTACATCGTGTTGGCTTGCATCGCGGTCATTATAAACAACCTACTGCTTGACCTCTTTACTTACAATACCAGAATTACTTTCGGTTAGTAACTTATTTAAATAAGTATTATTAGGATTTTTTTAAATTAACTTGATTATTATAATTTTCTTTTTCTTCAAACAATTCCCTCAATGAAGCAATTTTTTAATCACAATTAATTTCAATTATTATATTTAATTTATCAATATCTTTTGTATTTACTATTTGTTATAGGAATACTACTATCTCTGGCAACTATGATCTTCGTAGCAGTTTGTAATATAGGCTGGGATGGATTTTCTTTAAGTGTTTCTTATACAATAAATTTAGTTGCTATTGGAGTTGTAGCATTTGGATGTACTGTTCAACAGGCTTCGTATTACGGCTTTACTGGATGTCTTCCACCTAGATACACTCAAGCTGTAATGGCTGGGGAAAGTAAGTAAAATATTAACGTTAATTGTCAGTTCGATATATATTTCTATTATCCAAATCTTGATTCTAAAGAGTATCAATATCTTTTTTTTAAGTAAAGGCTGAGCATTGAAGTTCTAATAGTTTAAGTGACATTACAGTTTTGATATTTAAACTCATAAAGGTATTTTTTGGATTATGATACATAAATAGAAATGAGTTACTTAAGTTGTCGTACGTTAATATTAGTCATAAATTTTTTACAGGCGCTGCTGGTTTCTGGGTTTCCATAGATCGAATAATCACAAAATATGGGTTTAGTCAACCGAAACGCAGTACATTTATGTTTTTCATCTTTTCGATACTTATATTGTTAGGACACTCTATGCTTCACCATGTGATGATGAAGCATCCACTTGTACAATATTATTTGCGACTGACTAATGAGTCACGACATCGCAGACGTATTCAGCTCCACCTCAACCCTACCGAAGATGCCACATTGGTAATTATACTTTAATTATGATTAATTTATCGAGCCTGCCACGTCATGCAAGTCGGAACAGTCCTTGACTGTTAAAACGATGAATCGCTAGTGAACAAAAATTGGAGCTAATGTGGTTAAAGGTAGAGCTTCTTTACGTGGCTTTCTCTGCCTACTCTTGTGTTAATTTATTGCATTTATTGTATTTGTTTACTTTAACAGATTCCAGATATGTTGTTTTTTAAGTAAAAGTTTATATATATATATATATATATATATATATATATATATATATATATATATATATATATATATATATATATATATATATATATATATATATATATATATATATATATATATATATATATATATATATATATATATATATATATATATGTATATGTATATATATATATATATATATATATATATATATATATATATATATATATATATATATATATATATATATATATATATACATATATATATATATATATATATATACATACATATATATATATATATATATATATATATATATATATATATATATATATATATATATATATATATATATATATATATATATATATATATATATATATATATATTTGAAATACTTTTAGATGGAAAGCGAGGCGGGCGAAGCTAGTTACGGTGTATTGAAGCTTCAAAGCCCAGCAGCTTCTACGGGAGCTGGTATATTTTTATAAATTTTATGTACTCTGTAAGCTTGTAGATACTTGGTAAATTTTTTACTAAATAATATTACACAGAAACTTTCTTATTAAAATTTTAAAACAAAGAGCTAAAACTTTTCATTTTTTTATAATAAAATATATGAATCAATATTTATTTTTATCATAGGAGAAGCAGAGAATACGTTTAGTTTCTCCAATCCCGTATACTCACCGACAGCGCCTGCACCTGTGCCACTTGTTTCACCACCGAGTGTGTCAGAACAATCTACTTCCCCCTTAACAACGCTAAGGACACCAAGGCCCTCTTATAAAGTTGAGGATGTAGTCTTTGAATCCCCCGAAAGACCGACATCATGGAGGAATTTTAAACGTAAAAAAATTAAATATTAAAAACATAAGGTGTAGTTGTTTAACTGAAAAGATGCATAATTTTATACAAATATTTTTTTAAACAAGTTCAATATAAAGGTGAATTTATAGATATAGCCTAGGAATATATTATTACCTTCTATTTAAAATTATTTACTGATACTCAAAATTGCAATATAGACCTGATTCCTTGAAAGATTATAAATTAAATATAATATTTTCATAAGCAATGGAAAATGTAAAATATTTTTTTTAATTAAGCAAGTATGTACTGAATCGATTCTAGAAATTTTAGAAAAATAATTACACCCAGTACGGCCAGTAGTAGAATATAAAATTAAATCAAAAGACTGTTATTACATCGGAAAGAAGGAGAAATGCTCTTTGCTTAGTTGAACCAACTTCGCTAATGCTTTAAAGAGATCGCATCTACACAGTATTTATCTTTTTTTAATCTTCGTAAGAAATAACTATCTTTCACTGCCAAATAACAACGCCGGCGCCAAAAGTGTAGTCATACTGACATCTCGTCGAACATTGAAGCTAAGATACTGTCATTCTGTTATCGGCAGCAATATACTTTTCTACATTCATTTCGTATCTTCCATGTATGCCTAACATACTTCCCAGGTTTACTTCACCACATTCACTAGTTTTGTCACTACTTTATATGTTTCAAATTCCAGAACAAAACCGGCTGTTGTAATGCGACGATATATTTGTGCGTTAATCTTTTCATTGCGCATTCCTGCTGTAAAAGAAGAATCCTAATATATTAACAGTTTTTGTATATTACTATCTGTATCCTTAACTCTCTAATCTGTATATTAACAGTCATCCTGACTTGACATCCAACTACGTATAATTATATAAATCGTCATCATTCAGATCTGACTAGCATTGAGTCTAGTTAATATTCACTTCTGCTCTTATTACTAGATATACTTGCTCTTATTATTTTACTAAACTCATCTTGCAAGGTAGTATCATGAGAATGAATCACCCAAGAACTTGCAACTTGCAACAAACCAAAATAATATCTAAAGTGTTTGAAATATCATCTTCCATCAAATAATTTAAATAAATAATTTAATTTTTCAATTTTGACTTATCTTATTCGATCCGCAATAACTACTACGAAACTTTTAGATGTGCTATTATTTTTGTACAGGTGGTGTACTGGCACGATGGGCGGTAGCTCGCGCGATCTACCCTTACATGGTGTCGATAGGATTGGTGTATTTTACCACACTCAGCTTGTATCCCGGAATTGCATCTGAAGTACCATCATGTAGATTAGGGTCGTGGATGCCTATTATACTGATGTCAGCATTCAACCTATTCGATTTCGTCGGAAAAGTAAGCAATTATTTTTTTAATATGCTTATAATAAGATTTTTTCCTATATATTTCTATTTTATTGTGACAAACTCTTTCTTTAGACTTAACTATTTTTTGCGATAAAAATATTTTATTTTGATCCATGAATGTAATTCATCGTTTTAGATTATTTTTAATATTAATCATTATGGATTCAATTTGATATTAGATTAGCACTTCAATATGTATAATATACAAAATGCTTAAAAGATCACTGTAATATCTTTTGTATGTCTATCTGTCCATATTTGTTTTTTTTCTCAAAAAGTCATAGAGGTAATAAATGATAACTTAAAGATCACTAAGTCTATTGAAAAAAGAAACAGTAGAAAGGAGTGCTTAGTCTATGTATTTAATTATTACCACGCAACATTTTTAAATTATATGATGCATTTTAAAAGTAATCTATACCTTCCAAAAGTCTTCCAAAGACAGAGAGCTGTCTTTCTGGTTCTTTAACATAAAATTATATAAATTATTTGTTTGTGTTTAAGTACTCTAGTATTGAAGTTTGTCAAGTGTATATAGAGTGATAGAAATTTAATACAGAATCTTCAACTTTATATAGGTATATGTATGTGTAAACTATTTCTATAAGAAAAAGTGCTTTGTAGTTAAAATACGATACGATTCGTTAGTTGATATTAATACTTAATAGACCTTAAATTATTGACATCTAAGCTTGCTTTTGTAACTTACATACAATTACTTTTCAATTAAGTTTCGGTGCCTTATTCTATACAATATGACAGATTCAGATGTAGCATTAACTTTTCTATATTTGTTACTCTTCTTGTGATTTTAAATCATAAATAATTGATTTAATAAGCCCCAATTTTATTAAAAATTAATTTGGATAAGTATTTATTTACGTTATTGTCTATGCATGAACACTATTTACTGCATAGATGTTTTATTGTTAGAATTATTAATGGCGTTCCGAGTGTGCCAGTTGGCCTGTATTTTTACATGGCCCTTAGAGATGGACAATTAACAATGTGAAAAATAAAGGACAAGTTGTAAAATGAAGGACGCAGTTGGCATCCGTATATAATATAAGTTCATAAAGTGTTATGAAGTAAAATTACATGTAAATAATCATAAATATGTTATGAAATTATTAAATAAATACGTATAAATTCAAAGTCAACAATAACTATTCTATAATAGATTTTGATTTTTTTTCAAATAACCATTTAGACGTCGTTTACTTGTAAATATAAAAAAATATTCGTATTGTGTAATAACTCAATAAATAGCATATAAAGCTATTATGTAGCATATTTTGTATCAACATTACACCGGGTACGAAGCGAGAGTTGCTCATCAAGTCTATAGATAAATATAAGGCAAACTGACTTTATATTAGTTATATCTACAGTAACTGGCAAAATAATAGTAATTTTAAAATCATCACATACAATATCTAAAACATTTTTTCCTTGAGACAATATAAATATCTCAATATAAACTACATGTATCTCTCCCGTATTTATGCGCCCGCTTAATCTGGGGTGTCCTATTGAATTATTACTAGTAAATTTTACAGCTTAATAAGTGTCTCACGCTCTTACTTTAGATATCACTAGATGTTCCGGATCTTCAGTTTTTTAAATATCCACAGTAACTCCTCATTAATCTCAACATTTCTTGTTAAACCTTAACTTTATCTTAAATAACTTACATCTTATATGTTACCCAGGCAAGTTATGGAACAAAAAAGTTTCTAACAAACCAATGATAAACATACAATAAGTGTTTTACATATTTTTGTGATTAATGAAATAATTAATGCGCACAATTTTTTATTGTTCTACTATATGTAACAATTACAAAAGCTTTCATATGAATCCCTAACCCCGTTAAATTATTTATAGCACTCTATAATAGTTAACAATACATTTTGAAATTGGCGCAGTAATATTAGAGGCTATTCGAAATGATAAAAGTATATGTGAACTAATGCATTAAAAAAACATAACATTTATAAATACAAAAAATTACTTCATTATAATATAGAGAAAGAGTGTATCGTTAGGGCCCAAATATACCATACCACGTTTTAATTTTATTTAGAGAGACTGAACCATCTTAATATTTAATATTATATCTACATATATAATTTTATTATATAATTTTAGTTTAATATACACGTTTTACCTGTAAATAAAACTTTTATTAAATTACTTACCTTATTCAAAGCTTATTTATTTGAGATAGGCACCTTCCGTTTCCGCTTATATACCTCTCCCTTTCGTATCATCTGTCCGTCTCGTTCACATTCTCTCCCCCTCAGGTCTCCCCCACCTCACATACCACCAGGTAGCTTCGTTAGAATGTCTAGCTCATTAAGTCTCGAAGAAATAACCAGGCAGAGTTTACTCTAAGCTTTGAATAAGGTAAGTAATTTAATAAACGTTTTATTTACAGGTAAAACGTGTATATTAAATCACTTGACCGTTACACAAAGCTTATTTATTTGAGACGTGTTTGTTATCGCCTGGTGGTAGAATAGGACGCCAATGTGGCTTGATTTTATTAAGAAGTATTAAATGTTAAATGAAAACAAAATTACAGTGTCAATGTATGTAGTATATATGTATATATTTACTGATTCATATCATGATTGTAATTAGAAAAATAAAACAATGAAAAACAATCATTTTTAAATTCTCATTCTAAACACAAAAGATAAATTCGGTTTTTACATAAAAATCAAAAGCATAATCAATTAATAGGATTAAACAATTTAGTAATACATCTTTGAGACGATACTGGCATAACTTCACGTCTGTAAAATCGTTTAAATGTTTTATCCGATTGCCAATTACCTCGAGCTAAAATTTCATCAATAGGTAAATTATCCGACCAATTTTTTGAAGCCACGGCAGAACGACAGCTTCCAGGAGTGGAGATTATACCAGCTTCTAATAACAAAGATCTTATCCAACCAGCAATAATTGCTCGTGATGCAGCCCTTGGTTGACCTCTTATATTAATAAATAAATTATTACAATTAGCTTCGACACGTCTTGACTTAAATAAATTAATCGTTTGATTAATCCAGTAAAACGGATCTAATTTTGGATCTTCATTATTACGCATTATTTTCCAACCAGACTGTCGATAATTATGTGAATCTGTTTTAGACCCGAATCTCGGCCAAAATATAACATAATTACTGCATCTAATAAAAGAGTCATTACTTATTTCTAACAGAGTAAGATCGTGTATTCTCCTGCCAGAACAAAGCAAAAGGAGAGCTGCTGTATGCCTAGCAGTTTGAAAATAATTAATTTCATCTAATTCATAATTAGACATATATAAGATAAGGCTATCAATATTCCAAATAAACGACTTATGGGAAGGTGGTTTTTTAACGGCAATGGATTTTAAAATATGCTTTACTAAAATATGTGAGCCTAATAAATTAGAAGAGTCCGTATTACATAAAGTCGAGACAACTGATTTATGTAATAGAATAGTATTATAAGAAAGGCCTTCTAATAAAAATAAATCAGCTAAAAACCTTGCCAATGTCGAACCATTTGGATCAAAGGGATTGACTTGATGTCTCTTAGCCCAATTGAGCCATCTCAGCCAAGCAGTTTTATAGGTCTTTTTAGTACTAGGCCGCCAGGACGATTTTAATAACTCTATTTGCTGTGAATTCCAGTCGATTAAGTTTTTATCCCACCCCCACATTTCCAAACTTCTAGTATCATTTTTTGCGCTTTCTGTGGAGCTAGACCTGTTGACATGTCTATCAGGTTCTTTTGAACATTTTTTATTGTTAACGGAGCTGCTATAGCTCGAGCCTTGATGTCCGCCCTCCAAAACACACGGTTCCAGCGGGGCACTACTAGGAGATAGATTCCCTTGGCTCGATTGAGATGTATTAATACCTTCGGTATTAAATTGGGTGGTGGGAACACCCACGCAGGGTTGTAGTTCCAATCTTGTGAAAATGCGTCGTGAAACATCGCTGACTGGTCTGTTTGATCTAGAGACACATAACTCGCAATCACATGAGCCGTTCTTGAAGCAAAGAGGTCTATCATGGGCGTGCCGGTGATTTTGAATATCCGTCTTGTACAATGGGGTAAAAGATGCCATTCTGGAGGCGCACGAAATCGAGAAAGATGATCGGCCTGATTGTTGAATCTGCCTGGCAGATGATAAACAGTTAAATTTATCTGATACTGATCTAGGATCTGATAAATTTTCTTTGTTATTTCTAACAATCGTCGGGATTTTGTGCCACCCTCGTTTCGAATATAAGATACGACTGTCTGATTGTCGCACTGCGCTAAGACGGTCGAGTGACGGAGGCTCCGACCATAACCTTGCAAAACTTTGAGAACTGCTAACATTTCTTTCATGTTGCAATGAAGTAATTCTTCTGTCGTCGACCATGTCCCCCATAGAGAAAGATCGTTTAACTGGGCTCCCCATGCTAGATCCGAGGCATCTGTTGACAGAAAATGACTTGGAGGCATAGGGTGAATCACAGATGGTCGATTGTAATGGCTCAACCACCATTGGATATTGACGAGAGCCTCTGGTGGTATGGGATAACGGCGGGTTGTCCCCGATTTTGTTATCATCACATTGAGAAAGTTCAAAATCTCGCGATAATTCAGACGACCTCTTTTGACCACAAAACTTGCAAAATTTAACAAACCGGTAAGCATTTGAAGCTCCTTCAAATTTATTTCTTTTAACATTACATGTTGGGACAGGCTTTCGAAAAGTTTTAGTTGCATCTTTTTCGGGAGTGCTTTTTGATTGAGCCAAGTATCCCACTGCACGCCTAGGTAAGTGAGGCTTTTTGTGGGAACAATTTTGGATTTTTGATAATTTATCTTCCAACCTAGATAACAAAGCCTTTGTAAAACCAGTTGTACTTGCTGGTGTAAGATTTTTTTGTCTTGATTCGCTATCAAAAAGTCGTCTAAGTACACTATGACTCGAATCCCTATATCTCGTAAAGTTTGAGCAACCCAATTCGTTAGGGATGCAAAGACTTTTGGGGCAGTACTTAAACCGAATGGCAGACAGGTCAGTTGCAACAACTCGTTTTTGTATTTTAGACGCAGAAATCGTCTTTGAGTTTCCACAACAGGTATGTGAAAATATGCCTGAGATAGATCTATTTTGCATATCCAATCTCGGGGCTGGAGAAATTCTGGTACACGAGAGACATTTATTAGTCGAAAATGATCCACTATCACAAATTTGTTCAGAGCTTTTAGGTTGAATATCGGACGCAAGGATCCGTCGCTCTTTTTTATTAAGAAAAGCGTCGAAAGAAAACTTGCTGATATTTCTGCAGTTTCGAGAACACCTTGACATTTCATTTTTAAAATAATATCTGTCATTTCCTGGGAGACTGGAGTGGCGTTTTTGCCACTGTTGAAATTTGGTAATATCAGAGGCGGCTTTTGAAGAAAAGGTATTCGATAGCCTTTTATTATTTTCAATAAATATGTTGGAGCTCCTAGTTTCTCCCATCTGTCGTGATAATGAGCAAGTTGCCCTGCCGTGAAACTTAGCGTCTTTGTTACATAGTCAAAATTTTCGTTTTTTATTACTCGTCTCATTTTCGTTAGCAAAACTTTGTCGCTTTCGTGAATTTTTATCACTTTTTCTTCCAGACCCATTACGAAAGGAATTTTTATTATGACCTTCTCGTCGAAAAGTTTTGTTTGAAAAATGTTCTTGTGGAGAACAGTGAGAATGATAACCGTGATTATGTGTCTGATAGTTTGAATACATCGACTGATCAGAACAGGCTTTTGATGGCATGTTATAATACGCGGCGCCGTGGGTAGCTCCCGTGGGGCGGTGTGTAATATTGTATCCTGCCTTTGGAGCAGATACTTTATGCTTAGGTGAGGGTAGAAAGACTTTTCTGACACCTCCCGCTTTCTCAAGTGCCGTGGTAAGCAATTCCGCATTAAATAAATTATGACAGGATGGCGGAATTTTTCGCAGTGTTGATTTTAGCAAAGGATCTTTTGCATACCTTAACACATTGTCTCGTCTTATTTGTATAATCTCGGTTCTATGGCCACAAATCATTTGTAACAAATCAGAAGATAATTTATTTAAATTTCCATTACAAAATACCTCTGTAAATTTGGCATTAACATTCTGAAAACTTAAATTATTTTGAGATTTCATCCACGAAAGTAACTCATGTATATTATTTTGTAAACATTCATTATATTTTATAAGACAATAAGTCATAGCTGCATATGATCGTTCTGTAGCTAAAAGTTGACGGTTTAAATCATAAGGTTTGATTTCTTCATTAGCCTCTACTTCTACAAATCCTGGAGAAAACACATAATTTTTTTGCGACTCAGCATATCTTAAGTCACACCATTCTTTTTGATCAAAATGCTGAATATTACAAAGTAATTTTAAATAATCATCAGAAGGTTTCGGATAGGTGGGTTCTTTTAATTTGGTTTCAATATTAAAATGTAGATCGGGTTCTGATAGATTAATTTGTGAATTACAAGTATTACAGTCATTATTATAAAGGTCACGACTGACATTAAATTCTAATGATTCACTGTGGTCACAATCAACAATTGGATTTTCTTTATCAAAATTATTTATAGTCAATTGTTTACGAAGTTCATTTACTTGCCTCGTTAACTTTTCCAGTTTGTCACTAGAATAACTGCGGTGACGACGTCGGTGACTTGTTTTCCTTGAACGTTTGCGATGCGATTTTTTCTTCCTTGAATAAGAACTATCCGACTCAGATTCCGAGCTTGACGAGTCACTACTTGAACTAGTAGACGTTCGCTTTCGGGACGGTCCGGGAACTGCATCATCACAAACTTTGTCTATCTCGGAAAGTAATTGATTAGTTTCACTCATTCTAAAACACACGGACAGACAGATCAATATTAATTTCAAAAAATAAATAATTCCATTATAATATATTTTTTTGTAATACGTCTACGAACGGTAACACCGTTAAACATAACGAGGGTAGACGTCAAAATGTTAATAAGTAAATTCTGTATAGTAAAAAACTATTACAAATGAAAAAAAAAAAAATAAATAATTCCGTTATAATCATTTTTAAGTAACACGTCTACGAACGGTAACACCGTTAAACATAACGAGGGTAGACGTCAAAATGTAAATAAGTAAATTCTGTATAGCAAAAAACTATCACAAATGAAAAAAGAATAAAAAACTTACGTGATTGCCTCTTAGTTTTAACTTACAATAATAATTCCACGAAGGGAAAGGTAATAAATTTAACGATAGACTCGTTAACTTTTAAGCGTCTTTTCGCAGCGGAAATCGGGACGCCAATAAATAAGCTTTGAATAACGGTCAAGTGATTTAATATACACGTTTTACGTGTAAATAAAACGTTTATTAAATTACTTACCTTATTCAAAGCTTAGAGCTAGACATTCTAACGAAGCTACCTGGTGGTATGTGAGGTGGGGGAGACCTGAGGGGGAGAGAATGTGAACGAGACGGACAGATGATACGAAAGGGAGAGGTATATAAGCGGAAACGGAAGGTGCCTATCTCAAATAAATAAGCTTTGAATAACGGTCAAGTGATTTAATTTCTAGTTAGCTTATTTTATTCAAGATGTTTGAACTCCGTTTCGCAATATCTCATCGTGACCCTTCTTCCTGTAATATCTCTAAGTAGTAACAAACATTTTACCAATAAGTTTGTTGTGTACACTAATGTCAGAGCAAGTATTATTTATTCGTGAAAGCGTCAGCGTTTATATCGCTTTTAGGGAAATTAATGTATAATATAAATTTGAACATTTATTAGATAGCTGCAGCTTGGCCGTATGAATGGAGTCGCAGTCAACTGTTAATGGCTAGTGGACTCCGTTTGCTTTTAGTACCGTTACTACTTTTGTGCGCAGCACCAAGACATTCACCACACATAGTCGGCGATGTGAGTTTACGCTATGATATTTATAAATTTACTTAGTCGTTCCTTCTTTAAATCTTTAACAGTTTTTAAATCTAAAATATTTTGTTCTCTTTTGTTTTTTTTTTTTTGTTAAAAGTTATTATGCTTTTCTTATTAATTTCGTTATTCAAAAACACAACGAAAATGGAATCTACAGAGAACAATTTTTATCCGTCCGTCTGACATATGACCATAAATTTTATTTTAATGATAAATTTATGTTTCTAGTTGATTTATTCCTTCCCCTTAACAATCATGCTTAATTTTAAACCCTCAGTGGATGTAGCTGACCTCTAATTGACCGATATTATTTTTTCATATCTAATCATGTTTGCAGTTCCATATAATAAAAGAAAATACCGTCACTATACCGGAACTACTAGCATTACTCTGCTATCCTGTTGTCCGTCTGTCTGTGCGTCAGTTTGCCTGTCTGTTAAGATATTTTTCTCCAAATTACAATAAGGAATCAGCTGATATTAGTATCAGAAATCGATATGGATATCAATGAGTTGATGACTACTTGAGTGGAGATACAGTAAAAATCAAATTTCATGTCAACGCAATTTAAAAAATTGTTGTAAATAAAATATTTTTTATACGTAATATTTTCAGTTCACAATTAAATTAAAAATATATGCTCACACTTGTCCGACATTTTGTTCTTAAATACACAACAAATAAAATTGTAAATTACAGGTGTATCCCATAATGTTTTCCATGGTTTTGGGCTTTTCAAATGGATTATTTGGCTCTGTACCGATGATTATGGCCCCGTCAAGGGTAGGAAGGGAACATCGTGAAATCGCTGGTAATGTATAAAATTGACTTAACCGTGAAAAGTACTAAAAGTATCTATTTATTTAATAAAATATGTTTTAATACGTCAATAAATAATCCTAATGAATCCTATTTGTATAGTAAAATTATTAATCGTATATTGTTGTAAAATCTTTTATTAAGTTTAGAATTTTATTAAGAGAAATGAACATGTTTAATAATGTGTGCAATTGATTATTTAAAAGGTGTAGAGAATGATCATATCATAATTATTTAGAAATACATAATATAACCATATTTCCTTATTAGTATTGACAATTTTGACTAAATATGTTTGTAAATATCGAAAGCACTTTGGTTCTATACTTGCAATTTCAATTATACATTTCAGGAAACATGATGACGCTGTCCTACAACGGAGGCTTGCTCTCAGGATCCCTTGTGTCCTATTTACTACTAGGCATGCTCGGTCCACCTGCTGAAACTTGTAAAATCTACCCCACGCCTGTGCTACCAACAATACCCCCTATCCAACCGAACACATTCAATGCCACTTTTATTTCGACCGCTGTACATTAAATATACCGCTTTTACGAACATAAAGTAGAAGATTTGTTAGTAATATTTTTAAAATTGTGACTAAAGTATGAATGGTATTTTACTCTTATTAATAAAATTAAACGAATATTTATATTTAAGAAGATATATCATTATTTCTTTAGAGCACTTATTTAATCGTAATGTACAAGTGTCACAAAGCTTTATTTAATATTACAAAAATGTATGTATTGCACAAATGAAATATTATTTTTAACAATTAAAATGGAAACTCGATTATCCGGCTCATAGTTATGCGAATGGCGATTTTTCATACTATAAGTTTGATATATGTTGAGTCTATGTAGATGATTGAGGTTTTAGGTACTTATAAAAAATAAGGACACAAAAATAAGACACGCGATATTTCTTTGTATGTGTTTAAATAAGAAGTACAGAAATAGTCATGAATCTTAGTACATTTATTATTCTATTATCATTATGTCTACGAACAATATTATGTCCAGGCCTGTTGAGTTTCTATTGTAATTTTCATTTCTTAACATTCCCATATGCTACAAACTATTTTATTTGTTATTGTTCTCCATTTACGTTTGCATTTAAAGTTTTCATAATTTGAATTTTTATATAGCTATATAGGTATAGCTATTTTTTATAATTGTAATATTTTATTATTGCATAATTACAATAATATCTATAAGTAACCTATCCAAAATGTTGTATATATCATTAAATGTAGATGCAAGTATGACTGACGCTGAATATAAATTTAGATTATTCTTAGAAATTATATTTTCCAGTTCACATACTTAAAATAATAATCACTTTACTCATGTAGACTTTGATGTAGCAATGTATGCGTTCCTTCATATGAATAATCAAAAATAAAGTATATCAACTCAAATAAAATAAGATCTTGAAGTTTCTTGATATATTTGAAGAGATATGTACTTAAATTTTGATATTTTAAAATAAATCTAGGACATGATGATAACATGATGGTTGGAGCCTTTAACAAAAGTCCGTGATGACGTGAGTTTACCAAAATTAACGCAATTAATCCGGTCAAAATGTATAATTGTATCGTTTGACGAAATAATAAATGAATCTATAATCATAAATCTACTTAAAGTGTTAGCATAGCTCACTATTTTTTGGTATGGTTTGTAAAGGTTTTAACAATACTTTTTTTACTTCTGACAATTTTCTTGGTATAAATTAGAGAAATTATATCTACAGGTTACTTTTTAAATAAATAATCAATTATATCAAACTCAATGTTTTATAAATTTTAATTGTATATAATGTAAATATTGATGTAAATACATAAGTTAGTAACTAAACATATCTTTTTAATTTAAAAGTTCCTATTTTAATCTTTTTCTCTAAAAATCCTATATATATTTGTTTATTAACAATTATCTGTAAAGCTTTATTGCAACTATGATATTTAATATATGGAGTCTTTTTTACACATTTTAATGGTGTGGAACACCACAGGACGTAGGAAAATCTTTATAAATTGTGTACAAATTTGAATTTGACATGCATGAGACAACCGTCGACCCTTGCTTAACTTTCAAGAAGGTTCGAGTGCTGCTGCGTTCAAATTTTAATACATTTTATAAATATTTTTTTGGTATAAAATCTTTAATTTCAGCACCTCAAATATAAAGTAATAATTGTTCAATAGTTCTTATAATAGACATGTCGTAACCAAAGCTTAAATTCATGCTAGTGTGATTATATCTATTTTAATGTTATAGTTAACAACTTAATTTATATTCAAGCAAAAAATTAAATAATAATATTGTATGAAGTTTTTTTATCCCTCCTGATGTTTTATCCTATTACATTTAAGTTTGATAGGTGACATTTGTATGTACTACTTAATTGCTAACAGACAATTTTTTAAGGTCACTAAAAATTGTCAATACACAATATTGCTGCTGAAATTACACAGGCATTTTACAAAATTTATATAACCATTTATGTAAAGTAATAAAAATTACGTTTACTTTAATTTTGTAATAGATATAATCTCATTAAAAGCCTTAAATTAAAATACATAAGACGTTATACTTTTGTATAAACACATTAATTATGCTTATATTGTGGAGTACTTATTACGACTACAATGATTGGTGATATGATTTCTCATTTTCTCATTTGAAAATGCGACTTATATTAACAATAAATAATTTATTTAAGTCGTGTGATATATATTTTTAACATAATGTAATACAATCCCGTTAATTACGACAACGCGTGCCACATAACACATGTAATAGATAATACTATCTTGTAGAAATGGAAAACTTTGATAACAAATTATTACAGTGGTCACCAGCCTAAAATATATTCAAATTTTTATTTTAGAATATAGTTTTAGACATAACATGTTGAAAGAATTACCTATGAACGTTGTTTCATTGACACCAAATTGATTATATGTATGTAGCCCTATACAAAATTTTGTCTATGGAACATAATATGTATTTGAATGTAAATACCACACGCAATGAGGCCCTATTATGTAGTGACCACAGGAGCTTTCTTTTACTGTATCAATTCTGTTTAATTGTAAATATTGGAAATAATAATAATTGGCAATGGAAATATTATTAAATAATATTAAAACTTTTTTTAGCTTCACGCTTTTATTCCACACATGGCAGGGTAGGCAGAGGAAACTGCAGGAACCCTAGGAACCTAGCGTAAAGACACTCCGTTTCTTAGTCCCTGCTTTCTCCGTACCCGCTTTCCGCCTTTTTTGAGGCATTGCGTGTTGATTAGATCTTCAAAAATTACACCTTATAAAATTTCACGAACTAAAATTTGAAATCTTATGCACTTATTTTAAATAGAATGAATTGACATATATTGAAATGGTTTTTGTATGATATATCCGTAAATTAAAAAAAATCAGATGTAGATATATTTTTACATTTTTCTCGTAGAAATAGGGGTAGAGATCTGAAAATTGGCAAGGATGCCAAATTTCAAAATTGTAGATTTTAAGTGCACACCGATTTTCGTATAAATTGCGGCGAAATCAAACCAAAAGCGATTCATCCTTTTGACTATGATGACTAAGTTCATTTTTTTTGTTCTCTAAGAAACAATAGACCCGGATTTTAAATCATTACTATCGAAAAGTTTTTTAACGAACGGGCAATAAAGTGATTCAATAATTCAATAAATAGAGTTGTTTTAAAACCTAAAGAACGAATAACTTTAATGTTTTTTATATTATTTTCTGTTTTATTTAACTAACCTTAAGATAACGTGATAACAAAATAAGAGCCTAGCCTCTATAAGACTGAGCACGATTGTAGTGAATCTTTTCTCATAATACATGGACCTCATATTACAGATGATTAAAATTGCTAATAAACAGTTAAGTGTAAATTTTTTGAAGACAAGTGGGTTATTTCCATTACCTACAAAATATCGTTGCTTTAATCTTCTCTAGGTCAAAAGCCTGTTTATCTTTCATTAAGTGGTGTTTAAAAAATCACAATATAATTATACAATTGTTTGTTAATAATTTTAATGTCACCAATTGCGTTTTTAACAGATAAAAAAGTTTCAGAGGACCGTTGTGGCGCAGAAGCGCAACGTCTGTCTGTAACGTAACGGTTTCTGGGTTCGATTCCCAGTCGGGGAATCTATTTTCTTCGCTCTAGCAACTAGGCAAAGTGTGGTGTTGGTTAGGTTTTCTTTTTCTATGTCTTCACGCTTTGTCCCACCCGTAGCAGGGTAGGTAGAAGGAACTGCAGGAACTATGGTAACCTAGTGGTAAGACACTCCGTTGCTTAGCCTACTTTTGCTTTCTCTGTCCCTGCTTTCCGCCTTTGTCAAGGCATTGCGTGTTGAGTGCTCAACGCCGCGCTTTACCTAGTTGCCAGAACGAAGAAAATAGACAATCCATCTTGCCCGACTGGAAATTGAACTAACAAACTGTCGCGTTTACAGGTAGACGATCCTCTGTTAATTAGATCTTAATAAAATTGATTCGCATTATTTAATCGATATGATTATATTGATTAAAGAGATATCCATCGTACACAATGAGTTACTCATTTTATACAAAGTAAATTATTATTAAATTTCAACAACCTTTAGTGAATAGATAGGAAACATATGGTATTCGTTGAAATTTGAAATTGCTCTTCGCATGTCTAGATAAATAATATTTAACTTCTTGGTAAACATATATCAAGCTCTATAGGTCCACATTATCGTAACTTCTGACACTTTCGCATAGTGTGAATAACGTACACATAAATAATATATAAATAATATATACTTGTTCAAATAAGAACCGATTATATGTACAAATACAGTAAACAGATAGCGCTCCATTAACTCGATCACGTCAACAAGACTGTTATAACGTTGTCATTCATAAGAAGCTTTCACAACTACTTAAGTAAATAATAAGCTCTCACTTACTTAAGTTGCTGCTTTGCATACCTTGTAGCACGTTCTAAGACATCAAGATCTGTATTTATATAAAATTGGCTTACTATATATGACCGTCCGTCCGTGATATAATATAACCGTCCTCACATGAAATAATCAACATAACAATATTATTTATTAGGTTACATGTTGTTACCCACACGTGGCGGGATAGGCAAAAGGAACCGTACGAATCGTAGGGACCCAGTGTCAAGCCACTCCGTTCCCCAATTTCACCTTCCGAGGCACTGCGTGTTGAGTGGTGGAAGTCTTCGCCGCGCTTTGCCTTGTTACCAGAGCGGAAAAAGGGAATATAGTCAATAGTCCTCGAGTTAAAATTATAAACATATAATTAGCTTTTGAAATTTGAGCTTTCAATTTAAAAAATTCATCAATTTTTTAATACATTCATTGATAAAACTCACTGTGTCAATTTTAATTGCATAAGTCAGAGCAATCAGTTTCGTTTCATTATTATTTTATGTCGCTTGAACGTTCCGATGATTGAAAATCAGAAAAATACACAATTAGTATTAACTTACACTGAATTATATATAAAATGTAATTAATTCTATTCTATTCTATACTATAGTACATAATAAAAATCATCACAAAGCATTTGTATATACAATTCAAATAAATATACAATAATGTTCTCCCGCGATCTCATTTTATACAGAATGATGAAAAATAGAAGAATAGAAGAATAGAAGAATAGAAGAATAGAACGGTGTTCTCAATTTTAGATAAATCGCCGTATGTTTACTCAAATTCTGCTGAACTACTTTACTATAAGCAACTACTTTATTATAAGCTAATTTCGGTACTCTGAAACTTATACTTGGTGTTTTCACACCCCAACTTACATGTTAACTGAAGTAGATTTGGGGGTGTAAAAATCATTTGAGATCTTTTTAGAAAAATATATTTCTGGAGCTGATCGCATCATAATTATAGTAGATTTTATTACATGTATGCATAAAAATGACTCGACCATTAAAAACTATTGTCACTAGTTCCAACTTTGATATCATACCCACGAATCCAACCCATTTTTTCCCTGGCTGTGTACCATCTGTACTAAATCACTTTTCCTGATTTACGCAAATGTCAGCGAATGATTTCTCCTATCACGATTTTGTACACTTTTCGTACAAAATACGGCCACCAATGCTTAAACCTACAGTTGTGATACGGAGATGTTTCAATAACCTAGACAATGATAAATTCTTGCAGGCTCTTAGTTATATTGACTGGAAACTTGTACCTATTATAATGTTGGGAATATCAACGATAAAATAAATATCTTTAATTTCCTTTTAATACAAGTATTTGTTGTTTATGCACCTATCAAAGAAAAGCATCTCCCTGCTCCGTGGCTGACTCATGAAATCAAAACATTTATAGCCAAACGAAATACTGCGAAATCGAAGTATAAAAAAGCCTTCGATAGAGTAGGTGCGTAACCTGCTGGCTAGTCATTATCACTTCATCCTATTTCTTTAAGTGAACCCTTCTTTTTTACTAACTAACTTACTTTACTAATTAACTACTTTTTCCAAGTTCGAAGTATTGGATATAAAACATGTATTAGCTATAAAATCTGATGCTATAAATTAGAATACCTACCTGCTATAAATTAGAATACCTACCGACGAATTATTTTATTCCGTACTTCGGCTTCTTTCATATCTTTAACTACTTCGTACTGTCCAGTGAATTTGCTGAGGTGTGACGTCATGTTTTAGTGATCCCTATACAAAAAATATCCAATTCTACATTTTTTTTTTCAAATTATCGTCAGGTTTCTACTTCATACTCCATTTCCTTTCAAAAGTCCTTGAACGCATCGTTCACGAGCAATTATATCTGTTTTTATATAAAAACAATATCTTATCTTCTTTCCAGTCCGATTTCACCCCGGGCACAGTACAGTCACAACACTTAATAAAGTATATGATGACATTAAATTTGGCATTGACAACCAGCAAGTAACTGTACTTATTAGATTTTTCTAATGCGTTCAACACAGTTGACTTCGCAAACTTTAAGCTATTCTAAAGTCTTTAAACGTTTCTGTTTTCTGCATATTTTTGCGTTTTATTTACCTATTAGTTTCTACTAATTCAAGTAAGTCTAAAGTATCTATATTTGATCACTCGATATAATTATTTAATTAAATTCGTCCTGACCTTGAGAATTGAGAATTTTTTAAATTTGAATTCCTTTGTCCCCTACAAAGGAATTCAAATTTAAAAAATTTAAATAGAATCACATTTCAAGTTCAAATAGAATTTAGTGATAATCTTAAGAATTTGGGAATTCAAAATGGATAGCATATTTTTCTGTTTAACTAAAACGGCTGAGCTAAGCTGTTAAATTTAAAGCTCTATTGGAAGCTTGAGGAAGCGGAAAAATCTTTTGCCACCGAAAACTAAAATATCTTTGGTTCAAACACTTCTCCTTCCTGTAATTATCTATGCTAACATGTGTTTCCTTCATATATTTCAACTAATTACTAAATAAGCTTGAACGGATGCTAAGCCTAATTATTCGGTTTATCTTTGGATCTAAAAAATAAGAATACCGTAATAACAATACCGTATTTAGCTTAAATAGCTCACTGTAAAAGACCTAAGACAATAACACTTCCACACTCTTCTATACACAGTCCTCTACCATCCTTCGTACTTCAAAGAACGATTTAAGTTCTTGGGGTCGGACATTCTCCACTCCCTCATTAATAATATCCTTGAAGTTCCTCTATGCCACACAAAATGCTACTCTTTTACTGTCAAAACAGTAAAGCTTTGGAAAGCGTTGCCGAACGACGTTAGACGTTCTCCATCGGTAGGAATTTTCAAACGCCAGCTAAAAGAGCAACAATTAAACTGACGAAGAGTATCGTCAGTTTAATTGTAAGTACAAATAATAAATTTATATGCAGCTACTTCCGCTATGTACCTATTTGTTTGCATAGCGGAAGTAGCTACATATAAATTCCTTTCTTACATATATGTATATGTATGTGTGTATGTGTATATGTGTGTATGTGTATATCTGTGTATATATTTTCTCTTCTATATGAAAAGCCAGAAGGGCCTTCACCAGAACTCATTTTTATTTAGAGCGGGTAGATGGGCGTGGTAAAATAAACGTTCCAGTCCAAGATGTTAATTAAAATTTAATAATCACTGTAATCACAGGAATAGTTCGAATACACAGCACTTTTACACAAAAATCAATTAAGATAGTTCAAACAAAACGGCAATATGGCGGCAATCACAGCGATTCGTCATAAGTGTGGTGAACGGGCGCCGTCTCGTTCAAGATGGCTGCTCGCCTCACCATCGACAATGACGCTTCGCTAGGTTGACAGCTTGTCAACCTGATATAAGATGGAAACGCCGTCACGGCCAGACTGACATTCGACTGTCCACGGGCGTTTAACCTGAAACAAATTAAGTTAACTGCGTAATCTGCTCGTTCATCCTGACTTAATGCTATTTATCATCTACTCAGCACCACAGATAGACCAATCACATTTCACATATTTGAACATCCTGACAGGTCTATCCCATCCGACATATGACCTGGACGACGTCTTTCGTCTTTACGAATCGCCAGACAAGCCAATCCTTGGCAGGATATGACCCGGACGACACCTTTCGTCTTTGCGAAAAGCCAGACAAGCCAATCCTTGGTAGGACATGGCCCGGACGACACGTTTCGTCTCACTTATAACTAGCAATCATCCAGGACAAGTCAGCCCTCTGAATGGACCCGACTCGGACGACAATTTTCGTCGAATGATACTAGGTTCATCACATGACAAGCTGACCCTCTGCATGGGTGAGGCTCGGACGACAAATTTCGTCTACTCTCTGAGACTAAGGCGTGCATCATCTAATCAAACAAATTTCTAAACATTCAAATATTCACGACGTACATTACACATTCAATACTTAGCAGTAAGTATAGTAAGTAGACAAATACCTACCTATGATAGTGAATTGTCTTGTTTTAATGTATTTCAACTTCGTAAATAACGTCCCACGTTTCGGGGTCTGAATGAGCACTCATTGTGTCTGAGTTGGCTGTCATAGTACGTGAGTCCCCGGAAGCGGTATCAGAGCATAGGGTCAAGGTGTCTAGACGGTCTACTGACTCGTTCTCATTGTTAAAGCCCAATATATTTTCTTGATTATCCGACGCCGTCTCGGCCTCATCCTCATTCAAAAGACTAGTCGCGATTTCTAGTAATCCGATATGTCCCTGGGGCACTGCGCGCAAATTCTCGTGAGAGTATTTAAGAACTCGATTGGAACTACCTGCTATGTTTTTAAGCTCGTAACGATCATTATTTAAAACTTCTGTAATTACGAAAGGACCCCTGAATTTCCTATCCAATTTAGTTTTATTGCGTTCGTTGTTTTTAATGAACACGTAATCACCTTTGGAAAAGGGTTTAATTTTTGCGCGACCGCGGTTAAATCTAACAATTTCAGATTCAGCAGCTTTCTGAATATTTATCGAAGCATCCTCTCTAATCGAATCGACATCCAAGCGAACCGCATTATTGTTATCGATACAGTTTATTTTGGCCATACCTAAAGAATCGGAATTAATCCCGAACATAAGCTCTGATGGTGAATATTTAGTAACAGCAGACTTGGTAATATTTAGGGCAAGTTGTATATTTCCTAGTTCGTCACGCCACGTTTTGTTAGGGTCGTTTTCTACTATAGTTAAAATGCTCTTGAGAGTACGCATTACTCGCTCGACTTGACCATTTGCTCTACTGGAACCCGTCGCTATAAAATGAAGTTCTATTTTATGCTCATTGCAGAATGACTTAAAGTCAGAACTGATGTAGCAACGACCTTGGTCCGCAATAATTCTTTTTGGTGCTCCGAAAAGATTAACTGCTTTTTGTAGTGCATTAATCGCACTCTTCGCGTCAAGAGACAAGGTATGTTCCAGTAAAACGAACTTTGTGAAAGCGTCTATGATTACTGAGCAATACTCCTTCCGATCACTCTTTCCGCTCAGCTTTCCCGTGAAGTCAATATGAATCGTATGCCACGGTACAGGTACCTTTGGAATCGGGTGAAGCTGAACGGCTTGAGGTCCGGATGGGCCCTTGGATGCCTTACAAATGATGCACGAGTCTATGTATTTTCGGACACATTTAGACATGTCCGGGAACCAATATTTCTCATAAAGCTTGTCAAGCGTTTTTTTCTTTACCTAGATGTTGTAATTCAGTGTGTACATGATTTATAAGGCTCCAAATAAGAGATCGTGGAACTACTGGCAGCCAGGATACTACTTTATTCCGAACAATTTTCCGGTAGAGGATGCCTTCTCTTACATCGTAAGTTTGAGCTACAGTCTCAGGAAAACTATTGTTATGGTATTTCGAAATAAGATCTTGGATTTCGGCATCTCGTTTCTGTTCAACAGATAGCCAGCCGTGGTGGAGTTCGATAAAATTAACAGATTGAATTTGAGATTTTTCGAGTTCTGTGGTATTGTCAGAATCTGGATCCGGTAAAGGGTTCCGAGACAGAAAATCAGCGTGTTCCATCCTACTGCCTTCACGATACACGATATCGAAATCGTAGGCTTGCAAATATGCCCACCATCGATATACGCGAGGAGTTAAGTCCTTTGAGTTTCGTAAGTGGGTAGAGAGGACCAACTATATGAGTAAAATTGGGGATGAATTTTCGGAAATAAGATGCCAATCCGAGGAATTGTCGAACATTTGTAGCTGATTTGGGCTCTGGGGCATCTATCAACGCTTGAATTTTTTGTGAGTTGGGCCTAACTTCACCAGACTGAATAGAATATCCTAAGTAGTTTATCTTTTGTTTCATAAACTTACACTTCTTTAGGTTAATTGAAAATCCAGCTTCTGATAGTGCAGCCAATAGATCATCAAGGCGCCGCAAACCTTCAGAAATGTCCACTGAATAGGCCAACACGTCATCCATATATATCAAAGGTTTTTCTTTAAGGTGGCTAAATGCCTTTGTGATACATCTCTGAAATACTGAAGGCGCGTTTCGTAACCCAAATGGCATGGCGAGGTATTCGTACTGGCCCTCATTTGTGACAAAGGCTGTTTTCTGAATTGAGTTGGGATGGACAGGGATCTGGTGAAAGCCAGCAGCCATGTCCAAAGAAGAAAAGAAGTTGGCCCCAGCAAGCTGGTCGATTTGTTCGTCAATGCGGGGCAAAGGGTAATGTTCCGGTACAGTATTAGAGTTTAACTCCCTATAAGCTACACAAAGCCTATACGAATTGTCCTTCTTTTTCACGAGGACAATCGGGCTTGCAAAAGGAGAGGAACTCTCTTGGATAACTCCAGCATCTAACAATTTTTGGACTTGTTCCCTAATTATTTGTTTCTCTATAGGTGCACGTTTGTTAGGACGCCTATACACTACTTTTTGAGGGTCTACCAATATTATCTCAAATACTCCTGTCTTAACTCGTTTAGTCGGTGTACCTTCGATAAAACTATCAGAATATTTTCTTAAAATTGAAATCAACATTTCCTTATCACACCCTTGTAAATCTGTATCAATTTGATTTAAATCTAAAGGATCCGATTTATTACAAAAATTTGATTGTTCTTTGGCATATATAACAAGATTATCATTGTCAATTTTAACACATAACCCTAAATCAAAAATATCTCTGCCAATTATAATAGGATCTGATATGTTGCAATCCGGTACTACATGAAAAAGCAAAGTAATAAAGCGATCACCAATTTTAACCTCACTCAGAATTTGTGTAGTACATAGCAGATCATTGCCACAGATACCACTAAGATAAACAACGTCTTTACGCGCAGTACCCAAAAGTTTATCGCAATAACTTTCTTTTAAAAGCGAGCAAGATGATCCACTATCAAATAAAAAAAGGACAGACTCACCGGAAGATGTTTTCAAAGTACCCCTGGACGGACGGTGCTCACAATGTTGGACCTCCTTGACCGCAGCCTTGCTTCCATTCTTCTTGTCAGGACAGTTAGTTGTCACGTGCCCTCTTTTTCCACAAGTGTAGCAAGACACGGGAGTTGTGTTCTCCAATGTTCGCGATGAGCTGGGTACCTCTTGAGATGCAAATCTGAAGTTGTCACGACGTTTTCGACAGTCTGCGAAACGATGTCCTATTATTCCACAGAAGATGCATCTGCCTGAGAATCTTTCGACTGACCGGAGGCGTTTGATCTCAGGCTCACTGGTATCTCCACCACCATCCGATCGGCGTTTTAAGGACACACCTCCGAATACTCGAAATAGTTGAACGCGAGTCGTAATATTGTGAGCATTTAATTCGCGACGTATTAGTCCATCCTTTTTACACAGTACTGATATCACAAATCCAGTAACTACTTCTTCAGGCATCGTGCACTTCGGAATCCGTTCGATCAAGTTCCACAGACGTAGTGCAGATTCAGAAGCTGTTTCTTTGGCAGCGATTTGAAATCCTAATATGTCGTCGAAGTAATCCTGCAGCAACTTTGGTTTTGAAAATTTCGCCATTAGACATTGCTTGACTACAGTCCAGGTCATTTCGTTTATATTCAGTTTAGTAATACAGGCTGAAGCTCGTCCTTTCAAGGCGCTGGTAAGGGCCATGAGCAAGTCTATTCCGTCTAAATTTTTCTTAAGTACAATAGCTTCGGTTAAATTGCACCAAGCCTCAACGTCAGACTCTTCGTCGTCTGGGTTAAAAGGTAACAATTGCGTAGAATGGGTAGTGTTGACAGTTGGTGTTTGCTGAGTTGCGAGAACTCGAGATAACAACGCCTCCATACTGCTTAGTAATTTTTCGGCGTCCGTTTTTGTCCGTTGACTCTCAACTTGGGCACCATCGAATCCCACTTCTGATGAAAAGCCAGAAGGGCCTTCACCAGAACTCATTTTTATTTAGAGCGGGTAGATGGGCGTGGTAAAATAAACGTTCCAGTCCAAGATGTTAATTAAAATTTAATAATCACTGTAATCACAGGAATAGTTCGAATACACAGCACTTTTACACAAAAATCAATTAAGATAGTTCAAACAAAACGGCAATATGGCGGCAATCACAGCGATTCGTCATAAGTGTGGTGAACGGGCGCCGTCTCGTTCAAGATGGCTGCTCGCCTCACCATCGACAATGACGCTTCGCTAGGTTGACAGCTTGTCAACCTGATATAAGATGGAAACGCCGTCATATATATATATTTTTATTTATTTTCTTTTTATTTTTACCTCTTGCTGATTTTTATGTTTACGTTTTATAATACTTTTGCTACATACTGAGGTCTCAATATTAGATCCTATAATGTAGTGGTAGCCTGTAAGAGACCACTAACGCTACATGCATTGGTAGTTATTTAAAACATGTAATTGAGTTTGCCATATAATAATTTTATGCTCAATAAGGTATTATTATATCTTCATAGTTAATATTTTTTCCAAAAAAAAGAACCCGAATCTATAACATAAAAAAAAATGTTTGTCACTTGGTGAAGAAATTAAAGTATAGTGGATACTGAACTAGTCTAGTAAATATAAGAACCATTGTAAAACTTAGAGGAATAAAATTATACATAGCAGGAGTGTAATATTGTAAAAAGATATTGAAAAGAGCAACAAATGCTGTTCACGCCGACTCTTATGAGAAGAAATAAAATTTCAAAACGAAACAATTCAGTATGAGTTTTTGAAAGTGTGTGTAAAAATATACGCACATATGAAGGTTCTATATAAATAAATAAATATTTTAGTATATAACCTGTCTTTTTTGCCCTGCATAGTGCATAGATATCTAGTTGTTAAGGCAAAGGTGATGGTTTCCCACAACATCCTTCCAAGGTGGTTATTTGTCTTTGGCAACGGTAGTAGTAGCTACGCTCCTCCTTTGTTAACCGATGTCCCTGTCAATAGGGCTGGCTGACACTGACATTAGCCATTTAATAAAAAAGTGGTAATTTTAGAGCGTAATTTTAGTCAATGTGTGTAGGCACTAGTATCGTATAGC
Organism: Dione vanillae; assembly: GCA_037178615.1. NCBI lineage: Eukaryota > Metazoa > Arthropoda > Insecta > Lepidoptera > Nymphalidae > Dione > Dione vanillae. Next base: position 440,372 of record JAZFAU010000130.1, read on the forward strand.
ATCTCACGTCATCTGATGGAATTTAGTAAGGTCACACGATGAGTTTGCACTAGGTTCCTCGTTAAGCATAATGATTGGTTGGGCATCAATTCGGTTGGTCCAAGGAGTAGTATCTTCTGCAGTGGTAAACGTGTCGTGTTTAATTCTCAACGTCAGTTATCCGCATTTGGCCAATAAATTATGTCTCATTGTGAACATCACTTCTTGGCCTTCTGTACGCTCCATCACTTAATCATGCAAAATTTATATATATTTTACATATAATTAATATAATTGTTAAGACGTAAATGATAAGCCATGAGCGGACGACTGTTGACCTCAACTAACACGTGTTTTATTGAAAGACAAGTGGGTGAAATATCAAAGAGAGAAGAAATAGGATACAAGTGAATGGACGAGACTAATAAATACATAATAATTATAGATATCAATGACTATTATACTTGCCTTTTCATTTAAATATAATCTATTGAATATATTTAAAATATTGATTTTGAAATTTAGTTTATACGAAAAAAAAATATGGCCCATCGAGATGTCGAAAAGTCCGGAAGCTACTTTTTCGGTTTTTCTCTCCAGAAATGGATTGTATAGGAGAGTCCAAAGCCAGACTTTGTCTTGCCAGAGAGAGAACATAGAAAAATAGCTATCACACCGCCCAATCCTCCCTACTGCACAGTTATGGTCCATAATAAATTCATAATACAACTATAAAATACAACTAGTTTGCGTATAATTACACAAACATTTATTTATCTGTAAAGAAAATTGCAATTAACTAAAAACAGAACATAGTATTGTTATTACGTATACTTCGTAGATGACCCCGAGATTACAACGACACTTTCCATTCACGTGTAAAATTATTGAAGAAGTTTTATATTTATTGCTTATATTTATATATCTTTAGCTAGAAATCACTTTTACTTCAATTACTACAACTATACAGGTTCAAGGCTTCATTTAATTTATTCATATCATTAAAAGACATGAGTGAAAGATATCGATGACAAACTGCTCTTAATCAAGGAGCTGCAGAACATTTGGTCCACCAAACGATACGGTCTGTATCTCTTTTATTTTGTGTTGAAGTAGTTTATTGTATTTCTTCATATTCTGATTTAAAAATATATTATTCAATATTATATTTCGATACTTCACTATTTTGAAAGTAATAGTAAAGTATAAAAACAAACAAGTTTTCCTCACTATCTCTTAGCGGGGCCTCCCAATAAGCTCTCGGGGGTTCCTCAGTGCCTGTTTAGTATATTAAATTAGTTGTAGTAATTAATTTTCATAATATTAAAATCTTTATATGCTATCTAAAAACCCCCAGTTTTGTCACTGACTGACTGATGATGACCAACAAAATTCATAAAATACCCTAAGTAATATAAAGCTGAGATTTAGTATGTAGGCCAGTATTAGGTTTAGTAAAGTTTAGTTTTATAATTTTATATTGGCTAGTATCCAAACAACATAAAATTATAAAACTATACTTTTACGTCCAGTTATTTTAATGCTTCTGATCTCTTTAAATCTTAGGAATTATAAATTTTAGTAGTGTATGTAGTGTACTTTTTCTTCTCTGTTAATCACTTGTAAGTGCCAATAAATTATAAAACTTTTTTTATTTTTAAATTTTCCTTATTCATAGAAATATATTTATATATCACTGATATACAATAAACATTACATATAAACTATCTGATATAATATTAGTTAGTTCATTATTTTCTCAAGGTTCTTTTGGAAACATATTTTGATTTGATTATAGTTAAATTCGATATTTTCACAACTTTGTAACTTAATCTGCGCCACATTACTTACATTTTCTTTAAATTAGCATTATTATAATATTAAACGTTATTTAAAATGCAAATTATGAACTTACAATAAGCCGCACTATGTACTATAAGGTAATTAATTACACAGATGCTGTGTATATTTCTTTTCTACTAACTAATACATTTAGTTAATACAATCTATGGACAGTTTTACTGAATGAAATTATATAAAAATCAACGTTTTCATATTAATTCATGGATTCATTCAAGCGGATATATAATGTAAAAGATAATAACTAGTTTTCTATAAGTCGAAACGCACTAACTCTACATACACCGCTTATTTATAAACTCAGCCACAATAAAACGTTATAATTATAAGAAACTTAAAAATTTTGTAAAACTTTAGTAAAACGTGCTAAGTACGAGGAGCATTTTTCTTTGAAATATGAAAATACAAAAATCCTCTCATGAAGAACCATAGAGTCCTATGTAACAACATGAAGACCAAAAATAGCGTTTTAATAATAACTTTTTTTACAAAATCAAGGATACGGAACACGTTATCTTCGACCAAAATAGATAAGCGGAACTAAAAAATGATTATATATATATATATATATATATATATATATATATATATATATATATATATATATATATATATATATATATATATATATATATATATATATATATATATATATATATATATATATATATATGTAGCTTAAGTAACAATTATTGAGCGCAATGAGTAGTTACCGGTGTCATCCGGTGTCATAAAAATCTAACATGTATAAAACACAACTGTCCCGATCTGAAAACGTGGCAAAGATCTACCACGAAACTACAACTGCGTCCACTAGCAATTTAGCAAAGAAAAAAAAATTTATAAATATTACATATCAGAATACAGGATCAGTTGCAACATAAAATAGATTTTATGTAATATACATATTTAATTACATATGGTAAATATAACCCAGACTTAGAGCTATCCTTCAAATTATCTCTTATTACCTTGTCAACTAAATTTCAGCGATTCTTTATTTGTGTAGTGTGTGTTCATGTTTTAATGTAAGTACTCAACATTTTCATTAAACTTCAATCATTCCATTAACTGTAAGTGCACATAAGCAAAGTTATTGCGTCATGTTTTTGAGCTACTTTTTCTTCTCTTTACTTCAGGAGCAAATGTCGCACAAGGTAAATAAAAGTAGGACCCGATATTACCCAAATGTTACTTACTTTGATTAATTTATTAAAAATATTTGGATAAACCCGGCTCTGGTCTAGTCAAAATAGTAGTATTTTTTTTTTCTATAGAAATATTTCTATTGATAAAGAAAAAGATGACGAAATTTCTAGTGTAATTTTCAAAGCAATAATTAATAAATTAAAGATTATTAAATTTAATATAAGTATATTGTAAATTATAATAAAAATCAAATAATTACTTATAAATTATAACTCATATCTCATAACGAGAATATTGTCTATTAATATTTTTACCTACGTATTTATGTACCGTGTAAGGCCCTGCCACATTAGGTATTGCCTCTTTTTTAAAGTGATAAATTCACTGGGTGACAAGACGTTTAATTAATTAAGTTTAATTGAGTACATTAACGGAAAAATGTGCAGAGTCAAAACAAAAAATTAACTAGCCAATTATTTGTGAATATGAGATAGTGCTCTCATTATATGTTGTTTTCTTATAAATTACTTCAAAATGTTTGTAAATTATTTGTAAAATTACTTAAAATTAATAAGGATTTAATGGTTGCTAATTTATTAAAACACGATTTCGTAAATAATCATTTAATTTTCTTAAACATTATTTCGTTCACAAAAACCCTGTAATTCCTCTCTGTAGGTACAACACTTACTGCAATATTTCAACTTATTTACATATTACCAAATAGAATTTTTAACAGTAAAATAATTTATTAAATATGAATACTATTAAATCAACATTATATACAGTAATAATAGCAACAATTAGCTACATTGGACTGAAAACTCAAAACGGCGCCTCTAGCTTCTACTCTCAACTTCTACAAGTCGATTCCAAAGTATTGATCTGCTGCCTCTCTACCTCTTGCGCCGTCGCGTTCGTGGTCTGTGGGAAGATTGTGAGCTCCATTCTAAGCTAAGATCACTTGAAGAAGGCGGCGTCTCTGGGAATTGAGCATCCGATGTCCAGCGACACGAGGCGCACACCGGTTTGGGAGTTGCCGTCAATTTTTCGGCCACGCTTCCATCTCCGTAAGATTCTAAAATATGCTTATATGCACATTCCGAAGGCTCAGGGCTACGCCCCCTTGCTGCAGACAGCCGCATGCGGACGCACGCATTGCAATAGCCGCAAATATCACCACGAAGAGCACTTTTCACCATGTCGACTGGTGTAGTTTGACGCACTTAACAAACTAGTGTGTGTCATCCACCTACAGTATATTTATGCTCGTCCCGTCGCCGACGACAGGCGTAGCGCACGCGCCCGCCGATAACCCCAGTTCGGCGCCAGTGTTAGCGACCGCTTAGCTACGGCCTTAGAAAAAATTGTCTGTTTCTTTCTGGCACCTACTTACCTATTATATTTTTTATCTTCAATAAACAGTAAAGCTTTCTGTGGTCATAAAACTATTTAAGTGCAATAGGTTATGCCTAATAGATATTTTTATTGACAATAATAAACACTTAGCGCTGTCATAAATTATACTCGTTTGACATTTTTATCTGAAGAAATGTTAAATAAAGTGAATATGAAAAGAAAAATAACAAGTTAATTATTAAATGCAATCTCTTTAATGTGAGTGATGTTCTGTGACGCGTATTGTATGCAAAAGATATGGCATGAATCTATTATTATCTATAGAGTGAGACCTTTTGCAGTGAACAAGTTTAGTTTTGTTTGGCTAACTATCGAGATGTCAGCTACTGTAGTTTATTCTCGATAACGTCAATATTGTTCTAGATCGTTACCAGTAATCACCAGCTTGACAACCTCGTTAGCTATATGTTTCACATATATTCAGAACATATATTGTACATACTAGCGTAAACATGTAATATTATCATATTCCCACGTTGATATTATATATTACAAATTAAGTCACAATTAAGTACTACAGTTATAAATTAAGAACAAACCGATTCGTGTTTCTTCATTATAAATTACATTATATAACAGACTTTAATCTTACTTTTTATAAAAATAGTTTTAAAATAAAATATATAAGTAGATATTCAAAACTATTCTATACTTATAAAATTACATAAAAGGTAAATAGATAGATATTTTTGGATACACTAATAAAAATAAATCACCAAAAAAATTTAAGTGCCCTATGTGCCTTGTATATTTAAAAGATGATAATGTTCTTAATATCGCTAGATTTATTTTAATTTTAATTTCATCAATCTTCTAGAAATTGCTCTGTTCCAAAAATGTAGAATGTTCTGTAATTTTATCGCAGTGGCAATAGGAACAAACACAATTCGGTGCTTAACAAGATAAATGAATAAAGAAATTTCCATAACATTCGATGCTTCCCGATATAGCCGTTAGCCGTATTCTTTTATTTTTTAAATTGAGTAAGTATGTAGCTTATACAAAATAGAAGTATTATTGGAAATGAAAGTATGAATCCTAATTACTCCTTTGAAAGAAAATTTCAATATATTTTTTTATTAATAAAACGGATAAGTTGTAGTTAAGTTATGACGATTATATAAATTTATTCGTGTCAGTCGAAACAATAGTTAATTTTACTTTCTCAAATATTTAACTCCTGAAAAATCAATTTGCTTGATAAATTTTTGCAAGAATACCTGTTAGATTGTTACAAAGATTAACAGGAATTAAAATAGATAAGTTGAAAATGCAATAGATACAATTTATTTTTAACAATAATACTAAATTAATAGTTTTCTTTGACCTTATAGGAATTTAGAAAATACAAGTAAATGCAAGTAAGACAAATGCGAGGACAGGACACAACGCCAGATTTTTGTGAGTGATAATATAGAAACGCTATTGAACAATTCCTTTAATTTTTGTGTAGAACATTCTCGGACGTTGTCTGGGATTCTGATGTAAAGCGTAAACATTATCCTATATAAAAGTTGAGAAAATTGAACACAACCAACCATCAATTTTGCAGCAAAGCTACTATTTAAACAAGGATTTATTGAAATGCAATTATCAAGAATAATAATAACAAATAAATATAATAAGCAGTATTTTTATTTCTCACTGCGTAACTTTTATTACAATTTTAATGTATTATAGGATAGAAGTCGCGCAGAGGCTAGCGTCTACCTGTAAACGCGACGGTTTGTGGGTTCGATTCCCACTCGGGGAAGTTGGATTTCTCTATTTCTATTTTCTTCGCTCTGGAAACTAGGCAAAGCGTAGCGTTGAGTTCCGCCACTCAACACGCCATGCCTCGAAAAAGGCGGAAAACAGAGACGGAAAAAACAGGGACTAAGCAACGGAATATCTTAACACTAGGTTCCTATGGTTCCTACAGTACCCTCTGCCTACCCTGCCATGCGCGGGATAAAGCGTGAAGACATAAAAAATTAAAACATATTATAATTTTAACATATTATTTAATCAATATAATAATGGTCTCCTCTGCAAGACAAAAAACAATTAACAACAACTGATAGCTAAAATAAACAAGGTGAGATATTCCCACATCAATTATTAATATATTTTTTTTAACCACAAATCTGTTGAGCTGAGTCTAATCGCCAATCAACCAATGTAAGGTTCCCATTGTAATTTTGAGTCAATTGTGATACCAAAAACTACCGTAGTAGGTACCACTACAACCAACAAAATTTGGGGCTTTACCGTTCTAGAGTAAATACAATTATTTTTCTATTAAATATTACTTTCCAATTCTATACTAATATATTTTGTTAAAATAAAGAGGCCGCTGCCGGTGCGACTTCTTCTCACGACAGTAAAAAAATTAAAAAGAACGAGCGCACTGATCGAGATTTGGAGTACTGGTTTGAAATTGACAATTTTTATGTGTTGTCGAAGGTTATAGTATAGGTACGTCGCAAGTAATTAGAGTTGACTAGCCATACATGTTACAAAAAAGTAAGGGCTTGAGACCGGCAACGCACTCGTATTACAAGTGCGTTGCCGGTTATTGGTGTTATAGGTGTTACCTCTGTTGTTACACAGGGTCGTGGGTGTCGATGCCACTTACCATCAGGTGACCCAACTGCTCATTTGCCTTGTCCTTTCCATAAAAAAAAACAATCCATGTGACATAGACTGTCAATTTTACGTAATATTTACGCCTGTAAACAATCTAAAATATGATAAACAAAATTACGTGAGGGCGTAAATCTCTATCTCAAAAAATAGCTATCTCAAATAACTCACTTTTGACACTAGGTATTTAATAAATTTCATTTTAATTAAAATAATGGCGTATATAAATAATGGTATAACAACAATGTAAACATAATACAAATTACATATTTTTATTTTATTATAAAAATATTTATTTTGTATATAGTACTTATTTATGTATTTATAAGGTTTATTGTCAGAATGGTCCTATATGGACAATACAAAAACATTTCCCGTGACCCATATGTTTGATCTGTAAACCGAGCAAAGAAGTTGATCTTCAGCAAGATTTTATTTATAATTTGCGAGATACACAACAAATATAGTAATTTAATTATAAAGAATATTATTCAATAAAAATGTTAAAATCTTAAAGGAAAGAAATCGGGTCATTTAATGGTTTTTCGGGAGTTTTATATTAAATATAGTGTTATAAAAAGGCACTTGTGGAATTATAGATAGTGAATGTCACAAATTTTTAACCTTTGTGCGAAATGATAAGCGGTCATTTAACTTACACTATGTCACGGTCCTAAGAGTATAACTATCACTTAGAGGTTAAAAAAAACCGTTTTCAAAAAAAATTTATAAACATATCTATGTATTTGTTAGAAATCGCAGGAAAAAAAAATTAAAAAAAAATTTAAATGTTTGATTTCCATTCAACTGTGCTATTAGACTGGATCCATTGACCTAGACAAGTTCATAATATCAATTTTTAATCGAATAATTATAAACATTTCTTGCTTATAATTTGGTCCGAATTCGAAATAATGAGAAAATCAAAATAAGTTATTTCCCAAGTGGACATAAAAAAGTATCACTATTAGCGCAATGATACATTAAAAAAACAATGTCAATACTTTAGAAAATCCTTAGAAGTACCTTAGAAACCCTAGAAGAAGATTATATAGAAATTAGTAAAGTAACTTTTACAGTATATCTAATATTGTCGTATGAATAATTATTTAATAGTAAGTACCTTTTGATAACATACAAGGAATTATTAAAAATTGTAAACAAGAATTGAAAAAAACACAAGTGATAAAGTTATAATATATATTATAAAAAATGTTAAAGTTAAAAATAAATTTGTTTGTCTGTTTTTCTTAATTTATACGTGTAGTATCCAACCCAATACAAGTGGTTACAACTGATAACTGTGGCCCGTCAAGTCATAACAGGATAAGTAAGCGATAAGTAGTAATTATCATACAATTATATTATCTACTATAAGAAATAATATTTAAAATTATTTTTGAACCTAAAGCATAACATTTTCTTTAATTAAGACAGGTTTTTTGTAGATATAAAAAATAATATACCAACATATAAATAAATATATAAAATTTATTTTAATTTAATTTAGTGTTTCCCAAGCTTTTTGGGTCCATGTCCTACTTTTCAGGTTGAACGTGGCTATTACCCCTTATAAATTTTGTTTAGAATTAAATTTCTCTCGAGGCCTAAAATTAGAATAGTAGTTATATTTAACACTTATTTTGGCTGACTAGATCAATTGCATATAAAGCTTTTGGATACGAAAACATATTGAAATATTATAATTGCGTCGGGTTTTTGTCTCTATAACACTTTTTAGGTACTTTTTAGTATTAACAATCATTGTAAGGATATAGCCCCCCTTGTCCCCCCTCTAAATTAAAAATGCCCCAGTAAGTCCCACGTTGGAAAACACTATTCTAGTCTATTCAAGTGACCTCAAATTATGAATATTTTCACATAGTAAGGTTGCTCCTAGATATTGTTATTATATAAGCTCTAAAACAACTAAGCGAGTTTATGGAGTTTTGTGCTGAGCTCTAGAAACACTACTTCTTTAAATTTAGATCTAAAGCTACTGACCTACAACCTTGTATTTTAGCAGCCTATTGTCCAGGCTTATTTTACTGTTACTTATCAGTGACACGTACCGAACTGAATGTACCGAATGCTAAGTAGTACTGATATGTACGGAATATTAAATTCAGACTTGTTTGTTGATTTGTTTTTGTGTACACGTCGTGAGATGGGCAAAATCAAATCTATAGTCTCGCTCTCGACGGAGCAGGCATGATCAGGTTGACGCATCCACATTTATATTAGAGGCGGTTCACGACTTATTCCAGTAAGGTGATGATAGTTTAGATCCGGCAAACTATAGGCCTATTACTATCACAGCTCTCCAAAATAACTAAGAGTATAATAAACAACCTTTAAAGCTTTTATTATACATCTTGGTTTATCATCTTGGTTTAGGGGATCACCAAGTGATCAACGACCGTCAATATGGCTTTCGCCATGATCTTTCAACTGGTGATGTTCTAATTTACCTTACTCACTGTTAGGCTGCAGCTGTCGAGAGAAAAGGATGGGGGACTGACGGTTAATCTGGATATGGCGAAAGCCTTTAATCGTGTGTGGCATGAAGCGCCCCTTGATAAACTTCCATAGCATGGGCATCGCAATCGCATTTATGTAAGTGGGTCGCTACTTTTTTTATTGGGCGTAGCACTAAATTCACTGTTGACGGTTTTTTCTTTTGATTATTTGCGTATCAATGACATGTTATAAAATTTCAGCATTAATTGCTATGCGGATGATAGTAGGTACTACTTTCTACTCCGGCAGTGTAAGTCTTTCTCGGAAAAAGGTGGACGATTGCCGAATGAAACTTGTCTTCTATAGAGGCCTCCCTCAGTAATATCTCGTCACACGTGACGGGAAGCTGATTCAATCCAACCCGCCCAAAACTCAAGTTTGCGCCTTAACCACTATAAAAAAACCACCTCACCAACTATATTTTACCTATTTTTTAGTACTCTTCTTAAAATCTTGCCTATGATCAGTACATTGGGCGGCGTTTCAAATTACTGCAAATACCACGATCATTTGAAAAGCAACGCCAAGTTGGAAGCAAAGAAACTAAGTCATCAGAACAGTGAGACAGTACTTTACGCCTGTACACTAATTTACTCTTTATAGAGCTCAAGTTCGGCCTCATATAGAGTATTGTTCTCATCTGGTCTGTTGCACCCCTTATCAACTTAACCAGTGATCCATTAGATCGCATACAACATAGGTGGTAGCTCGTGTCGTTGGGGACCCAATTACTTGCGAAAGGCTAGAAGGCACTTTGGCGTTGCGTAGAGACGTTTCCCTGTTGAGCGTTCTCTACCGCTTATACCATAGGGAGTGTTCTGAATAACGTTTGATCTGATGACCTGCCACTAAATTTTCCAATCGCACAGTAGGTAGTCTACTATTGTGCGGTTCTCGTAGGATCTTTTTTTATTGTTTTAATACAATTAATTTTGGAGCATCGTATAAAACAAAGTCGCTGTGTCGCATAATATGCTTAGATTTTTAAAATTTTGCGGATTTTCATGTGATTTTTTTAAATAGAATGATTCAAGAGAATGGCTTTTGTAGAAGACAGCTGCTAATTTCAAAGGTTTCTTATTTGATATTTTTTCCACTACAATAATAGGCAGAATTATATAAGGTTTTTAAATATATTAGTATTGCACATTTGGTGACAAAAAATCTAATGCCAAGCAAGGGCGACTTGTTCTAAATAATTCAATAATTCAATTCATTTTTAAAAGTTAACATAATTTCGTTTTCATGTCGTCCCGTTGTGAATTTACGGAAATATGAACTTTTGGTTTTACCTAAATAAAAATACTTTGGTTTACAATTTGTCATTTATTATTTAAAATTGTTACTTTAAAAATATAACAAAAATATCGCCACGTCACCACGTAACATACATAATTGTGCTAAATTTTAATCTAATAGTATAATTATAAAGTTGACTAACTTTTACAATAAATACCATAAAGAAAGAAAGTTACCGTGGATAATACTAAATTATTATAAAGAACGCAATTCATTCATTAATTAGAACTTGATTGAGAACAGAAGTAAGAAAAATAACTTGTAAAATATTTAAGAGAAAAAGTATTAGACACTAACTAAGACTATCAGCGAGGTTGTCGAAAAAATCATTTTTGCATAGAATATTTACGGATTTCAGATAATGACAGAAGCGGTTATTTCTTTTGATGGCGGATTCAGTTTTATTTTTTTCCAATCGGCATAGAGTTCTGCAGGACGGCCAATAATCCAAGGCGACAGCTCTCCGATCCAATACTGCGGATTGATTGAGATAACTGGAAAGTGTAGCATGTCGTGACACTTTTATGTCTCGTTCCCTTAAAATCAAACAAGACGAATGCATTTAGTTTTTTAAAATAAAATGTAGATGTTTTCTTTATCTTTCTGATGCTTTTAGAGTGACATGTTCTGATTTTAGACGTAATCTTGGTTTGACTATACAGGATATAAATGATATAAATATGTATGAATTTAAAAACTTATAATGTACTTAAATAACACGAAAGCGTGGCGTTGAGTTCCGCCACTCAACATACAATGCATCGAAAAAAGGCCGAAAGCGGGGACAGAGAAAGCAGGGACTAAGCAACGAAGTGTCTTAACACTAGGTTCATATGGTTCCTGCAGTTCCTTCTGCCTACCCTGCAATATGCGGGATAAAGCGTGAAGCTAAAAAAAAGTAACACAGAACAAAATGTTTTGCATTATTATATCGGCATAACCACAAAATGACGTTTAAATTCTTACATTTAATAATAAATAAGGACATTTAACTATAAGCGTGACGATTGTTAAATCCATTTCCACATGGAGGATGAAGTATTTATATGATTTTTTGGCCTGGTAACAATTTGCTTTGTTTGTGAGCGGCATCGAGTCCAACTTTTAAACGGTGATGCCTCACAAGACGCTGGCTAGTAATTAATTTAAAACTCACCTTTGCTTACTCATGCTAGGAGCATTTATATTTACATTATGATCAAACTTCAATGTCTTCTGGGTTTTTAAGTCCGTACTTTTTATGAGAATATCTACTATATCTTTGTTTATAGAAAACGCACCATTATAGTATTCTGTGTTTTCAAGTTCTAATAAACTTGCATTTTCATTAGTATACCATGGTCTCGTAGCAATATAAGGTCTTCTAGTAGTATTTCGACTGTCAATATTGTCAATTATAGATAATGTATCCAAAATTTCAGCCATTTTTCTGATATGTGCACTTGTATCTTTATTTACAGTAGTGCCATTAACATTACTTTTACTAGGCATGTCCAAGCAACTGGATAGACTCCACCACATATTGAATATATCTAGTGATTCAGAAAAAAACAGTTGTAACTGTTTATCTAGACCTGAATCTGATGCAGAAAAAATTTCATTCGAAGTCCCTACAAATCCTTCAGTATCTGCCCAAGACATACTTGAACTTTCATCATCAAAGTTACACTTAACTTGTGATACAACAGCATCTTCCACTTGGTTAACTTTTATTGAATTCATGTAAAATTGTAAATAATTTATTGTTTTTCGTATATCACCCTTATATAAATCGAGTAACTTCGCCCCCAATCCTGCGAAACATGTGCCAACATCAGCTAAGCACATAATATCCAGCCACGTACCCAGCATTCTAGGAAGTAATGGACGCATATGAATGATCTTCCCATTTTGTAAAAACTTTTGCAGATGTAAACACGAAAGTGACGATGTAACCAAGATAACGGGACGCTTAGATGATTGAATCAATTGTGAAATGGCTGAAGTAAATCCATCGTCTTGGTCAAATACTATATCAGCGTCGTCAATTAATATAAGTGACATGCCCGTCCTCGAACTCTCTTGGCTTGTTGTCAATGGAGTTATAGCGTCTTCAATAATGGAAGTGCATTTTTTATTTTTTTTCATAATTTCTTTCATTTTCTTAGGTCTTCCACGCTTTTTGCTATTTGGAAAGGACTCTTCTTGCGACTTTTGGGAACAATCCGAAGTCTTGCCTCTGTCCACTTTATGTGACTGAGTTGCCTCTTGAAGGTCCTGTAACATAATTTTTCCATTTCTTTTGCTACTTGCATTTACTTCTATCACCTTTATCGCTAATTCTGCTGCAACAGCATACACAGCACTAGTTTTACCAGATCCAGTTTGACCTGATATTATTAGTACATTATTTGAGTATTTCTGTGTATCTCTACTATCTGCATCAGAAAAATAGAAATCAGACATATCAGACACATCACTATTATTTTTTGCTTTGATTAATTTTTCAGTCCAAGATTCAAGCCATTTTTTTAATTCTCTTACACTATCAAAATTTCCTATAATTTGTTTAGATGATGACGGCTTGTATTTATCACACCAACTTAATCTTTCAGGTGTTTCAGTATAAATGTCATTTAAATTATTAATTATTTCCACACTATTATCCAATTCAGGATAATTACAGTCTTTGAATTCTCCTTTGCTCTTACCTTTAAGTAAGTGATATGTTCTGTAAACAGGAAATTTTGGGTAAGCTGTTTTGATACTTTTTAAAATCTTATCTGGCTTTTGTTTTAGTATAAGATGTTCAACATTTTCTGATGGAGACAATAATAACAACTGTTGAATTAAAACATTGTCTATTACATTATCTATGTTGTAATCATCATCATAAACAGTTTTAAACAAGTCCATTCTTTTTTCATTTCTTTGAACATTTTTCATGTAAATGTCAGACAATTGTTGAACATGAACAACAGTAAAAAAATTATCACAAACAGAATTATTATTATTATATTGAACAGAACTTTTCTTCAATTTTTCGGGGACACCACTTTTTAAAAATTTTTTTTTAGCTTCCAATTCTTGTTGTGAAAGTTGCGGCTTTGTAACAAAAATTGGTGCTAACTTAACATTTCTTTTCTCTACAATTACATTGTCCTTAGAAGGATTCTTTGTCTTTTTAGTATTCTCTAAGCTTTTACTTTGCTTAGACAGATTGATATCTCTTTTATTAAGTGTTTTTTTGTTAGTTTTACCACTCTCCACAATTTTAGTACATTTGTTGTCTACCATGGTATCTGAATCTACATTATTAATTTCTTTATTGCTATTAAGGCTTTGATCATTGGAACTTAGTTCCTTATTTTTTTTCTTCTTTGGTGTAAAAATATGTAACTCTTCATCAGAACTAAAATAATGTACATCTTCTTGGTACTTAACAGGCATTTTGGAATTACGTTTTGGCCTACCTCCATTATTTATATTAGATTCAATTTCATCTTTTTCGAAAGAAATATCTGAAATATCAACTTTAATATTACGTTTCCTTTTTCTATTGCTATCACTGACATCAATTATTGGTTCAATGGAATCATTTGTATTTCCAACATTACTGTTTTCAATGTTTGCGTCGACGGACTTGTGAATTTTCTTTTTTTTTCTTTTAGGAGTAAATTTCACTTTTATAATAGACTTATTCCCACATTCATTATTACTTTCTAAACTCTTGTCTTCAATATTACCCTCTGTTTCAATTAAAGTTTCCTTATCTTTTTGTAACTTTTGAAAGTAACACAACATATTTTCTTTTTTTCTAAGAGAAGGTGAAAGTTTGTTTAAAAATTCTATATCTTCATCAGAAATTTTCTTTATTAACTTATCTTTATGTGTAGCAGTATTAGAATCATTAAATATGTCACATAATGTTAATGTATTGGAATTTTTAGTTTCAATATCAGTACCATTATTAGTATCTCCATTCTCAATTTTCACAGAAAAGTTCTCGTCTGACAATCTTTTTTCTTTATGGTCAAATTTTATATCAGGCTTTTGAATCAATTTTTTCAATCTTTCTGCTCTTTTTAACATCTTTTGTTTAACACATCTATCTCTGTATGCATTAATTTCTTTTTGTTTTAATGCCCCTTTGTCTTCTGACATCTTCTGAAGTCTCAACAATCTCTTAGCCTTTATTTCCTTTTTTTCCATAACTTCTTGAAAATCTGTATCACTGCAACTTTTTTCTTTACCTGGAGAGTTTGCTCCAATTGCTTTGTTTCTAGACTCCATCATTAATTTGAAAGCATCCATTTGCTTCTTATTTTGCCTTTCTTTTTCTGACAGGTGAAAAGATGACTCTTCAACAACATTGTCAATATTAGAACTACATAGGTCTTCATCTTGCAAAATGTTTATATGGGTAGAATTTTTTCTCCTTCGTACCATTTTGAAAAGGTAATTACTTGGTTTTAGGACTTCACACTCAGAGAATACACTGGTAACCTGTAAATTATTTTTACTGCCAGGGCTCTTAATCCTCAAAGATTTCACTAAAATTTCTGAAACATTTAGAATTTCAGGATCCTCATTACCATCTTTTCTTAATTTATATTTTTTTAATTTTTTTTTCAATTCTTTATTATATTTTCTCTTAAAAAAATTTTCTTTGGATTTCAGTATACGTTTTTGACAATGATAATGTGCATTATAAGTGTCACTGCTACTATCAATTACATCGTCTTTCAATAGCTGGGACATCACTATCCTGTAAAAATAACAGAGCATTGCTAAGTAAAACACTGATATATCAGTCTAATAATTTTTGTTTTTGTATATACAGTATGAATAGTCACAATACGAACCGTACATGCTTCTTAATTTAAACCAATTCTGTATATTTCACACAATATATTAAAACTGATTTGTAAATACATAACTATAAAATAGTAATACTTTATAGTTTCTAATAAGTATATAATAAATATATAATAACTGGAAAATAGCACTAAGCAAAATTGGCGCCTTTATTTACCAATTACCACATATTACATTGTCAAAGCTGTCAAAGTCAAATTGCCAATGACATAAAATTAGTCTTTTTTTTCAATTTATTCAACGGCCACGGATACAAATTACTTTAAGAAAATATTAGTAGTGCTATCGCCATCAAAATTTCTATAAATAAACGTAAATAACAAAAATGATTTACAATTACTTGTGCAATAATAGTCGATTATAATAATTATAATTTAAAGATATCATTGTATCACATTCTATATTTTTTTAAGCTATAATCTTATTTATAATATGCTTCACACTCATGACAGAATTTTATATTTAATTTTGAATTATATTTGTTTTATGTGAAAATAATTAAAAAAAATAGCAAATACTAGCAACAATAAAATTAATTTTATTTTTTTATCTGTCCATTCAATTACAGATTAAATTAATATTTAGTTAAGTAGCCATCGCTTATCTTTGGTTAAAATTCTTACCCTAGTAATAGTTTTATATATACATTTAAAGTTACTGAAGTTTTATATCAGGTAACAAAAATATTAACTTGAATATTTAATTGATTAATAATTATTAAGTTAAAAGTTAGTGTTTTCAACATAAAGACTCAAAAGTGTTGCCATCGGTGTAATATCGATTTTCAATTTCGAGTTCCGACAGCCGAACGCTGTACGCAAAGTGTAGAAAGGATATTGGTGTAAAAACATTAGGATTACTTGAACAGTAATTAAAAAATGTCGTCAAAAACAATTGCCACACCACTTATTCGTCATGTAACGGTATAACATTATCTTATTATCATAATTTAAAATAATGTAGTAAGAATTTTCCTGCCTGTCAAAACCCTGTTATGTAAAACCATATGATTGAGTAGGACTTCAAAACTCTAAGGTACTGTTTTGCATTTAATAACAAAATATTTTCCTTTAGACCCGGAACTACGCACAAGTTGCTCCTGCATTAAAAAAGGATGTGAGAATTCAGTCCAGTGTTTTGCCTAATAAAACATTTGTGGCTGCATTGGATAATGGTTCTCCAGTAGCACGAGTGACTATCGCCTTTAAGTAAGTATTATTATATAGTATATGCAAAATATTTATTGTAACACCATTTAAGATTATTCATATTCATTGTACACTCTTAGCCAATGCTACAGCTATATGTACAATTGGCTGGCCTATTGAACAGAATAACTTTACCTTGCTGTTTAAAATCTATTACAATATATTTAAATCAAAAGAGGCCATAATTTCTCTCATAAAAATCAGTCTATAATTAATGTAAGATTAATATAATATGTAGTGATATTGATACAAACTTGGTATATCAAAATTGAGTTATTCCTGTTTTGAAAATTGAGTTATTCCTGAACATTAATAATATTCATATGTGATGTGTTATAGAGCACTACCTTTAAATCATTGAAGCTATATTTAATTTTAATATTCGCCAAGTAGCTAGTATGTTCTATAGAGAAAAAGCAATTCATGCAGCTCTTTTATTATTTTACAAAAACCTGCAAATTTAAAGAATGTAAGGATGTTGTTTACCTCTGTTGAGCAGATTATTGAAATCACCCATGTTGCTCATGCTCAACATGGAGAGTGTGTAAATGCAGCAGTTAATGGGTTCAATTACCACTCGGAGGAGGTTGAAATTTTTCATTTCCATTTTCTTTGCTCTGGAAACTAGGCAATATTAAAACAAAATAAAGTTAATAAAAGGAAAAAAATTGTACAAGCGTAGTTATATACAAAAGCTTCAAATTAATATAATATCTCACATTAAGTACCTTAAAAAAGATTAATAACTAACCACATCATATATAGGAAAGTTTTTCATTCTCTTATGTCTTCCACAACTATTGACCAATTGTTAATTTAGGATAACGGGTACAAATGGGTAGGTTACAATTTTTAAATAATATTAGTGAACTCAAAAGAAATTATTAAATCTTTTAAGTCCCTTGATATGAAGAAAACTGATTATATAATATTTAACAATTGTATAGAGTATGTTGTGTTTCCTGAATAAATTTCCTCACTAAATTTC
This sequence comes from Dione vanillae, assembly GCA_037178615.1. Lineage (NCBI taxonomy): Eukaryota > Metazoa > Arthropoda > Insecta > Lepidoptera > Nymphalidae > Dione > Dione vanillae. The sequence goes on from JAZFAU010000130.1 coordinate 458,276, forward strand.
CTAAAGTCATACCTATTTTCAAATCAGTTTCTTTGCTAAAGAATGGATTAATCAGTAAAACTTTTGAAAAATATTTTAAATTAAACATTACAGTATTTTTATATACATTATTGTATGATATGCACTTAAACAGTATGGTTTTACTAAAGGTCACTCAGCCGCAGATGCTAGAATAGCTCTCTTAAACATCATCTATGAGGTCTGAGAGGAGTCACAGAAGGGTTTTGATATGTTCTGTGATTTGTCCAAGGTGTTTGATTGTATTCAGCTCTCAACATTGGTCATGAAGCTACATTATTAAGTCATAAGATGTTCACTCCATCTTCCTCTTATTTATCCAGCAGTGTTAAGAGGATTTATGTGAATAGCTAGATGTCTCCTGGGTTATTGATCAGTATGGAAGTTTTACAGGGATCCATTCCTGATTTACCATATATAGTTCAAGGAGTTTATAAGATAGTATTGTTTGCTGATAATTGTATATTAATTTTTAAATTGAAAAGACAATAAAATATATTTAACTTGTAACTTGTGAGTGAACCAGTAGTGTTTTTGTTTTAGAAAAATGAATTTTCTATTCTTATTATGAATATAATTATTTAAATATAAGTATGAATGTTATTAATATTTTAATTACATTTTTAATCACTTATAGAGCTGGATCTCGCTACGAACCTCAAGGCGAGTTGGGTTTAGCCCATCTGTTGCGTTCTGCTGCAGGACTTACTACAAAAAATGCGAGTGCTTTTATCATACGCCGTAAACTTGCACAAATTGGTGCATCTTTCAATGCATCAGGTGACCGTGAATTCATCTACTATACTCTTGAAGTAAGTAATAATTTTAGCTAATTTTGTACACAAATTTATAAAATGTACTATATATTGCTGTTAAATTTTAGGCCACTCAGGACAATTTACAACAAGCTGTAGAATACCTGAATAATATTGTGTCAAATCAGGAATTTAGGCCATGGGAATTAAGTGACAATCTGCCCCGTCTAAAGTATGACCTTGCAGTTCTGCCTCCTCAGGTAAGATACAATTGTTTTTTATAAAATATAACTACAAAAGAGGTTCTAAGAGTAATTTTAATATGAGAATTTTGTTTATTATGATAGAACTAATTTTATTCCTCAATTAAATAATAAATTATAGTTTCATAAATTTAAATAAAATTGAAAACAAAAATAATGTATTATCAAAGCCATTAGACCTAGTGTTAATAATTCAAAACTTGATGTCTACATGTATAGTATATATTTTTATTGTATTCTTTTATATATATAGAGTTAGTGAAATAATTCGATATGTTATGGCTTAAAACACTTAAGATATGTTACATTGTGTACTAGAGTAATAAGAATTTCCTGTAATTACTGCGGGAAGAGTCAAAAGGCGAGATTTATACATATTTTTAATATTAATATATGTTTCCCAGGTTCGCGCAGTGGATTTGCTTCATAAAGCTGCATACCGACGTGGTTTAGGCAATTCTCTTTTCATTGCCCCTAAGAAAATTGGTAAAATTAGCTCTGAATCCCTGCAACACTTTGCAGCTAGTACACTAACCTCTAGCCGCTGTGCTGTTGCTGTAATTGGCAATAGCCAGGTAATAATATTTTGTAATCACATTTAGAAAACTAGACCAGCAAAAGAGAGATATTTTTTCACCACATTTTCATGTGTATTTGCCCCCTAATCCCATAGTATAGCTGCCTACCTGATCGCCTGATCAGTGTGACACAAAATAAGTTTAAATCTAACCAATACCTAAATGGAAAACATGTGAGTTAATAATAGTCATGAGGGATAGGAAGTATTTGGTGCTTGCTTGTCTCTACTATGGCTAGGGTTAAGACGTAAAGTCAAAAATAAGTGTTATGAGGAAAAATTTATATTTTGTAAGAATCTGAAATTTGAGTATTTTTATTTTGTAATTATTAGGACAATGCCAGCCTAGTGGCTCAGGCCCTTCAATTGTCATCTGGCAGTGAAGCTCAAGGTGAAGCTTCCAAATACTATGGAGGGGAGTTAAGGTAATAATAATTAAAATTATTTATTTTCTTATAACAATTACATCTAAGGAAATATAGCAAAGTTTATATTTTAACTACTGAAACTACTTCCAATAATTCAAATGGTTTTGTTTTTGTAACATAACATAAATATATATAAAAGGACTTTTATTAAATTACTATTCATTTACCAGAAAGGAAATGGGTGGAGATTTGGCTCACGTAGCTCTAGCAGTACAAGGTGCACCTGCTGGATCTACACAAAGCCTCGCTCTGGCTGTTGCTGCTAAGGGTATGTATGTTTGTTTAAATAATTATTTTTGAAAATAATTAATAAACATTTTCACTATTTAATGAATTGATTTTAAAAATGATTAAATTTGTTAAATTATTAAATTTTAATGGATTATTGTAATATTATACATTGATATGTATCATCAAACCTTTTGTTTTGTTTTCTTTGAAATAAAGAATTCAGACCCCAACTATCATGTTTAGTGTTATTCGGTGTTAATAATTAAGTTACAAGAAATATGTCAAAATCGAACTACTAAAAGAATTAGGAATTTTGTGTCAAAATATAGATATTTAAATTTATGTATCTAATAGCAAAAAAACTATTTAACTTTATAGTAAAACGCAACTTTAAAACCGATCCGTGAACTTGAAACCATTTGTGAAGTGATCACAATAGGTTTAGGAAAACCTGGTTGAGTTTGATTTGGGCTCTTCTCACCAGGGCGCGCTTAGAACCCTCTTAACTTTAGTTTTAAGTTGTGGAGTGTATAGGTTTCAGAGGGGCTCAATTCAATATCTATTATCGAATTGGGCTCCTCTGACACTCCTCCGTTCGCTCTATCTAACACACACATGTGATTATCTTATTGATTCTAAGTGGAAAAGTTATAAATAAATAAATAAGATCTTACGCTTTTTGAAAGTTCTATGCAAATGAAATTACCACAGTACTGAGAAATTAACTGTGTCTATATATTTTCAGCTCTTGGTAATGGGCCGGTAACCAAATGGGGGGCAGATAATACCCCATTAGCCAAAGCTATTGGAAATATTGGACCATTTGCAGCAGCTGGCTTCAATGTCTCATACTCTGACAATGGACTCTTTGGTGTTGTGCTCTCCGCGCCTAAAGATGAAGCTAATGCTGTAAGTTTATTGACAAAAGTAATAAAGCTGGAAAATTTAATATTCCTATTCCTACAAAGTAATATGATGCAAATCGCGTCACGAATGTAAAGTGTTTTTACATTCACTTTTACTATCCATGAAAAACTTAAAAATAAAATATAATTATTATTAAAAACAGGCCGTAAAAGCTGCTGCTAAAGTACTGAAGAGTGCCAGCTTGAGTCCTGATGCTATCAAGGCTGGTAAGAACCTACTAAAGCTGCAAGTATTAAGTGAGGCTGATGAAGGTACCACACTTGCAGAATCTATTGCCTCCCAGGGACTTTACACTGGATGTGTCAAATCTCCACTTGACATAGCTGCAGAAATTGATGGTCTCTCCAACAGTGATGTTTCACAGGTAAATACATTTTTTACATTTTTATATATTTAACTTTCTTAAATAAGAACAATTAATGTTTAAACTTCTTCTTTTAAGCCAGATCTAATTTCTTAATTTGTGAAACTAAATGATGATACTCAATTAATTGTATTTACTTCAGGCACTTTCAAATGCAGCCAAGAGCAAGATATCCATGGGGGCGGCTGGAAATCTTTCATTTGTTCCTTATGTTGATGAACTATAAACTGTTAATAGTTGAATAGAATAGCAGGACAACATATTAATTACAACTATGAAAATACCATTATCATAGAACCTTGATATATATATAATTTATTGTTGTATTAAATAAAAAGTTAATTTCCATATTTGTCTTATTAATTTGCATTATGTTTTGCTTGAATATGTAGATAATACGAAAATGATCACCCTATGTCGTATGAAGCCAATATTATATTAAAATAAATGAAATGTACATTGAAAATGAAGACTATCGTGGTACAAAGGCAGAACTATTGCCTGTAAAGACGATAGCTTGTGGGTTATCCTACTTAAGGATTTAGTTATTTTCATTTTCTACTTTCTGGCAACTAAGCGAAATGTGGCGTTGAGTTCTATGTTCCTTCTGCATACTAGTCCCTGTTTCTAACCTGCTATGTGCGGGATACCTGGACCTAAGGATCTTTTTCCAAGTTATCTGTGTAAAAATTTCGATCTAATAATTGGTATGATTAATTTACTAAAACTATCATTGATATATGTATGATAGTAGTGTTAACTATTCAACTAGTCGGCTGTAAAGAAGAAGCTCAAGCAAGCAGGTCAAGCTGAATATTCACAAAATTGATTGATGACTGACTTATACTATCTGAAAGTGGTACAGACATTTTAATTTTTTATTTTTGATTTTTTCTCCCTACCGAAATTTATGTTTGTTTATGCTTAACTGTAGGTTCTGTCTAAAGTATCGACACTGAAATTTGGGCATATATGTTGACACTTGCACATTTTTTTTTATTATTTCTTAGTCTGTCGTCGAAATATCAAATGAATATGTCAAACTCCTTATGTCAATATTTAATATCAATAAACTGTCGGTTACCACTTTAATTTTGTGCATGTTATTAAATTTACGAAAAAATAAATAAGTGCTGTTGCTTAGTTTAAGTTGCTTGTAGTATTTTTCAATTGTAATGTACATTTAATAAGTAAAAAATGTATTTGGCATCAGTTAGCTCACGATTATTACTATATGATCCAAACAGTTGGGATTTAAAAAAGACTTACGGATGTTATGACGGTGTAATAAGAGATATATCATGGAGTGACGATAGTAAATATATTTTACAGGTAAATTATTATTTGAACCATGAGTACTAGTTGGCAAATACATATTGCAAATATTTTTTCAAAGTTCATTCAGTTATGATTTGTAACGTAATATTTACAATTATTTCATTTAAAAATATTGTAAGAGCTCTTCTATTAAATAATTTCTTATTGTAGGTTAATTCATCTGGATTAATAGAAATATTAAGTCCAGCTGACCATGACGTCAGAAGTTTGCAACATATTTCTATGAAAGATGCTTGGTCAGCTAGTTTTCACAGAGATGGGCATCGTAATGTTGCAGTTGGGACTAAAAGTGGCAACGTAAAAATATGGGACACGAAAAACAAAACTATAACAAAAACATTTCCCTTACCTTCACAACCATCATGTGTCTCTTTTCTGAGTTACAATGCAAAAAACACCAGCTTAGCAGCAACAATGGTAAATGGTGATACAACTATATATGGCCTTGTATCTAATATACCAGTTTTGACTGTAAAGCTTTCTTGTTCTAAAAGTATATCAGCTATGAAATTTCATCATGAGTCAAGATCATTACTAGGGCTAGCAACAGATGAAGGACATGTTGTTATGAGAGATATTACAACCAATAAAGACAAAGCTTTTTTTGAAAACATTCATGCTTCACCAGTTAGTGATTTTTCTTTCTCACTAGTTAATAAAGATGTCATGTTATCAAGTGGCTATGATAAAATAATACAAGTCTATGATATAAGACTGCAAAATGTTGTGTCTACTGTAAAAACAACATATACATTAACATCATTAACAATTAATTCAGAAAACCAAGTTGCACTTGGTACTAAAAAAGGTCATGTTTTAATATATGATTTAAGAGACTTTTCAGGCCCTTATAAAATCTTGAAAGGGCATGAAGAAGAAGTCAGTAAAGTAGCATTTCAACCAGCAAGACGAAAGACACTATCAAATGAATTAAGTCTGAGAGAAGACGTTGACACCACTTCAAATTTGAAAGCTATGTCACCAGTAAAAACTAGAACATCTGATATGTTTTTTATGAATGATACTCCCCCCAAAAATAATCTAGATATATCTGGTTTTGGAGCAGAAAATAAAGCTGACTCATTTCTTGTTATGTTAGGGTTAGATAAGACTAATAATGATTTCGATGAAGATATTAATAAATCTACTGATTGTGAAAGAAAAAGTGACAAACATGAAGTAAAATATCACCACCTAGATGCAGAAAAGAACATGAACAAAATATCTACTCCTTTAAATAGTAGAACACCTGAAAACTTAGGATTTCCATCACCATTGTGTATACCAAATGGAATTGATGAAAAAAGAAGTTCTAACACTAACTTATCAAATATAAAACAAGCACATCCCAATAGTCAGACACACAATATTGATACAAATGCAGTAGATGAGCTTAAGGATTTCATAAAACTTTCTCTATCATATGTTGCTGTTGACAATAAGAATTATTTTCTACATATAATGATGAATTTAACAAAACAAAAATTATTTCTTGAAAAACAACTGTCTGCTTTGAATCAACAAGTTGAAACTTTAACACAAAATCAAACTGCTTTAATGGAAGCCAACAGGAAATTAACTTTACAAATTGATCAATTAAAACAGAATAGCTTTTAACTGCAAAAATAATGTTAAAAATATTATTATATTAGGATTTGCTTTAAGTTTTTATCATTTCATTATAGTGTCTTATTTAAAGTAGAGTTTACTTAGATTTACAGATTTTACTTAGTCCATAAAAATCTTACAAATAGGCTTAAATTAATTTCTATATGGCAAGCAACTTGAATCAAAAAGTAGAATTTCAAGCATATTAAATGTAAGACTAAATAAAATAATTTACTTTTTTTTTGAATGAATTTTCCCATTGTGTTTGTTCCTGAGATGTTTTCTATATTGTTATTATCAATAAAGGTTAATTATTTTACATATAATAGTTTGATTGTGACATGTGCTTAGCAGTTGCCTGTTATACACAGATGAAGTAGTGCTTGTTACATTGTTGTAATGAGAATTGTATGCATTGGTCTCCACACTGAAAGATGGGTACGAAAATAACAAATCAGGGAAAGAAATAAAAGATCTGTGTGAATGAAATGATGTTATGAGAATTGAGGTGGTATACCTGGAAGTTGTTAAGTAGGTATATGAAATGGATCTGGAAATGCATACTACTGTCAATATCAGAGTTAGCTGAGGTGGAACACAATGCAGCTGACCCTACTACGGATATAGTATGGAGCTAAGATGTATAAAACCAGCATTAACTACCTAGAAAACATGCAAGAATTTTCAACATCACAATTTATAATTATTTTGAAAAATGTTTGTTAAAGCTTATTACCTAATTCTTTTTTTTAATGTGGTAGCTCAAAGGATTTCTGCAACATAACTGCAAATTTTAATAAATAGTCCCACTGAGTTTTTTGCAGCAGTAGTTGTTTTTAAGTGAGAGGCTTTTAGTGAATCAGTTATATTTCTTGTTCAATTAATTAAGATTACATTTTCTTATTTTCATGAAAAAAAATATGATTTTGGAAAAAGTATCAACCTACTCTTTACTTTTTTAATTGAAGATAATAAATATTAAAATAATCAAGTAGTTAGTGGCAAATGATACAATTCTTTTCATTAATAATAATTTATTGCACTTCAGCTTCTGTCAATAACATATTTGGGATGCCTTTGGTTATTGGAAATTGTCGCCCAGATTCAGGACACGTCAAATACCCTTCCTCAACCTCAATTTCTAATAGAACTCTATGTGCCTTTTTTAGGAATTCCTTGTCTTCTACGTAATTTGGTTCAATTGTCTGAGGTAAACCTTCACTATGACCTATGCTGTCAGCAGCTCTCCACAGGACTTCCCAGTTTAATTTAGGAATAATTCTAGTAATAAAGTCCGGATTAAAATCCACTTCATTAATTTTAACGTCTGTTGCATTTATTGTTAGCGGGTAACCTGTAAGTACCCCTTTTAAACATTTCGACGTGAGCATATTATGCGTCATAAGCTTCATCTCTGTACCTTTAATTGTAAATGTTTATTATTTGTTATTTTGTATCTTCAGTGAAATATATAAGCGTAGTTATTTAAATTATTATTATTTCATCATTAAATGGACCAAACTATAACCTAAGCGAGTTGTTTAATGTTTACTGTCATTTGTGAATTGTCAAAGTAGACATTAGACAATATTTGTCAGACAAATACAAGATAGGAAATGCAGAGGCCTTAGCCAAAAACCAAACGCTCCGTATCTATTCCATAAAGCGCTTCAGCGATAAAAGTTATAGATATCGCTAACTTGGTAGCCAACAACACATGTCAACATCAAACGCTTGATCTACAGTGTCAATAGAAGACATCGATCATATTGTGTTTCATATTGCAACATGGCTGTCAATTATCGATTGACACTGACGAAACGATAAAATTTCTCGTTTTACGCCAACGCTTCGTTGACGTTATATTTTTGGCTACGATCTTTCTATTCGTTGTCTTAGATCACGTGACTTATCGTTAAGTCCATACATATTGTCAGCGTAAACGTTTTTAAACTTGGTTATAATTATATATACTGAGTAAAACTGTATCGTCTATATTATGCTATTCATGGCGACATCTAAGAACTTAGAAAGTAAGAGAATTTTAAATTATGATTTTTAAAATTTTTGTCTGTATACATACATCTTCGAAAATACTGGACGATTCGAAAAAACTATTTGATTTGATTTCTCGTAATAAAAAAACTGTCTCAAGACTGGAGACCACTAAACTCCAAAGAACCTCTTCAACTCGGCGTAAGATACTCAATCAAATCAAACTTTGATCGAAAAATTGATAAAAATATTGATTAATTGTCAGAAACTTGTTGTTTAAATTTCCCGTCGCTGTATAATCTAGAAGATATATACAAAAAGATGACGTACGCTGTATAGTTTCAAATCAACAAAGAGATTATTAAGATTTGAAATTACCGCAACGTACACAACGTTGCCGTAATTGAAATCATAATTACATACGATGGTAAAATATCTGGTATAAAGCTGCTGAATTATAAACAGTACACGAGAAATAAAATCTACGAAAAGGTTTAGGGCTATCCTCGCAAGATCAGAAAATTTATGTTTAAGCTGTATCTTTCAAGAACAATGTTCCAGACAGAACTCTTTGCCATTCACATGGCAACGTAGGAGATCACTAACATCCTATATCTCCTGGTGAAATTCCTTGAGTGCTAAAGCCCACAGTCCTCCTTAAGAATGAAGTGTAGGAGGCACTGTCTCATTACATTATTGTTACCATACATTCAAGCATATCTTCATCTGCGTTTAGGAAAATATGGCTTCGAAGCGAATATTTGACGACTCATAAAAAAATAAATAAAAATATTCTTTATTTCTAAAAATGTATATACCGATTGTTAGCACTAAGATTTTCCAGTAACTAGTCAAAAGACACTTGTGTTGGGAATATCTCGCTGCTCCCAATCAAATATTGTACATTTTTTACAAAATCAACAACTAAAATATATTGTGCGTGAATGAGCGTATGTGTGGATGAGTATGCGTGTTATTGTAAGTGAGTGCTTTGTAAGTGATGTGGATGGACTAAAACGGTACGAATTAGATATTTCTACACAAAAGGCTTTCAACTTCTTCAAATGTGAGTTCTTTTAACCATCTATCCAACGCAATCTTACACTCATAAGATTGCTAAAATGATCTATTTTGCAGCTACCCGTCTTCACACTCGTAGGGAGAGATGAAAGCAAAACATTTAATTCATTTATAATATTATAATAACTTCCAAAAATTTATTTTTCTAATTCCTATATTTTTAATTCTAATTTATATAATTCAATGAAATTTTTATCTGGTAATAATTTGAGCTTTAGTGGCAATAAAGCAAAGTAGGGTATATCGAAAACAAGAAAAATGTTCCCTTGTCTTTCTAATACAATATTTTAAATATACTAGATAAATATGATACTTTAAAGAAATGGTGAGTAAATATAATTAATGTTTTAAAAAACAGACATTTCACATAATATATATAATTACTTATAAAAAAATTCAATAAATTATTTGATTCTTATATGAAATTTAAGGTAGATATAATGTTAGCGCTAATATTACTTATACCACGCTTATTTCGCTAATAGGAAAAATAAAAATTTCTAAATTTTTATACATGTTATGTACCAGTTAGAATAGTAAGCAGCGCGTTATCTTCTGTGAAACTCTGTCTAGATAAAATAAATACGTACTGGTAGACATACGTTTACATTAATATAATGTACTACTAGTTACTAACTAATTCGATTTATTCTTTGTGGCCTTATCAGTAGTTCATAGAAATATATCTTGTCATTAACATTGATAAGTATGTAAGCAATAAAATATTGTGCTGTATTCCAATTGGATCCCAGAATTAGGAAATCATGATATTATTACCTATAAAAATCAAATATTTTTAATAGCCTGTGGTATTTGTCTTTGATTTGTCATTTGATCATTTGATACAATAAAAACTTACTAAAGTTTATACGTGTACGTGTGATCATGAGTATTCAATGATATGATATTATTTTATTCTAAATTACTTGTTTTAGTTTTATTGAAAATTTCAATATGAATACCCGAAATAATTATTGTGAAGGGAATACTGAAGCCAATCAACCATCTACATCACAAATATCAGATTTACAATGGGCAACTTCAAATGTAACTTCAGACGGAAAAATAAACGGAACAAAAATACAAATTGCACCAGTAGCGAGTGATTGTGCAGCAGTAAATTTGAACTCCCAGATTGCGAATTTGCCTGAGCAAAGTAAGAACATAAATACTAATAATGATTCAACTCAAAATTCTCCATCAAATATCCCTAAAAAAAAGAATGCTAGAAAGAAAGAAAGATTAAAAAAATTACAAATAGAGATGGCAAATGATAGTAGGCAACCTGAAATAGTTCAGACTGCTCCAGCAGCCCCTATTCACAGTGGAGTATCAACAGTACACGATTTTTTTTTAAAACAAATTACTCCTTTATATGCTAGTACAAGTTCAAGGTATTTAGAAAATCTAATTCATCATCCACAATATCTTCTTATGCAAAATGTACAATTTGGAGAAATGTATCAAAACCATCAAATAGCTACAAGTGTACCAAATTCACTATACCTACAACAATCATATCCACCAAATTCTCAAAATGCACTTTTTCAAAATGCAACATTTCATCATCATAATCAACCAAAATATTTACAAAATGCTTTACAACATCCACTATTAAGCAAAAATTTTATACACAACAACCATCATAACTTTCAACCAACATCTGGTCTACACCCCTTAATAAAAAGTTCTACATTTGTAAATTCACAATCTGTACAAAATGAAGTTGTAGCAAACTCTCCAAGGCGAAGAAGCAATTCAAAGAAAAAGGAAGTTAGTGATAATGAAGATAGACAATATAATCCATACTTATCTATTGAAGAAGTAGAAAAGGGGTTACAAAATAATATATTACTGGAAGGTGTTTTACGAATTAATCCAAGGCAATTTCAACATTCTTATGTTTCTAGTGCTGTCAAAAGTGAACAAGATGTCCTCATAGATGGTGTTAAAAATAGAAACCGTGCGTTGGAAGGAGATCTTGTTGTCATACAATACATTGAGAGTGATGCTGAAGAAAATAAAGCAAATAATGAAGACAAGCAAAAAAAGGGAAAAGTAGTTTTTATAAAAGAAAAAGTTCACACTCGGTTATGTATTGGAAATTTAAAATTAATGCCTGACAAAAATAGACAAAGGGCACTTTTCGTGCCCAGGGATTATAGAGTGCCTAGGCTAAATATACCATTTACAAACTGGCCTAATAACTTCTATAAAGATGCAAAAAATTATGAAAATACATTGTTCTTAGCAAAAATTGAAGATTGGAATGATGTAAGATTTGCAATGGGAAAAATAATACGTCAGATAGGTCAGGCAGGTGATATGGAAACTGAGACAAAAGCTATTTTAGCTCAAACTGATTTAGATATAACACCTTTTGGACCAGAAGTTAAACATTTCTATCCCGATTCTGAATATAAAATTCCTGAAGAAGAAATAAAATCTCGTAAAGACTGCCGAAAAATGTGTATTTTTAGTATAGATCCAGCTAGTTGTCGTGATATAGATGATGCAATGTCCTGTGAAAAGCTTAGTAATGGCAACTACGAAATTGGAGTTCATATTTCAGATGTATCTCATTTTTTGGCAGAAAATACAATTCTAGATAAAAAAGTTGCAGAAAAAGCTACAACTATTTATATGGTTGAGAGGGCTTATCATATGTTGCCTGATGATTTGTGTATTCTCTGTTCACTGTTTTCAGGTGTTGACAAATTAGCTTTTTCTGTTTTCTGGGAGATGACTGAAGATGCTAAAGTAGTCCACCACTCATTTGCAAGAACTGTCATTCATTCTTGTGCTCAACTAGCTTATGAGAATGCACAAGCAGTAATAGATAATACTGAAGATGCTGAAAATACTTTTCCAGAATTGAGCAATGGTTTCAGTTTCAATGATATTAGACAAAGAATAAAAAAGTTAGCTGAATTGTCAGCTATATTAAGACAAAGAAGATTTGGAGGTGGAGCTTTAAAGTTGGATCAGCCAAAAGTATCATTCAATTTAAGTCCAGCAAATGGATTACCAGAGTCATTCTTCATTGCTGAGAATAAGCCAAGCCACCAGCTAATTGAGGAGTTTATGCTTTTAGCTAATATTACAGTAGCTCATAGAATATATGATGATCACCCTACACTTGCTTTTTTACGATGCCATCCTCCTCCTAGTATTTACATGTTAAAACAACTTGCAAAATCTTTAAAACCTATGGGTATTGATTTAGAAATTAATTCTGCTGGAGAATTGTATAAATCTTTATTGCCTTACATTGGTCCTGACAATACAGATAGAGGAAAAGTTATGGTCCTCAATATGTTATGTGCCAAGCCTATGACAAGGGCAAAATATTTTTGTGTTGGTGGTCCAGAAGATGATTATCGACATTATGCATTAAATGTTCCATTATACACACATTTTACAAGCCCAATACGTCGCTATGCGGATATAATGGTTCATAGGTGTGTGATATCAAATTTATTAACTGCACTTAAGTTCCTGAATATTTAACTTTTAAAGTTAATATTAGTTAATTAAATCTATAAATTATTTTATTTTTTTTTCTTGGTGAAATAAATATTTATTTTTTCTTTAGATTACTAGCTGCAAGCTTACAATATAGGGAAATGCCTACATGGGAAGTGGATGCAGTGTCCATGATAGCTGCGCAATGTAATAAACAGAAGTACAATGCTAAAAAAGCTGGTGAGCTCTCAACAGAGTTGTACATGTTAAAGTACATTGAATTAAATACACCCATAATTACTGAAGCTGTTGTGGTTGAAATCAGAGAAAAGTACATAGATGTCATTGTTGTTTGTATGGGATTAAATAGAAGAATATTTTTCAACAATGTAAGTATGTTTTTTTATTTTGATTTCACATATTTACAGTCAAATTTAGATAGTAATCTGGTAAATAGTCCTGTCTTTTAGACATATATAAAATCCAGGCTATAAATAAATATAAAAATAAATCCCGGTTACTATTTTTTGGCACTTATAACGATGCACCTAAACACTAAACAATAAATTAAAATTAAAATAAATCGTTCAAATGTTTGTTGACACCACACCAATTAATTATATGTCAGGTAATGTCATAAAGGGGGCCTAAAGCACTCAATATGGGCAAGAACTGTTTGTGGTATAAGGCTTTGAACAAGAAGGCTGCCACTGTGGCCTTATCTCTCAGCAAGAACTTTTTATTTAACATACATATGTAACTGAAGGTGCTAACTATTCTTTGTGATCTATATGACACAAGGATGTCTAGAATATACAGTGAGGATGAAGAAACACTTCTTAATCTTCTCACTGAATGCCCACCACTAATGTAACAATGTTATACTATTCTGGGTAATCATCAAATGTACCCAAAACAGTTGAAAACTCACAGCCAAGATAATACTGCAATTCTTTGCAGCAACCAATCTCTATAAACTTTAACATGCGTAGGTCACAATAGATCATCAATGTCAACCATCCACATGATACTGAGCTGTATGGCTGTAAAGCCTCTGTCAGCCAATAGTAAATGAGATGGGCTGCTATCTACTAAATACATGTATCTGAGCCTTGTGACACCAAAAATTATTGTTTATGCCACCTTAACAAACATTATTGAACGTGATAAGCACTTTGAAATGGCAGATGCCTGAACTATTAGATACAAGAATAGTGTTCTTTAGTTTGTTTAGTGTGATGAGAGTTTTTTATTGTAATATGATGCAACATTTGATAAATTTTGATATATTAATATCAAGGACGTGGTAGACATCATATAAAACCAAAATAGATAATCTAAACTAAAAAATAACATCTTTTGACAGTTTGACAGTATAAGCCGTTTGAACGTGAATGAACAATTGTTGTTTTCTCTATTATATGTAGAACTTAATGAGCCATTAAAAATGATAAGGACTTTTAAGAATATTTGCAGCTTACATACAAACATTCTTCAAAATAATTGTGGGTTTTGTATAATTTATGATTAATTGTGATTTTTTTTTAGGATTTTCCAGGAGAATATGAATGCATAAAAAATGATGCAGGCGTTAAATTGTCTAAAATGAAGTTGACTTGGAAGCAAATCGACAATACGCCTAGTGTTACACAAATTATTGAAGTTTTCTCTATATTAGAAATTGAAATGCATAAAGGTGACGATATGGTGAAAGTCGAGACAAAGCTAGTTCGGCCTCAATGTACAAATTTGTAGTTTTACTATAAAATATTTTTTATATTATATTTTATTATATCTTTGACAAATGCAGTACATACAACAGAAGGACAATAGCATAATGATTAATTATTTTATAACTATAGTTGACATTGGTTGTGTGTTTTTTTGCATTTCTATTAATAGTTTTAGTAGTATTTTACTTATATAACACAAATAATCTAAAACAAAGCACAATTTTTAATAGGAAATTAAAACTTTATTATAAATAATAATCAACTAATTTAATACAATAGGTTTAGAAAAATCCTTGACAAGATGAAATTGCTAAAAATATGGATTACACATTTTAATTAGACTACTTAGCTTACAATTTTTCTCATAAAGATCTCAGTAGTAATGCCCACGTTTAGAATAAAGTGTTTTTGTTATATTACGACGATAACATCGTACTGCTTTAAGTGCAATAGATTAGATTACTACAAATAGGGACTTCACTTATTTACTTTAATTACATACATATGTATTGCACCAAAAGTAGTACAGTGTAATCGCTGCTTTATACATTTTTGTAAACTTGCTCAGTATTTAGTAAGCATATCATGTTTGTAAATTATTTCATAACTTGACTTCTCTAAGGAGATTAATATATCTGTTATTTTGTAGATTATTTTAAAATAATATTGTGGATTTATAAATTATGAAATAATGAATTTTTGTACAAGACATTATTTTTATGAATTTATTATAGATGGATAATTGGGATATTGTAGAATGTAGAACAGTAGTCAATATATTTTTTATCTAAATAATTGTATACTTCTATTTTTTTATAGCGGTTTTTTAAAATAGATTTTATCTTTAGAATATTCTAAATTAGGACATTTTTATAATCTGTTACCATTTTACATTTGGTTATAAATGGGATGTATTTAAATTAGCCTGATATCAATTTTAGTATAGGTTGATATGTGCAGTTAAGACAAGACATTCTATTTGGTAGTAAATAAAAAAATAATAATGATGGTTCTAATTCAATTTATTGGTGATAAATTTTAATCTTTACATAAACCTTTATGTATAACCTTTACATATAATGTAACTTTACATATAATATAACCTTTACATATAATGTAACTGATCGCTGTCTGTATATAGGAGATTAAAAAATTCTATATTTGAAGACCGTCCTGGCGCAAAGGCACAGAGTTTGCCTGTAAACGCAGACTAGGTATATAATGATTTGTGAATTCGATTCTCACTTGGGGAGAATGGTTTATTTTTGTATAATCGATCGCTTGGCAACAAGGCAAAAGGCGGAAAGTGGGGGCTGAAATGTCTTAGCACTAGGTTCCTTCAGCCTGTATTTCCCTCTTCGTACTCTGTGTGTGCGAGATACAGAGGGAATTTAGAAAAAATTTGAGACATTTATCAACATAATAGAACACTTAATAAAACGTTTGTCTATTTGTCTATGCCGTTGTGGTCGTCAATACTTAATAACTATTGTATTGGAATTGGTTAAAATATTAAGTATAAACATAGCTATCCTACAATATTCAAAACAATTAGTTTATTGAACTTTCTAGTTAGTGATAAGCACACACGCACCTTTAATATTTCACATTCGATTGACCTTTTTAGTTTATTCAGACATTTTTTTGTACCGTGACAATATTTGTCTTGCCAAAAGTTATTATTTTTTTAAATATTAATTTTAAAATATCTTCATATTTA
Source organism: Dione vanillae (assembly GCA_037178615.1). Taxonomy (NCBI): domain Eukaryota; kingdom Metazoa; phylum Arthropoda; class Insecta; order Lepidoptera; family Nymphalidae; genus Dione; species Dione vanillae. Next base: position 474,778 of record JAZFAU010000130.1, read on the forward strand.
TCGGTAGCATTGCGCCAATTCACAATTTGAATATTTGTTAATATTTTTCATCAATATATATAAAAAAATTATTCAAGTAGCGATTCGGATGTACAGAGATCTAATACAAATATTAGGCATAGTCATTTTTTTAATCAAAATAAAAAAATATCTAAAATAGTATACATCTACACTTATCGAATAATTGATACCGGTGTAGGTCTTAGCCTGGTGCAAAGTAACTTATAGACGCATATAAGCCACATTATTAAGTTTGGTAATATCGCTTCTAGCACAAAAAGATATTTTGTTTTTCTGTTTGTGCACATTTATTTCAATGTAAGTTTTGGTATGAACATTAAATAACTGAACTGAAATTTCATAGGCGGAGGAAGACCTTAACTTTCAGAGGTTCTAGCATGGTCTTTCCTCTCTCCTTTAGGGGGTTGAGAAAGAAGAGAACGTAATAGTGATGTAATGAATGTCATATTTTTAACATTCGCGAACGCGAATGCGAATATGTGCTATCGACATTCGCGAATACGAATGGGAATATTCAGTAATTCTTTTTAATTTGGCTCTAATTATTACAAGACAGATCTTGGAGTGTCTGTTGCATCGTTACTTATTATTCTTTATAATTAGAAAATACAATGGTTGCCTGTAAAGTTGGTTTTAAGGGCGAAAATTTTACGTGACAACGTCTTTTTCTCGGTAGAATATTTATTGATATGAATATTATTAAATTGCACAATAGGAACAAGGAATTGAATGAAAATAAGAATTGCACAAATTTTAACCATAGAAAATATATTTTGTTTACTAAAATATTGTACATGTAAAATATTGTACTTAAACTTAACTAATTCCTGTTTGAGTGATTTTGTTGAGGATGATAGGAGAAATATGAAATGAAAGGAAGTGTTTCAGCTGTGATGTGTCTTGCGAAAATCAAGTCGATGGTTGTTCCTTTTAACGTAGTTGACTTAGAAACGTTTGATACGCAATCAAGATTTCATGAAATTAAGAAACGAGTTGTCAGACTTTACGTTTTCTTAAAATCACCGCACAGAAGAATCCGTATACTAGAATCAACTTGCACGAACGGTGGCATGTACTGGCTATTGTGAACGTACGGACCGACGTTGCCTTGCCATAGTAACATTTCAATATCCTGCATACCACCTCCTGGATGAATATATACAGCACCGAGTATAAACTTGAAGCTAGTATTAGCGGTGAAGCAAGTAACGTCAGTCATGCACATGTCACCCTCCCTTGTAAATGACGAATCTAAGCACTCCACATATTCCGATCCGAACCGAATCCGACCGATCATAGTTCGGTGACTCATCGTAACGTTACCGGGCGTTACATTTTTTTGCGAGTGACTCCGAGCCGCAACCTAATTTAAGTCGTTGTCACGTCAAAAATGTTATATTTATAGTTTACTAGCTGTTGCCCGCGGCTCCGCTGGTGGTTTTTAAATATATTACGCACATTATATTTTTTAATGATATGACCGAGTTCAAGTATTTCAGTAATTCGTAACATTTACTTACACCATTTTAATAATACATATATTGTGATTTGGTTTGGTTTGGACCAACGTTATTCATTTCAAGACAAAACGAAATTATTATGAAATAACTTTTTTTTTAAACCTGAGTATTTTTAAACCTGAATTTTTTTTTCTCAATATATTATATTGTGAAATATTAAGAAAATGTATTTCATAATCCGCTACAACACAATGAAATAAATTTTTGGTTATCTATTTATGTAACTGAGGGATGATTATTTTCATTATGATAACGTAACTTTAGTTTTAAGTGGTGGAGTGTGTAGGTTTCAGAGGGGCTCAATTTGATATATATATTATCAAATTGGGTTCCTTTGACACTCCTCCGTTCGCTCTATCTGACGTACACAAGTGATCATCTTATTGATTCTAAGTGGAAAATAAATAAATAGATTCTTTAAACAGGTAACCGTCACAAAACGAAAGATAGAAAAGCTTAGTATTCGGGTACACAGCTTTAATGTTCATCGATTTACCTTCAAAACTGACGGAGTTTCATACAAATTTAACAACAACCCCCCTTTTAACCCCCTTAAAGAGCGAATTTCCAAAAAAGATAGCCTATATTAGCGAGGACTAATATTTATATGAAAAGTTTCATCAAAATTCCTCTAGAGTTACTGAGATTAGCGTGTAGAAACAGACAAACATACAAACAGACTTTTTTTTTATTCTTACTCTTTTTTCATTTTTTAATATATAGGTTTAACCCTACATATTTTGTTTTCTAAAAATATTTAATGTACAGACACGATTTTTTTACGTTTTATTAAATATACAGATCGTAAGGGAATAGACTATTTATTTGTTTGTTATTTTTGTTTATGTAGATGATTATATAACATTGAAAACATAAGTAATAACTTGTAAAACTATTTTAAAAGAGAGAAAATTTGTTTTTGTTTGTTTATAGTGCAAAGAAATTGTTTCATGAGATATAATGAAGACTGATAATGTGAATACGAGGTTAAGTGTGTTTATTATACAAAAATAGTGTATTTTTTGTATAATAAACACAAAAAGTAAACTGGTTTCCATTTTAACAACGTATTATCGTCGTCAAATTTTTATTTTTCTGATATTCGCAAAACATTCGCAGAAAATTTTTGCGAATGCGAATGTGTAAAAATGTGCGAATATTCGCAAATGCAAAATATACGAAATAAGAAATGAATAGTAAGAATTACTTAAAATGTGAGCAAATACGATAAGCAAAACGCTCCGATGTACTTCGACAAAAAAGTAGTTGATTACCTTTTCTGAGTAAGAAGTTGATAAAGATAGAATAGAATTTTAACATAAATTTAGACTAATATTAATAATACTTCTAAGTAATTAATTAAAAAAGGGTTCAAAAATAATCACTCAGAAAGTGTCAACTTCCCACGCTTCACCGAAAAAGGCAAAGTGAACGATCATCGAAGGCTACAAGCCGAAGTCATGCCCGCCATGCCTCACGCTCAGGAGTCAGGACGCCGCGCCACATCTCTTCATCGCGACTGGCACGATCTCACACGCTGTGTGGATCTCGTGAAGAGCTTAATATAGAAATGATCCTATGAAGTAAGGTCTTAGATAAATTTATGAAATTTTGGTAGTTATTTTTCGCGAGAAATTCTTGTCACCGCGATGTAGGAATTGTCTCGAATTGAGGTCAAGGCCATCTAAAATTCGTTTCGAAAATTAAATGTAACTTACGATTGTAATATTCATTATTACAAGCTTATATATATTCTTTATTGCATAAAAGTAATAAAAAGACATTTTATATATGAAAAGAATGTTTACAACAGCGAGTTTATCTCTAAAAGAAATTTTTTCCATCCAACCAGTGGAAGTAAATAAGTGCCAAATAACGGCTTTGATTACAATGCAACAATTAAGACGAAACAAAATATATTTACAAATTCATAAAATAGTATATACATACACATCACTATACTTATAAATACATGCTTAAATATACGTACATACACATATACACTTATATAAAAAATTCACATCATACAGACACAAATATATACATACAATTTTATTTTTATATAAAAAAAAAATATTAAAAAAATATATAATAAATATAGAAACTAAAGATGAACTGTGAACTGCGTCTAGGTCAGCTATTTTCAATAGCGAGGAGATGCTTTTTGAGTTTAAAAATTTATATACTTGTCTATCAAATATCAGCAATGAAAAAGAATTCATGAGTATTAGTACAGAACAGTTAAGATTATATTTACTGTCCTGACCATATTGTATCACAAAGATATCTTACAATTATAATTAAGAATATGTTTAGGTAGGGGAAAATTATTTTTAACCTCTAAAGAATTGTTAAAAATCCTAACCTATCGTTTTCTAAAACAATCAAGCGAGTGATTCTATCTGAAGAGATTAATGAATATTATGTTAGGTTGGATTAAATATATTTCTAAGCGAGATAGTTGACATTTCGAATAGCTAAACTAAGTTAGATTATTTATCGATTCAACGTATGACATATGACAGATTATTCATTACCTGTAGTTTCGTTTCGTCATTAAGAATTCAAACAATTTCAAATAAATAATAAGTTGGGTAATCCTACCTTCTGTAAAGTATGTTTATACCTTCTTAAAAGTAATGTTATGTTTATACTCCTGTTTGTGTATACTATGAGGTATTCTGACTTTCTGAAAATAAATAAAAAACGTTTGGATTTAAATTAATGCACATAGAAAATAAATAAATGATGGTTTAAGATTTACTTAAACATAAAGACCATAATTGTGCAGCGAGTTTTTTGGGAACAATTGTGTATGTAGCATTTTATAATAAACCCATTAAAAGTGGTGGTATAACAGAATTAGATTAATGATGAAGATTAATTGTGAACTAAGAGCCTATCATTGATCATCAATATGTTTTGGAACGACTATCAGAGATTTGAAAATGTTCTATAATAGATGAAGAAAAGAAAATCTACGAACACATGTATTTGTTTTGAAATATAAGGCTTTAAGAAAATTACTGTTTCCTCTGTCATCTCTACTCGCGTTACAAGAGGGGAATATAGTTCGAGTGAAGAAGTTAGAAGTGTAACTGCTATTTAAATTACATAAAAAGTTTAAGTAAAATTATCTTAGTCAATTGGAAAATATAGACCACATTTCACGGTAGTGGAAACCGGGTCACCAACAGTGTAAAGATGATTTTAGGAAGAATTGCACTGGTTTGGTTATGGTTTTTTTGTTCATCCATTATTGTTTCATCGTACACTATGTCATATGGTTAAAATTATTTGCAGATGATAGGGTTGTGGTTACATATAGAAATTACAAAAAATAATGATTAGCTACTAATGTGTCACTTGGTTGGTCAATCAGAGAAGGCACACTAAAACTACAAGATAGGCTACTGAATTGGGAATCATGCAAAGAAATTGTTGGAAAAATAGATAGCTTTATTTGGTTTCAAACTGCTGTTTTAACAAAATGTGTAATGTTCATAATTGGAATCACTTATTTTTTTTTTTTTTTATAGATTTAGCCCAAGCAACAAATTTTAGTAAACAAATAGAATGGATTTACAGATGGCCATTGATAATAAAGATCTGCAAATTATCATGTGGGAATTTGTTTTGTGTGGAACTGCCTGATAATCCTGGTTTGTACACAGCCATTATGTCAGAATCCTAAATGTGGTGTATTACTTCCACAAAAAACTGTTTGTATCAGGTATGTCCTTAACTAAGATTATAAAAGTATACAAAGAAGATAACTTGAGGGAGTAAGTTGAAGTTTAATAATTCTGTTTGTTATGTCATAGTAGGCTAAAACAACACTTAGGAAAATATGTGGGACTGTTATATTTAGTGCCTGAAGGAACTAAATAACCTGAAAAACAATAGTTAATACGTTTTCTTTAATTGAATATAATAGATACTTAAAACACATTGGGGAAAGCTGCAGACAAAGAAAAAGAAATTATTTACACATTTTGTGAAAATGCTAAATTATGCATACTCATATGGATTTAATTCAAGGGTAGTTGCTTGCGAAGGTTGGCGCTTCCCGCTTTTGTGTAAGCAATGGGGAGTTGTCTACATGTACACAACCAATAATGCAGTGAAAAAGATGATTTAAAATTAAACATTTTTTGATCATCGGTATTGTTACAAATATTTTTAAGTAAATAAATCATTATGAATATTTAATTAACCAGGCAATTTACTGTACATTAGCAGTGTGAAGCATGTTACACGGTTTGGTGTACTTATGTTCTAAGTAGGTATGTCGTAATAATATTGTCTCAATTTTTAGAAGAATTACTCAGTCTAACAATTAATTGGCTTTAGGAACGGGACAATCGTGTCACACTTGTTAAAACTTTTTATTTAGTGTGAGCAATATGATTAAAAAAGAAACTATAAGATAATAAAAAACGTAATATTTAATTTCAATGTTAATTACGCCTTTAAGTTGAAACTATAGTTAAATGTCCGTAATATTGTAGTAACGCGAGGAGGATAGAATACTTTGAAAATCATTAATATATCAAGACTATTTTATGCGGATGTAAACAAAAATTTTCCCATCTTTTGTAAATTCATTATTTTTTAATGAAACTTATGACCAAACAAAGTAGTAAGGGAAGGACGGGAAATCGTAATTACGGAGAATGATACTTTCTTTATTATTTACGGAACTCAACGACTAATAGGATTTTGTTATTTTAGAAAGGATTATAGGTAAGTACTTGATAGAGTGACTGTCAGATCGCCAAGTTTTGATATTTGCGTGACAGCGAACACATATCGCAAATAAATCCCACACTCCAAATATAGCAATCAAAAGGAAAATTAAAAGAGGACACTACCAAAAAGCAAAGACAAGGCGAAAAAACCGAAAAATGATCTGAGATGATTATGGTAGTGATTACGTCAGGTGCTAACATGTGATCGATTTTATTTGTTGTAAGCGGGACAAATAGAACCAAAATGGGGGTAGAATGTTATATCCCTAGGAGACTAGGTACTATATTTATAGCAGTTACGTATAAGACCATGTTAAAAAATGTTATAGTCCCGGGGATTCTCGTTGCCCTTATTGGTTTAAGTACTCATATCTTGGCGAAATGGGAAGCCAATATGACTTGATTCAAAAAGAAAAAATATAAATTTTTATTGGTTTATATAATTTCTGCTTTAATAATGTTTAAAATTGTTAAAAAAGAAAAACTATTCAAAACTGATTTTTACCTCCCGACGCCAATTCTCGGGTGTTCCACTAATAACATAATGTGCGTAATATAAAAGTTACTGACACGTAGTTCTTAGTTAGAACAAGTTTATACATATTTGTACTGACCTCAACAACAAAATTATTCATATATAGTTGGATATTTTAACATCATCGTAATCTTTCTTTTTTGTATATTTACAAATAACAAGCATCATCATTCTTTTACTGTAGTCCTGCTCATTTACACAATAATCGTTATAGTATATTTTTTTGATATTGCATATTTCCTAGGACTTCCTATTGCCTTAAATTGAAAGGAGTTTTTAGTTCATGATGGCAGCAGGCCATGCTGCTTTGTAATTGTACCAGACAAGAAACCATATGATGAAAAGCGTTGGATGGTTGGAATGGTAGTAGGTTAATGGTAAACATATTGAAGGTTTACCATAACCCCATCACAAAGTCATTAATAATTTATCTAAAACGGTTTTAGAAATCCAGTCTAATAGTCTCGTACAGTACTTAGCAGCTATATAAGTTTTATTTGAGCAAAGATTTATTTGGTTTATGATTTGGAATATGATCACTAATTTGTGGAGTACTTATTTCAATTAATATTCATTCTAATCAAGAGCGAGTTGCGCTTTCGGAGTTAATGTATAAAACCAGTAAGTAGGATCTATAAGAGTTGATAAATTAAAATTTACGGGGTCGTGCAAAAGTTATGTACTAAATAATTACAGATTAGTTTCAAGTTGCAACGGTCAACGGCAAGTCGGACAACGAGGACCATCGGGTACAGAGGCAAGTCTGACTGTTAACGCAATGGTTTGGTGTGAATCTCATTTGTGGAAAACGAAATCATTTTCAATACTCTGGCAATAAGTCAAAGTAGTTCCGTTACTTAACACGCAATGCCTTAAAAGGCGGAAATCCGGGAATGCAGTGCCTTATGATACGTTTCCCTCTGCCCACACTGCTATGTGTGGTGGTAAAGAAAAAACAGGTACTAAGTATAGTTGTGATTACGAGGCAAATTCCAAGCGACATGGTTCAAAAACAAAGTATTTGGTATATATTGATTGATTTCACTTCGAAGTTTAATTTGTTCTGTAGACATTGACATTTGATATAATTTTACTACGATACCTTTTGAGGAAATTGTTTTTTTTTTTCAAAACACAATAAAAACATAGATCATAGGATAACTTTGTTGTTTGTCTGTATGTCTAGATCATTTTTCCTAATATTGAAAACCGTCACCTTGTCGCTATTAGGCGGCAATAATTACTGCTGTAATTTGAAAAAAAAAAAGAAACAAGCAATGAAATATTTAGGTTGATTAAAAAGCATATTGTTTAAATTTTTTATATTATTAAAAATTACGTAGACATAATGTTTTGTGGTTACATAGAGAATAATTCTGTACAAACAATGTTGCGAACAATGCTTGCATCAGCCGTCGCGTGACAGTTGGCATAGTATTCACTTAGAACCATCAGCTCTGTAATGGCATATTGTTGAAAACTCGTATTCCTACTATGTAATTTATTTGAATAAAAAAGCGGGTATGAAACAGTACACAAATCTTTCTTTAAATTATATAAACAGAATTCACATGACAAAATAAATGAATAATCCTCATTCAGTGACGCTTACAAAATTAATGTTAAAGTTTATTACAACTAGTATTTTATGTATAAATCATTTAAATTGCCATGTAAAAATGTAAAGTGTCGACTATCTTTTAAAGTAATTCATCACAAGGGTATACTTTCGTAAGTGCGTGTTGAGAGGCTGGTGCTTGATCCGGGAGCCTCGCCACTTTGAGGCCCAGTTTCACGACCAACATTCTGAAAAATGTTTAATATTATATGTATATAATAAAATAAACATTCCAACAATGTGAGCGTAATTTGCTCAATAAAGGCTGTTTTGGTTTAATTTTTATATGCTATTTAATAAAATGTTTAATGAACAGCTATATGTGAATTTAGATAAGTTTGTATTCCTAAAGAAAGTTAAGAAATATTAACAAAAAAAAAATTGAAGAAAAGTTTTCAATTTTATTATTATTTACAATAAAATAGGATTTACGCCAAACTTCAACTGAAAAATAATAATGTTTAAGAAAATATTTTTTGTGTTTATAAGAATATTCTCTTTTAAAATATTACAAATTTTATGGAATTCTAATAAGAAAGATACTGTCATTGATCATAGAAAAAGGATAAATACCTTAACATGAATCTGATTTTTGAGCATAGCAGCACGTAAAATTAACATAGATGTCCGTCGCTGATATTCTTTCCCCATTGCTAGACTTCTTTCAAAAGTAGTGCTCCTCTGGTCTACATCTTTAGCATATAATATTTTATTATGGGAATCAATGCGTGCTTGAATTTGACCATCAAGAATTAAGTGCATGAGCTCATCTTCAAGGGCATTCACTGTACAGTTAAATGCAGCTGCCATTAGACACATGTCAGCAGAGAGATAAGGGCTAAAGTATTGAATTAATGCTCTATTACGGATCATCATGTACAAAGTGTTCAAATGTGGAGCTAAATACATATCTAATAGTAGATTGTCTCGAATCTCATCCAGTAACCTTAAGCATGAAGCATATTTAGATTCATAAAATTTAAAAATGATGTCTCGTAACTGAGGTTCTAGTTCTAGGAATAATTTAAAAGAACTGCTAACTATTACTTGCTTTTGAAGCTCAGACCTATCAAAGGTTGCTAATGCACAGAGTCCTCCATACACTGCTATATTGTTGCTGCTGAGCAGCTCTGGGTAATCACAGTGGTCAATGCTGGCAGCAAGGAAATGTTTTGCAGCAGATTTATACTTTTTTGTTGCAAGCTCTGCTAGTCCAGCAGCACATTTTAAGCGAGTCAAAATAGCTTGATTAGAATCTTTTCCAGAAGCTTCATTAAAGTCTGGAGTTCCTTCTGCTTTTGATACAAAATTAAGCACATGAGACCAATTTTGTAAATACACTGACACTTTAACTACATTGAGACACATCATTATTACATGTTTGCCACTTGTGCAGTAATCACGAGCTCTAGAGTAACATTTTAAAGCACTAGTAAGGTCTCCGCAGTCCAAATAGTGGTCTCCTAAATCATCATGGCCTCTTCTAATGCTTTCTTTAATGGAGTTAGTTTTGTAATTTTTAAGATCTGTATCTAATTTTTCCAATTTTATGGCAGCCTTTTTTGTTTTTGATTCTACCCATATAGAGTCCAAAACAGGTATATCTTGTGAGCCCATTTGAACTGCTACATCAGGTAAACCTGCTGTAGCTATAGCTTCAGCCAGTTTTTTATGAAGAGATTGATACAGACTTACATTGTATGTGGTCATAACATAAGAAATTGCCATTTTGAGCGCTTCTAATCTTAGAGATGGACAATGGTCCGCTACAAACATTAATCTGTATAACCTAGCAAAGCCAGTATACGATGCAGCATACGTTTCCAAATCTAAGGTAGGATTTTCAACCACATATCTCTCTGTCTCATTGTTTTCATTATCTTCAAGTGGAACGTCCACTTGCATAGGCTCCGCCGGATGCTAAAATAAGAAAAATTATTAAGCACTGATCGATTTAGTCCATAATATTATAATTTTTAACAAATCATACTTTTTATATTTACAGTACTATATTTCTTACCATTTCGATCATTTTATTGGGATAAACTTGAGTTATAAAAGAAAATACGCGAATTCACTTGTCAGCGCAGGAAACCAACCTAGAACACAACGTATACATATATCTTTTCGACTTTTTCAATGATATTTACTACTTAGTACATAAATCATCACTTTATTTAGAATTTCATGGGAAAAAATTTACAGTAAATTATTATTATCAAAATACCTTTAACATTACGTTTCTTTTTTGCAGCGGCATTTTTCTTTTTTGACGATGAAATTGCAGTGTTGCTGTCCCAATATACATAGATAAATAATGATAAACATATTTTAATAATAATTACTTGCATTGCATAATAATACGTAATATTATATGTAACAAACAGTGAAAAATCACTGTTAGAAAGTTTATTTATTTTACATGATTTACATAAATTTAATTAAATTTAGTGCCAATTTGGAACTCACCCAAAATAATTTATAATTAAAATGATTCAAAGAGAAGTTAAAGTTGAGAATATAAAATGTTTAAATCACAATCTTATTAAGAAGAGAAGAAACAACTTAGCTTTCCATGGATTCACCTTGCGGGTGCCGAGCTCATCGGGTTGTAGGAAGACGAGCTCCGAGCAGCGCTTGGGACTTGCAACCTAAGTGTAGGTTTAATAGCCCCTTTAAAATGCATGTTATAAAAAATAAAAAGCCAAGAGTTGTGAGCTAATTTGGGATATTGTCCTGAACTGTGTTTACTGTGTCGTCAGCTGACAATAAGATTAGTTTCAGATATTTGACTCACTCTCACTTGTTATGAGATGTTTTAGCTTACCTTCCGTTAAGCTTAAGGTCCACCAATCCTTCGACTTGCGGATGACATTAAGGCTCTCATATCAAAAAGAAATAGGACAATAAATTGCAATATCGTATATATATATATATATATATATATATATATATATATATATATATATATATATATATATATATATATATATATATATATATATATATATATATATATATATATATATATATATATATATATATATATATATATATATATATATATATATATATATATATATATATATATATATATATATATATATATATATATATATATATATATATATATTATATATATATATATATATATATATATATATATATATATATATATATATATATATATATATATATATATATATATATATATATATATATATATATATATATATATATATATATATATATATATATATATATATATATATATATATATATATATAAGTGGTCTCCAATGGCTAGATGTTGAGACTAGTTATAATAGAATAGCATCACGATATCTTTCTATGAAACAAGTTATTTAATGCTAGTCGTATAGGATGTTACGGGGACTCCAAATTGTCATGGTTAGAAATAACTTCTCTGGCTGAAGACTGAGCAAACTGACGAAAACATAGACTACCTAACAAGATCAGGACTAGGTGATGACTAATGTTTAGCTCTGTTCAAGTCCGGAATGTTTACTTTGTATATTAACTGCTAGTTTGTTCCTGTCACATACAGAAGACCTAGCTGGGTAACAAATATTTCATTGCACAACACGGTATTTGACTCGAGTAAGAGGGTATTGCCACTTAATGTACAATTTTCTGAAACAATCTTAGAATTTTGACTGAATCTACATAAGACTGTTTTGGCCCGGAGTTTTGAAATTTATATAAAAACTTCGCCTGATTATTTATTTCATAAAGAATCGGCAATAATTATGCTCAGCTTACCTACATGAAATATAAAAGTGGCACCTTATCAAAAACCCTTTAACGTGATACATATTTTTCAATGACATTTTGATATATATTATCAACGACCTGGAACACTTGATGTAGAAAGGAAATAGATAAGCTAACCTAAAATATAAGAAAAAGTATTCTTATTGAGCGTACTTATTGAGCATTTTTCGTAAATATAAAAAAAAAATCACGTGAACAATCTTATGAGCTTACGCTAGACATTGCAGGCGCCTACTAGTGTAATACACTAAAAATTCTACATACACTTGTTATAAGAGATTTTAATAAAAAAAGAACAAATAATTATATTATTTATGGCATCCAGTAAATAACCCTGCAGGTCATTGATCACATCACATGATCACACGAAATAAATGACTATATAATTTGAAATTATTAATGATGATAAAGGTGAAATAGATGAGGAAGAGATAATAAAAAAAATAAAATTAATCGACAGATGACGTGTGAATTAAAGAATTTATACAATATACTAAGACATACACGGTGATAAAAACTATCCTAAAGAATTTTTTAATACGCATGCGCCATTTCTGTCAATTGTTATTGATAATAGAAATGTGAAGTATTACTTAGGTACTACACAATAAGTGTGTTATTTATTAATGTGTAATTTGTCATTACATGCATATCTTTATATTTTTATAACAATTACAAGCATCGATTCACTATAAAATAACCACAACGTAGAAATAGTACGGAAGACGGGTCTGCGTATTAGATGTTAAATTTATTATTTTTGAAAGATATCGCGTATTGAGACAACAATAATTAGATAGCGTAAGTAAATATATTAATATTGTTTAGATAATATATTGTAACCACTTCTTATAATTTTATTTTTTGATTACCGAAGATTTATAGTCAGTTCTAGTTATTAGCATAAAGTAACAGATATTAAAAATAAAGTATAATTTTTGTACGTAGATGCATCCTGTATTTCCTGCATTTTATATACATAATAACAATAAGTAATTTATTTTACTTTTATAAACTTATTTGGTCATTTAAGTCGACATAATATGTTATTAATTTTTTTATGTAGATATCTAAGGTAACTTTTTTAAACTTTTTTTAATAAATAACAATACGCTAATTTCATTTTTTTTAATGAAATAATTAGCGTTATTATATTTCCGATACTGTATAATGGGGAATGTTCACGGGAATTATTTGATCTGGTGCCACCATTTCCTTTTTACCATTGCACCTGTCACCTAAGGATCAAATACCATCACTACCGTTTAGGTGTATTTTTTGCACCCAACGTGCGTGCGTCCAGATCTTTCTTTCTTTGTACATGCAAGTTATGGAATGATCTTGCTTCTGAAGTTTTCCCTGAGAAATATAATTTAGAGGTTTTCAAGCGTCGTGTCTATAGACATTGATTATAACATATCTATAGGCGAGGGTGTCCACTTAACATTAGATATCCCTTCTGCTCGTTTGTTATCCTACAACATAAAAGAAAGATATTTTTATTACGTCTTTAATTTTAAATAAATTTTCTTGAAAGCTATGTATTATGTCTCATACGTGGATAAGATTAAAGAAACACAAAATGTAATAATAATGTTAATTATCAAATTTATACAACAAATATTTAAATTTCAGAATATAATTCGATTATAGCAACAAAATGAAATGAAATAAAATATTATGTACCTATAACCTATAGCTATAAGTAACTAAAAATGTATCGTTATTTTTAGCCAGCATCATGCGGAGGAAAGTGATGAACGTGACCATTTCTAAAGTAGTAGAGCACATAACATTTTGCCTGATAAACGACATTTTGATGTAACGTTTGATGTGGTTAATTTTGATTGTGATTGATTAATTTTTATAAGCGACGCTATCTAAATGTGTTAATATTTACTAGGTTACTCATACTATCAAATTATTGGATTCAAATTATCGTCATGAAGGCTATTTTTCTTTTTATATCCATTTGTGTTTTGTATTGCAAAGGTGCTCTTGTGACAAAACAATATGAAGGTAATAATAGACCCATTATTGGAATTTTATCTCAAGAACAATCCTATCATCTAAAAGCTAAGTACATCAAGGAAAACTACACGAGTTATATAGCAGCTTCGTACGTTAAAGATGTAGAATCATCAGGCGCTCGAGTGGTCCCTATTCTGTAAGTTTGTGTAATATTATATAGAAACATATATACTCGAAATAAAATTTTAAGTAAATTTACCTCCGTAGCTTTATGTTAATGATGAAGTTCACTTTTCTTAAAAAAAAAACACCAAACAAATAACAAATTTTACCTGACCTGGAATTAACAATTTTTTTATTTTAGAATGCAGCACATAAAGTTGTACATCCAAAATCCTTTAAAAATTTTTAAATACCACCACCTGTGATGTGCCTAAAAGTTTATTTTCTGTCTGTATTTCGTTGGGTGGAATATGCGCATAAATATTTTTTTAAAATAAGATATTTTATGGTAAGACTACTCTGCACTCGTCTTGGTACTAGGTTTTGTCGTTTTACCCTGTATGCTAAAATGTGAAGGTGAAATAGTATAAACACTCGTTGGTTAATAATATTTTATATGGTTACAGGATTGGAAAATCTCGTGACTACTATGAACAGCTGATGAGAAAAATAAATGGGTAAATAAATTTACTTTTGTAGGCCTCCTTAGATATCCTACTTAAATTATAATTATTTATTCGTTCTTAGTGTTCTGTACCTCAAAAACAAATAACACAATACTTCTTTCGGACGCCTCTCTGTTTGTCTGTCGAGACTATTTTTTCAACATCCCGAGGAACTATCAACCTAAAATAAATATCAAATATCCATGTCGACAACCTCTTGAAAAAGACTAGATTAATGCAGTCAAAAGTTATGAGTTATTTCTGTTTGCATTGTATCTGAAAATCAGCGGGTAAGCTAAAATTTATTGTACACGCGAATAAAAAATGTCGAAAATTGCTTATTTATATATTTAACGCAGATACATACATACATTACACATAGAGATTTACAAGTGTACCGGAGTTCCTTTCATCCAAAATTATATTATATAGGTTTTTTATTTTATAAGCAGTATTTTCCTCAGAGGAATGCAATCATGAAATAGGTACGGAACCCTTGAAGGATATTAATTGCATTTGACAGATGTTTTTATTTCTATGCTTGAAGCTTAAATAAGTAAATATGTCCTGTTTTTGTAGTAAATAAAACTATTTGATTAATTTAATTATTTTCAAAGAATTTTTTTAACGAAAAAAGATAATTATGTTGCATAGAAAGCGTGAAAATAAAACCTTTTAGTTATATTTTTAATCAATATCATACGTTTCTGTTTTACAGAAATAAATAATATATTTCAGTTTCACGTGTAAATAAACAGTCAGTGAATAAGCAGTCAGTCAGTTGTTACATATTTATAATAATAATTATCGTCTAGCTATCTCAGATATCGGCTCTTTAATCACCATCACAGCAATACATTTATTTTACGTATATATTTCATAAAAAAATATAAATCTCAATCGCAATTGATAACCAACAGGTTTAAATAAAATTTATTCTACATACATTTCTAATTTCACAAATCAACCAAAACTTCCTACAAAAACTTGGCGCAATATATCACTTCACTTGGGCCTTTTGGTGAGCATGTATGTGATTGACTGTCCATCTCAAAAGATGATTCCCAAAAACCCTTCAAAATGTACTACTCACTTGTTACTTACAAAATGTATACAGGATAATGCCTTAGTGTATAAGTCAGTTAATTTATAAAATCTAGAACAATAATAATATAACAAAAAAAAAACAGAGAGATTCTATAACTACAGTCAAGGCTGTAAGGAAAAACAGATTATTGGCGCATTAGCTATACAAAATTTGTACAATAAGTATTGAACTAGTAACATCTATCCCAGGATTCATTGTTAAACTTTACAAGTGTAAAAACAGATAATAAACTAACATTCCTCAACTTTTACAATCATTTGTTAGAAACAAAATACAAAGTAATTAAGATGATACAAAAAATACAGAAATGATCCCACAAATCCCTACACAGAGCTTTGTAGGCTCCCGTCAACGTAATTCACGCAATATTTTGGCCCTAGTGTCTTCCCGGCCGATCGAAGAGGAGCACCGTTAAGTTTAGTCACGGTCTGTGTACTGTCAGTCCACGAGTCCCACATAACCGTTTGAAATTCTTCTCGGATTTTAATCCTTAACAGGATTTCTTTACCAAAAAAATTAGAAATAGTAACAAAGTACTCTAATAATTGCTTATTTAATAGCCCCCGTTAATGTCGTACCAAACACATTAATATTTTACTACATATGTCACAAAAATATTTAAAATTTTACTAACCCATTCATCCACCCATACCATGTAAATGTAATTTATACATGTACAATTCCAGTGTCCTGTTTCCTGGTGGTGCTACATACTTTACCAACTCGAACGGCTATGCAGACGCCGGTCAGCATATTTATGAAATAGCCAAAGAATTAAACAGTGCTGGCGACTTTTTTCCTCTATTTGGGACTTGTTTAGGTTTCGAGCTGATGATAATATTAGCTTCTGGCCGTGGGAAGGACGAAAATAGAGTTAGCTGCAGTTCACATTCGAATCGTCGGCTTCGTTTTGAAAGCGGTATTATATTTTTATTATATATGACTTACTTGTTATCTCTATTTTTATATTTAAATAAAAAACTGTCACTGAAATGCGAAAGAATGAAAGAATTTCCAAAGCCAATACGTAAATTTATATTTAACGTTCCGCATTTGATGTACTTCGTCATAATTGTCAGTGATCCATTTTAATTACATATATGACCCTTATAGGCATAAAACGAATTGAATTTGACGTAAGGACCATCAAATATGATCAACACCTATGAATTAGGTAAATTGCCAACTTATGTAATTTCTTCGTCAAAATTATCTTTAAACATTACAATCTGTTCAATCAAAAAATTTAAACAAACCAAAAAGCTGGTAATTAAAGGTAAACGTAATACTCCAATTCCGTGATTTTGATTTATTCCGTTTTCTCAAAATTTCGATTAGGTTAAGTTTTTTATATTTATATGATACTTTAGTATTCTATACGTATATTACTTATCGTTTTATAAAATAATTATTCATAGTTGATTATTTTCACTATAATGTAACGAGTTTTTTGTGTTGTTACCCTGATCTTCTTTATTTAACTAATAGACTTAAATAGAAATTAAGACTATAACAAACATTATTTGTTGGTTAGCAACACATGATATGCGAATAGTTCGATAATAGTTATCGAACTATTCGCATATCATGTGCATTGCATGTGCATGTGTCACGTATGCATTAAAAGAAAGTAATTAAAGATATTTTCAATATGTAAATAGTGATTAGCATATCATCTATGTTCACATCCTTGAATCTTAGACTTGAACGACCATGTGCTGTTGCCTATGCTGAAATGAAAGGACAAAAACAAATATATTCTTTATATTGTTATAGACTTTTTGTCAAGCAAAATGTTTAAGAATGCTTCCGCTGATGTAATCAATATTTTACAAAATGAAGAAGTAACAGTAAATTCTCACCAGTTTTGTGTTTTGGATGAGGTAAGTATCTACGTACTTAGTTTTGAACACATATTTTTAAAAATTTAAAAAATGGCACTTTGATAAATTTTAGGATTTGGATTTTTGATAATAGAAGTGCTATGCTCCGATAAAAATTATTTCCACATTGCAGAGTTGTCACTTTACAGTGATAATAGCATGTAAACTTTAATACATCTATATTATATTAATATAATATAAGCAAAGGAAGCATAAAGCAGGATTTTTTTATTAAATTAATTAATTAAAAATTTAAATATTGAGAGTTATAGTACATCTCCTTTGGTGTTTAGGTCCGTAACGGGGACATTTTTTATCGCTTGCGCCTCTTATAAGTATTCGTCCAGTGGATGTAATAGCGAAACTACGTCTTTATCTCTAAAAGTAATAGCTATTTTAATATTGTATTGTAGGTACTATACCAGATAGGGAACTCTCAAACTTCGACGAATTAAACGGCCGATATCGTCTTCCTTGGTGTCCAATTAGTAGTACCTTTTGTGTGGTTAGTTAATGCGAAGACACCGTGTGCTTTTAACGGTTTTCATCTGGATGATCACTACCGACTCATAATAAATCCCTAAGATACATTAAGTATTTAAGTACGTGAGTAGACAATCACCTATTCAACATTCTTTAATGGCGGTACAAGTGCGTGGACCAAATGTAGAGTGTTAGGAGAATCCATTGGGATGTAAACTCTAGCTAGCTCTTAAGTTGTGGTCGTCACAAGGTTTGGACTAATTTTGATGGTTCCCCCTAAGGTGTTTCCATGTGTTATGGTCGTAAATAACGGATTCCTCTTCTTCAAGTTACACGTCTAGTAGCCTTCGTTTCTAACTTTAAAAGTCTCCCATATCTTCCCAAAGGCGCAAGGTTCACTTTGTTACTTTCTCTTACCATAGCCGTGTACATTAGGAAAACGTTTCACACACACACACACACACATATAAATATATCTATATATATTACTTGGTTTCGCTTGCTGGAGGCAGTTGTTGAGACTTGTCCTCTGTCAGCCTAAGTGACTCTAACCTTCCTTATTGGTTTCTCAAATAGTTAGAGTAATGATAACACCGATCCTACGGCATAAAAGCTGAAGTCTTTTTACTCATCTCATCTCATGAAAAGAGATACAGGTGTCATCTTTAGTCCCGGAAAATATCCTGTAGTGTTCGATGTACAAGAAGATATTTGAGCTGGTTTTTGTATAGACTTAAATATGTTTTTTTTTCAACGAGAATAAATAGTCAAATATAGTTTTAAAGTATTTTGAAACTTTATGAAAAATTTAAATTTAATTATAACTAATAAAAGTTATTTATAATTTAAAAACAAATTTATTATATATAAAAATTGGTCTTTTTCATTTATTTCAGAACATAAAATCACATAAACTGGATAAACATTGGCGTGTGACATCCCACAGTACAGACGACAATGGCATGGAGTTCGTTTCTAGTATTGAACACAAAAGGTATAAACTTTTATATAAATATTTTAAATAGGTACTTGTATTGTTATTTCTAATGTAAGTGCAATTTACTTACTTAATTGTGAATAAACATAAATATAAAGAGATAATATATACAATAATATTATAAAGAGAAAAGATTTGAAGCGATTTCAATAATTGTTTTACCATTACCATGAATTACTATGAATTAATATTTTTAACATGTAATGTTGAAAAGTTAATAGGATTGTTTTACTGCTATCATAGTAAATATTAATTTCACGTACATTTTTACAGATATCCATTTTACGGAGTTCAATTTCATCCAGAAAAAAGCGCATTTGAATGGAAATCGAAAACCTACCCTCGTACGGCAGAGGCATTGAGAGCTAACCGTTATTTTATGGACTTTTTTGTAGCAGAGTGTAGAAAAAGCTTTCACATGTACCCACCAAAAGAAGAAAATCAATATCTAATTTATAACTACCAGCCGCATTACACAGACGTCCTCGGTAGTGCTTTCATGCAGTGTTATTTCTTTGAACCGAGAGGTTGTGGTTACAATTAAATTAAATATTAGCATAAGTCAATATATATTTAATAATTCTATTTTTTTTAAATATTTATCAACGATATTATTGTTTATGTACTCAATTAGGTAAAACCTTTTTGTAATTGACGTTTCTATATTGTGTAAAGTCAGTTGATTCATTATTTTGATCATTTAAAACGAGTTGAATTGTGTATATAAAGTTCTTTTAAACCTTCTGTACTAAATATAGAAGGGGAATAAACCAATTGATATTAGTTTGTACTTTCATTATCCAAAATAGGCCTCCTAGTATCAGAATTCTATATTAGTGCCAACATATATGAACTGAATGTGGTTAGGTTAGGTGAGGCTAATTGTTGTACTTTATAATGTTATAAACAACCTTTGTAAACCTATATGACATGAAACTGGTAAGTTATAAGAAGATCAATGGCGCGAGAAGGGTAGAACAGATTGACTGCGGTCGTGGATCAGTAATTTTTGGGGAGATATTAGTACATACACATCGAGGCTATAAGCCTTGATTTAGTAAGCTAATTATAAAATATTGCATTTGATGTAAAACATTTATTAAATTGGTCTAATTTGTTACTTATAAATTGGTTTAGACACAATTTTAACTTTATATAAATTATAGTAACTTTTGCGTTCTTCAAATTTTTAACAATTTCTATATTTGCTTGTATATCAGAACGTTCCATTGTAGTTTGTAGAGTGAGCAAAAGATGGCGTCATAAGCTTATATTATTGCAAAGATATATAGTATTGTAAATAAATGTTATATTAAACATTTTGACGCTGTCGCAGCTGGTATGTGTTCATTTAGTAAACTATATACTTTACATATACTTAGTCTGGCCATAAATACTGTTACTATTCAAAAAAAGAAAATATTACGTTTGAATTTGGAATCTGTCATTTTTATATGATTGCTTGATGTGTTTTCTTATTTTCGCGCCATTATATTGTTAAATATTTTGTTATATTAAAATGGAGTGGGGTGATAAAGAGAACCGAATCGCTGTGATTGCCTTACATAAAGTAGGTATGGAGAAAAGTGCAATTTTTAAAACCCTCCACCCGCTTGGTATTAGTCAAATGTTTGTTTACCGGGCTATTGATAGGTACAATGATACCTCCTCTGTTTGTGACAGAAAAAGATCTGGCCGTCCACGTACCGTTCGTGTGAAAAAGGTGATTAAAGAATTCGAAGAAATCCTGTCCGTAAGCAAAAGATTTTATCTCGGGAGATGAAGATAGCTCCTAGAACCATGTCGCGTATATTAAAAGATGACTTAGGACTTGCAGCCTATAAGAGACGTACTGGTCACTTCTTAACTGATAATTTAAAGAAGAATAGGGTGGTAAAATCCAAACAACTACTTAAGCGGTACGCAAAGGGAGGTCATATTTTTGTGAAAAAGGTATTAAAACGTCGGCACAAGTTTATCAAAATACCATTCTTGAGACGGTAGTTAAGTCTTTAACTAACACCATGTTCAATAACAAAGAATGGTGCTTTCAACAAGACTCGGCACCGGGTCATAGAGCTCGATCCACCCAATCTTGGTTGAAAACTAACGTTCCGGACTTTATCAGCACTGAAAACTGGCCGTCGTCAAGTCCTGACCTAAATCCATTGGATTATGATTTATGGTCAGTTTTAGAGAGTAAGGCTTGCTCTAAACGCCATGATAATTTGGAGTCCCTAAAACGATCCATTCGGTTGGCAGTGAAGAATTTTCCTCTAGAAAGAGTTCGTGCTGCTATTGATAACTGGCCTCAACGTTTAAAAGACTGTATTGCAGCCAATGGGGACCACTTCGAATAAACATTGTATATTTTTAATAGTTATATATTGATGTATTAAACTAACTCACTATGAAAGGAATAAATGTTACGTATAAAAAAAAAATCGTGCTTTTCTTTATAACAATATTTATGGCAAGACTAAGTATATGTAATAATAATAGTAATAATAATCATATCGTCGTGGCGCAGAGGCGCAACGTCTGCCTGTAACGCGACGGTTTCTGGGTTCGATCCCCAGTCGGAGAAGATGGATTTTTCTATTTCCATTTTCTTCGCTCTGGCAAACTAGGCAAAGCGCGGCGTTGAGTTCCGCCACTCAACACGCAATGCCTCGAAAATGGCGGAAAGCGGGGACGGATAAAAGCAGGGATTAAGCAACGGAGTGTCTTAACACTAGGTTCGTATGGTTCCTGCAGTTCCCTCTGCCTACCCTGCCCATGTGCGGGATACAGCGTGAAGCTAATAATCATATTTGTTGTAAACTACAGTAAAATATTCAAAAGCAAAAGAAACTTATATAAAAAAGAATGCTAATGCCTTAATAAGCGATTTCTGTCAGGCAACTTATAGATATAGGAGTAGGTATTCCAAAACGGTAGGAGGTGTACTTGCTTGATTAAAATATACATACATTCACAAACATGAATTCCTAAGTAAATAATTTCATAAATACATAACAAATAATAATGAACATATTTAAAATATTATAAATTTATACACAAAATATATTTTTATCAGATACTACATAAAACAAATATACATAAAACGTACTGATAACTTAGTAATTAGGAAAGAAGAATTAAGTAAATCAATAAAAATAAAGGAGACCTGCGATGCTTCATATAAAAGTGTATACATTACTATAGCAATATACTAAAGAAGAAAATTGCAACCGACTTTTAAGCTGAGAAGTTAAGGATCAGAAATGCTTGTTGAAATTATATAAGATAAAATAAAAGAAATAAGAAAATTTCACTTTAAAAGTTGTTGAACGTTATGAGCCTTTGTTGTTAAAATCCAAGACCTGAAATATAAAATCTAAAAGTTTACAAGTAATGAAACATCTCATCAAAAATCATGTTCAGTCACATTATATGAAACAAGAAAATGGCACAAACAAACGTTTGGTTAGACGTCTATTTTTTTAATCTGATATATAAAATCAAGGCGTAAGGGAAAATTGGTTCGCATGAATTATAAAGTTACGGGCATCTATTAGTTCTACAACACATTTTTTAAAGACTCAAAATATAACATTTATCTAATAGTAGGTACAGTGGATTTCAACTTCTGAATTTCAAGTTTGTCCTATTAAAACTAAACAGAAATAAATTTATCTCTAAGTATACGGTTAAAGATTCAAATTTTAATTTAATATTTTATTCAATACCAATATTTCTTACACTTTATATAATTATACAGCTTCAAATTAATTGAATCTAATTTACCAATGTATTAGTAGTTCAATAAAAATTTAATTAATTTATAGCTTTTCAAGTAACCACATGAAGCTTAAATGAAGTTCAGTATTTCCAATCAAATAACATTATATATATAATTAATAATGAGACTCGATTAAATAGCTATAGGCAGCGGCAATGTTAGATTGGGTCTTTGACCTTCAAACGTAGTTCACGTCCGCCGCAAGGAGCTCGAGGCTGTTTGTTTATAAGCCAGTATTAATTATTTACTTGACATTATTTTTTATGCAATATTCATAGTATTAAGAATAAATTTACAATTAACTTGATTTTACGATGGTTTGTGAGTTCGATTACTAGTCGGGGAGGATGCCGGTGTACGCACCAGCGAGGGGTGCGGGGAGGGCGAGACCATCTTCGCCCTTCTGGGAAGGGCTCCGCAAACCACAAGTGGAGCAACGCGCGGGAGAGGCCGCGGACGTGCTGCGAAAGCGATCCCGTAGCCTCTCCGTTTTTCCGTGCTGTGGCGGCCATCGCAGGGGGTTTTAGTGAGTACAATCTCACATAACCCGACCTCCCCCCCAGGAGTCGGGTATCTATGAAGATTTCCCCCTGCGTCAACAAAAAAAAAAAAAAAAAAAAAAAAAAAAAAAAAAAAAAAAAAAAAAAAAAAAAAAAAAGTCGGGGAGGATGGATTATTTAATTTTCATTTATTCGCTCTGGAAAGCAGGTAAGCGTGGCGTTGAGTTCTGCCTCAGCACGAGTGAGACTCAGCACGTCAAGGCACGAAAGGCGTAAAGTGGAAGTTGGAGTGTCTTAAAATTAGGTTCCTACGGTTCCTGCGGTTTCCTTTGCTTAACCTGCGATGAGTGAGAGCGTGACGCTTAATGACAGGTCACAGGACAAAAAATATGGAACTGGAAATATGGAAATGGAAATAGAAAAATCCATCTTCCCCGACTGGGGATCGAAACCGTCGTATATATATATATATATATATATATACATATATATATATATATATATATATATATATATATATATATATATATATATATATATATATATATATATATATATATATATATATATATATATATATATATATATATATATATATATATATATATATATGTATATATATAAAGGAACTGCAAAAAACATATAGGTTCATATGTTTCATGCAGTACCCCCTGCTTACTACCCTGCAATGTGCGGGATAAAGCGTGAAGGTAAAAAAATATATCTAGATAAATTATCAAGTAAACATTTCATTAACAGTTTATTTTATAAAATATTAAAAAATATAAGTGCTAATGTGTTGAGCAAAGGTTACCGACCCTAGGTTATTATAAATTTAATAGCGTCAGGAGCGCTTTGTGTGAATTTCTATAGTACTGTCATTAGGCTTTCAGCAAAATTGTAATGATAATTGATTTATATTCAGAGAAAAAAATGTAATTTGGCGTGATTATGAGTGCCTTTGTAGCTCGAACATTGAACGGGAGCTACGACACTAGCTCTCAATATAAAAACACCATTCGTAAAAAAATGTATTATTAGGTAGGTAGCACTGCAAGCGATGTAACTCTCTAATACTTATATTGATACGGTTGATATTTACCGGAAGTTTATATATATATATATATATATATATATATATATATATATATATATATATATATATATATATATATATATATATATATATATATATATATATATATATATATATATATATTTACAATCAATTAAGCAAGAAAATTCATGATTAAAATAAACGGACTATAAAAATATAAAAAAATATGGATATTGCACGTCTAATTTATTTATTTTACCATTACCACCGGTTCGCTAAAGTTAATGCCTCAGACCCGAGAAGAACCGACACAAGAAACTCAGCGGGACACTTTATTTTAAATGGTCATATCATTTTTTACTGATTCAATTTTAATAATGACACATTTGAAACAGACTGGAGCGAGCATTTCATTCCCAATTAAAAAAATATTAATCAGGTAATAATCTTTAATACACAAACGTGTTTTCCCAATTCTTTTAAATTGTGATATAGAGCATTGTTGGACGTTTTCTGAGATCCTATTGTAAAAGAGTACACACTGCTCCATGAAAGAATTGCGGAAGGATAGTTATTTCTAGTATACATATTATTTGAATCGCCGATTTTGGCATAATCATTAATATTCTTTTTAACGTACATAACATTTACAAAAATATATTGAGACGCAACTGTCAATATATTTATTTCTTTAAATTTTTGCCTTAAAGAATCTTTAGATCTTAGATTATAGATTGCACGAATAGCTCAATTCTACAAAACAAAAATTGATTTAATATCGGCTGAATTACCCCAAAGTATAATGCCGTAAGACAATACTATGAAAGTAGCTAAAGTAAACGAGATGAGCCGTTTCCACGTCAATTAAGGATCTAATTTTCTTAACTGCAAAAATTGCTGAGTTGAGTGAATTGTCAGTCATCAATATGAGTTTCCCACTGTAATTTGGAGTCAATGGTGAGTAGAATCAACAAGATCAACAGCTTTACCATTTAAGAGTACCTTGATTTTTACAATTATCGTGCAAGGTGTTCTAAAAATAACACATTTGGTTTTCTTATTGTTCAATAATTAATTATTAGCACTAAACCAGTCTACTACTTTCGAGAGGGCATTGTTTATATCGTCGAATACATTTTTTTGTCTTTTCATTTTAAAAATTAATGAAGTATCATCAGCAAACAATACTATCTCGTGGTTCCTTTCAACTAAATATGGTAAGTCATTTATATATATTAAAAACAAGAAAGGACCAAGACCAATGAAAATAATGATTGATTTCTGAATTACTGAAACGAAATTACTAAGCATTGACAATTATGCTACAGAAAGAGTGCATGCTGCTATTGTAACTGGTCTTAACATTTAAAGTACTATATTACTATCAATGGAGAGAATGGAGAAATTCATGTAAAAGTATGTACAGAAAAAACATGTTATTTTTCATTATAATAAAATTTACCTATGCATTAGGCAAACTAAGTATAGATACAATACCATTCGTTTAAGACGATTTCGATTGTACATAAGTAAAAACATAACGGAATGTTATATTGTAAAAAGTTGCATGAACTTATAAATTACATAATTGTATATTTACGCCTACCTTGTTTATAGTAATAATTTTTTTTTTATTGTAAAAAATATATACTTTTGGCACCAAAAATATATATTGTCTTGTTTCCATGTATATTTTTCTGTCCCAATATCATTACTGATTTTATGATACTGTAGTTATTAAAAGCAATTTTAAATGATTGAAGGCTTAATTGTTTTCGCTTCGCATTCTGCCGCAATGCTGCAAATTGTATCAGGCTCAGTCAACGTTAGTTTGATATTAGTGTCTTCTTAACCTTCTATAACGTTACTATAACATAGCCCTACATCTTACAATAAGAGGTATGTAAACAAGCTTAAATTCGCAGGGGCTGACGTATAATTAGGTATAGTAAATATATCATGGTTTTAGCATATTGCTGTATAAATAAAGTTGGTGTAGTAAGATTTTTATTTCCTTGTGTCGGTGACCTAAAGGTTAATTTCCTGGGAAGCTTTGTTTAGAAGCAAATTTAATCCTGAAATCGTGCCTATCAATAGACGATAAAATATATTTTTTTGTTAGTTAAAATATAAAAATAAAGAAAAAATAATAATGAGACAAGTGCTAAACTGACTCACGTATCGAGGGTTCCATATTTCATGACTGTTAGTGGTAAGTATAAAGTTGACAATCTTAAATTTTCGGTTGTGTGCTCACTTCGTTTAAAATTAATTTGAAATATAAATGTGCAATGAATTTTTCTGGATACAGCTATAAATTTTCAATTTTCGATTTTCTTCTTATTTGATATATTTGTAGTTCATATGTTATGTAAATGATATCATGATCATGTAAAACTTTGTTTTATCTCCAATGATACTGGATCCAGCAATTGATTTAATATCTAATATTTCGGTCGTTGACATTGATATAAAGGGTTGCTAGAAATAAAAATCTGCGAGTTATTAGATTTAAATAAAAATATTTTATTACTTATTCAGGTTATTGACCTTCTCTAATTTTATTTTCGTATAGTTTTCCACATTTAACGAATAAGTAACATGCACTACACTTTGAACTTAGAAAAAAACAAGTTACTATAAAAATTAAACTACTTAATATTGAGATTTTTGGAATTTTTACGCTGTGCCGATAACTTTCTAACATATTTATTCTATAAAATAGACTA
Source organism: Dione vanillae (assembly GCA_037178615.1). Taxonomy (NCBI): domain Eukaryota; kingdom Metazoa; phylum Arthropoda; class Insecta; order Lepidoptera; family Nymphalidae; genus Dione; species Dione vanillae. The sequence continues at coordinate 502,197 of JAZFAU010000130.1, forward strand.
ACAAAATGTTTTACTTTGTCTTATAAAAAACAGTAAACTAGTATTATTTTACTATTTTATACCTACGCTATTAAATCAAAATGGATTTAAAAATTCACTATTTAATTTTCTTCGATAGCCAGATGTATGTAAGTAATGGCATATAGTTATACGGTTTTACGTTGAAGTGCATATACTCATTGTACCACAAAGGTCACATAAATATAAAAAGGTCACATAAGTAAGCGAGTTGATAACCGGTACGGAAATCAAAAACAAAGAAACTAAAAATAGATATTTTTACTTTTTTTTACTACGAGTATGGTATTATTTATTCTGGAATAGATATTCCAGAATAAATAATACCATACTCGTAGTAGTAAATAAAACGTAAAATTTTTCAAGCAAAACATTAGGTAAGTGTTGGGCAACATTAATAACATTACTTAAAAGCTGATTGGAAAGCTTTCATTACCACCAATTAAATATCCGAAATAACATTATAAATTAAAATAACACGATAAAGACTCCATTAAAATAACGGAGTCACATATATAACAGGGATTTGACTTCAAGAAAAAATTAAATGCTAGAAAACAACAAATAAAATTTAATTAAAACTCCTTATTTTTAATATAATTTTAGATATTGGCGATGTTAACTGAAGGAAGTAGAGAGTACTTTTGTCAGGAGTAGCTGAAGAACAGCAATTAAGTGTACAACATTCGATAATTTTACATGTCAGTATGAGCTTAATGAAAATTTTTACAAACATATATGTATACATATTTTCACGCTCTATCCTTAGCGGTGTAGTCAGAGAGAACGGAGCACCAAACGCTGCGGTCTCTGCATACCTCTTTCGCCTCGTTCATTGTCATTAACCTTTTCATATTTGCTTTCTGGGGAGTCCTCATGCTTTTTACGTGACCTTCCTCCAGTATTTCCGATACTGTGTTTTCGAAAGTCAACTGAGGTCTCCCCTTACCTCTCTTACCGCTCACTTTTGCATCGTATATCTTTTTTACCATTCTTTCGTCACTCAATCTTTCGACGTGCACAAACCATCTGAGCACGTTCTTCTTTATTCTTACTGTAACATCCTCGCTGGTACCTACCATCCTGTGTATAATATATCTGTCTATCTGGGAATATTTCAATTTTGTTCATTTTAAGTACTTACAGATAATAAAAAAATATACTGAATGGAGATTTTAATAAATAATCAAGTTCAACTAGTTAGTATCTACAGTAATCCGTCAAACTGTATTTTTGTATACTAAATACGTATATGTCGGCGCTAGGCCAGGGTTTCGTTGTTCAGAGTCCATTTTTCATAATAAAATAACAGAGTGGTAGCAATTGGTTTATTCTCGTACAATAGTTAATACCGAAGTGAGTCATGATACATAATTTATTTAACAGCTGACATTTCTGTTCAATATTCAAAATTATCATAAAGAACTTAACATTGCAAATAGGTTTTATTAATTAAACATTAATTTCAATACTAAATACTTTTTAACAATAAAATCATAAAATGTATATTGATTTGCGCCCATACGGCCATACTGACTCCAGCGCGTCCCTTGCGCTGCTTCTTCTCATTTTCTAGGCATCTCATATAGAGATGTAACCAACTTGTAAGGAGTCTCATGTCGAGACGTAAGACATCTCTCATGTCCAGATGTGTCATCACCATCACCATACATTGCTAACAAGACCAGGATAAAGGATACGCGTGGTGGCCAGCCAGCGTTTAAGGAAAGGATATTTGGATAGGATAAATAAATTTAACACAAACAGCATTTATTATGTAAGGCGTCTCTCATGTAGACTCATCGTCGTAGGCATCTCCCATTTCGAGATGTATAAGGCGTCACCTTAGTAGGTACATTGCCCAACAAGACCATGATAAAGGATACGCGTGGTGGCCAGCCAGCGTTTAAGGAAAGGATATTTGGATAGGTATTTGGATATAAAATAAATTTAACACACAAACACACCATCTACGTCATCATCATGAAATAACTTGTTTCTTTTTTTTTTCTCTTTAAGGAAATTAGCTTAGTGTAAATAAAGTATAAATAAATTTTAAATAAGGCAGGCTGAAGCACTCCCGTGTAAATTGCTTGAGGTGATTTCTCTGCCCATACGGTCGATTCGTCTTGAGTAGAGAACTGGATATTAATCTGCATTTTTCTTTTCCGTTTCTCATTCAAGTTCTTACTTCTCTGGATTGGTAGCGTCTTAAGTCATTTTCAACACCAGGCACCATATCCCTCAAACATAAAAAAGCATTATTTAAAAAATTCTAAGAAATTGATTCAAGATATAAGGAAAGTCGACAATGTTAGCTTTTATTGATTATTTGGAGTATTCAATTCTAAAATCATTTATCAAAAATGTCAATAAATTAAATTATATGTAAAATCATCAAAATTTCTGTTATAATAATATTATAAATAGATAAATATTAAATTTAAACTATATTAATCAGTTTCCCATTCCTTATTCTAAGCTACGGTCAAAATTATCCCTATATTTGAAATTCCACTACGACATACGAAGCCGTCTGTCTATTAATGATAAAACTCAAAGGTGAATATACAAATTTAATTAATAAGAAAATCACCAATTTTAAAAGGATAAATTGAAACTTAAGTCTTATTACTAAGAGACCGCTCGACCATGCTTACTTTATCAAAAATAGTCGTGTAGTTAACATAACACGCAAGTTATTTATATTATTTATCGTCGAAAACATGCAATATTTTGATGTGATTTTAGAGTTATTTTAAGCTCGTCACAAATGAAATATGATTTCTAGAATATTTAAAATTATATTTAAACTATTTAACTATTACATACATTTGATATGTTTATTTTCGGCTTTGAGGTCAGTATTTTTTTTTAATACAGGTCAGTATATATTTGAACGTTCACTGATGTTAAGTTCAAGAATTTTACTCTCTGAAAGTAGCGCATAGACCGGCTATTTTCATAATATTAAAATCTTATTATAATATCAAAGTGAATTTCTATATCTATTTCCCTTATAACACGAAACTATAATTCTAAACTTACGTCTCTATACACTGCATATCAATTTGTTTAAAGGGAATTGAACCTGCTATCTTTTAGCTTCGCTCGCGTTTGAGTCCTTAAATAAATATTAAGGTATTTGTATTCCAATCTCGACCATAACCTTGACGATTGAAATCAAGCATTGGATTTCATGTACTGGTGCACCCCAGAATGACTGAGAAGGCTTTGTTTAAAATCACCAGCCAATAAAACTACCATTTCTCCCATTACGTCTGTCTTTTCTAGCAAGTTCTAAAGAAGTCGGTATTAAACGTTTATGGCTTTCTTGTGAGACATTGTACATTCATCCCACACTTAAAGCTTACATTCTCATCCTACAGCATATTTTTTTACTCAAATTACTGATTGTGTTACTAGATTGTTAAATCTTCCTGTCCCACTGTCTCGTCAAGGGCTTTGCATGCGTTCTGACCACTGTAAAAACTTCATTTTCTTTGAAGATATATTAATTAATAGTCACATCTGTTTATACTTGTTGCAGTTGATATATAATATTTTCATGAATTCTGTCCTTATCCCAAAGAGTTTAAGGGTTAGAAAGACCGTAAGATAATAAAACTTAAGCGACAAGTTCCCTGATTTTATGTGGCGATTGACATAGTACAGCTTTCTCAATAGTTTCATCTCCTCTATTACCATTTCGTAAAAGCGACACCAAGCCAAACATCGAGCTTTACATGCTTCTCTTTATGTTTGACATTGATGCGACATCCTACCACGAAGGATTACAGGTAAAAGTTACGGAGAGATTAGGCTCCTTGAAATTTCATACATAAGTAAAAGCGTCTTGAGTACTCATGCATAACGGTGACTGTTCATAAAACCGGACGGCAAAATAATTTTGCAAATGTCGTTAGGTCTAATACTATTATCTCGTAAACGTATGTAGTTTTCGGTTCGTAATTATTTTTCTTTAGATAAATATTATGAAGACGTTCATTCTTTACTTCTACTTCATTAACTTTTTTAGATCATTCTCTACTTTCTCTACTACTAAGAAAAAATGGAAAAATGTCTTGGACGGAAGACGTTGAGTTGAATTGAAGTTATGCTCTCGAAGCATAATGTAATACGCATGAAAGTCCATACGGGTAATTTTTATTTAGAATTGACTATTGTAGCTAGTAGGATTAACGAATGGAATTAATTAGTATCTTAGCACAGAATTTAGCATCTCAGCAACACTTAATGATATTATCGTAATTATCTAAAAGAAAATTGCCTATTGAACTTTTTAATCATTGACTGTAGTATTGACTGTAGTAACATTCAAATTTCCAATAATTTCAAAGGCTCCTCTATTTCGTCAGGTAATGGAAGGGAAACTTTAGCACTAGAACAATACGCTCCAGCAATTGCAATACTGACATTTTTTATTCAAAAAATAACAATTATAGGATGATTTTTATATCAATTAAAGAATGATCTATTCAATCCATTTTCACGTTTATTAAAAACGATAGTTTCATCTTACTTTTAAAAATTTTCAAAGCGTTAATTCACGCTTTGGATGGAGGAAATACTACAAGAAAACATAAAAATTAAACAATGCGAGATTTGAACCCGCATCTCTTGGAAATCATCAAAGCACTCTGACCACTATGCCATGCGTTTTTCATCACGCTAGTCCCTATACAACTTATCGCATTTTTATCGTTATAGAAGTATTGGGAGGTTTTTCTTTCTAATTTTTTTTTTATTAATAACTCCCGTAACAAACTTACGTACATTCGCATTTATATATATATAAGGATCGATGCTCTTATTTATCAAGAATTTCAAAAGACATACTTATATTGTTTGTGATCATAATTAAATTTATAGTATTCCGTTTTATAGAAAAAGTCACATAGTCAATTTTATATGTTCGTAGTCTTATAGCAATTTCTACTTAAATGACATTATGATCACGATAACTAGATTTAATAATTGCAGCAATATTAAAATTACCACGCCAACATTTTATAACATTAGGAGAGTTTCATTTTTACATACTTATAAGCAATGGCCTGGATTATTGCAATTGAAACATTATAAGGAAATACTTTTTGAAAATATCAATGTATTACAATCTTCGATTTTACATGTTTGAAATGTTTTTTGTACAACAATTTATGAGTTGGGAGTGTTTATTAATACAGAGCGAATAAATTCAAGAGGATATATGTACCAAAGATCAGTGTATCAACCAACTCAGCGACCGCTGCTTACGGTCGAGCTCTCTTGTAAATCGCGCACGCTGTGGCGTACTCAGTATAGCTGATTGCTTGATCTGAAGCGAAGCCGCGCCATTTTTGGAAGTTATACAGGAACTCTTAAAAAAGTTATATTATGGTTAAAAAATGTATAGCTAATTAATTTTTGTAAAGCTATGTTATGTTTTATGTTTATAAATAGTAAATTTACAATAAACGTATTTCTTTATAAATTTCATTAACTTAACTTAATTCTTGGCTTGGTGCAAAGTATGGCTGCACCATGCTGCATCTGCTTTGAATTGGTTGCCGCTTCTTAATTGTGGGTGTCATCACTCTTGATAACTCTTCCATGGAGTTATTTTCGACAGCCGACACCAATCCTCAAAAACATACAATAATGTCAATTAAAACAGTCCTATAAATTATCATTCATATATAAGGAACCCTAATAATTTTAATATAAGAGCATTCATTTGTTAAAGAATTATTCTAAAATTATTTAAATTTAAAATGTCAGAAATAACAAATGAAACTGTATTTCAAATATTCAAAATGACTGTTTCAGCAAAACTACAAATAAATAAACATTAATCTTAAGATGATATGGTATTTAAAATTACTCAGATTCATATTCTTTATTGGCGATTACGTAAAACATTTCTATATCAATATTAATTAAACATTATCTCTATGCAATATTATTTTAAAATTCCATTTAAAATTCCTTTAAGGCATCTATCTAATAATAAGAAAATCTTTACATCTAAAATAATGCATATTATTACTAAAATACCGTTCGTCCATCCTTAAATAACCAAAAAAATCTAACTACACGCAAGTCGTCTATCAGTTTATTATATTTTTGTAATTATAATGCCACAAGATATTTACCGGTACTATTTGAAAAGCTTATAGTTGAAAAGTGTATAGCTAATTGTAATTTTTGTAATGGCGTTATGTCAAAGCTAAATTGTATAACAAACGTTTATTGTATAAAGGATATATGTTTTAACAACTTAACTTAGCTGTTGGCTTTGTGTGAAGTACAGCTTCACCATGCGTGTCTTCTGCAGACGTGAAGTCTTCACTTACTCCCTCATTGTCGTGCAGTGGCTGCAGAATAACCCTCATTCGTTCATTTTGCTGTGTGTATTGGTGCTGTGTCCTCCGATGATTTTTCTTATTCTTTTATTGTTCTTCGTAAAGGAGTATCGTTGTTCAAAGACAATTTCCATGGTATTGTAATCAAACGGAACTATGATCGATGAGGCTGAGATCTATCTTCTTATCCAATGAGGCTGTGTCTATCCCACATATGCTCCCATGAAGCGAGAGATCTATCCCACCGCTGCTGTCGGCGCTAGGCCAGGGTTTCGTTGTTCAGAGTCCATTTTTCATAATAAAATAACAGAGTGGTAGCAATTGGTTTATTCTCGTACAATAGTTAATACAGAATAGATTTATGATACATAATTTGTTTAACTGCTGACATTTCTGTTGAATATTCAAAATTATCATAAAGAACTTAACATTGCAAATAGGTTTTATTAATTAAACATTAATTTCAATACTAAATACTTTTTAACAATAAAATCATAAAATGTATATTGATTTGCGCCCATATATACTTTTGGTTACATATCACCACATTAACAAAGGTCTTCTTATCAAGCTATTTTTGAGACAATATTATCGGAACACCAGGAAAAATAATTGGTGGCAGGTGAATTTATTTTTAGACAAGATGGTTTGGGTAGGCACAATTGTTGCTCATTGACGCGAATACATTGATCGGGGCCCTCTGCAGCAGCCTCTGACCTAATTCTTATTCTCAATGAAAATATGTATACAAGTATAAATATTTATATATATTGCATGAGAAAAAGACTTTTTTTAATTATTATTATTGTCTCTATAAAAGATATTTATAGAGTAAATCTAGAGATTATAGGAAATTGGACTATTATTATGAATATACTATAAATCTGTGATTTAATATATATATATATATATATATATATATATATATATATATATATATATATATATATATATATATATATATATATATATATATATATATATATATATATATATATATATATATATATATATATATATATATATATATATATATATATATATATATATATATATATATATATATATATATATATATGTATAATTGTTTATATCCAATAAAATACCGTTAAGAAGAAAAAAAATGACATAAGACATACGTTATATAATCTAAATACGAAGTATCATAATACAAATATAAATTATCTATCTAGTACCTTAATATTATGAGTAACATGAATCAATTTTCAAACTTTACGTATAAATTTATATATGCATGCTTCTCAGGGACGCCTTCATGCGCTTCTGCAGCGCAGCGGGGGTCTTTGACCGCGCGACCTAGTTTACAGCGTTGACGTCACAGCTACGCCCCCTGACGTCACGCCGAGCCTCCACCATTCCATTCAAAACTGGATCAACCCCGCAGATACCGCCCTGTACCTCACCTGTACCGACCACGAGGTCATAGATATATAAATGTATCGCTCGAGGTCATTTCTATATTTATACTAACTATGAAAGGTCACTGAAAGTGGAGAGCAACTGAAACATGCAAAAGAATAGGAATTCTGTATAATTTTTTTTTAAATAACAGATTAATAATAGCAGATAAATGAAAAATTTAATTAATAATATGCTGTGATTTATATTAATTTGATTTAGATTATATTTGTATATTTATACATTACGTTATTTTGCCAAACGTCTTCAGTAATAAGATTCTTATAAAAGTTGACTAGTACCGAGTGACATGTCAAAAACATAAATAAATGAAAATAAATTAAACAAATGTCAAATATTTAGTGTTTCAATTAAGTAAATAACATGTGAAAAATATTTTATAATTCAATCAACTAAAAGATATATAATATCTTGCTGGCAAACACTGCGTCTATTTAAAGCCCATCCTTGACACGAATACACAACTGGGGTCATGCCCTTTAGAATAGACTCTGCAGTAGTAAAGGCCTTTAGAAAAGCTTTTTTAAATTCAGTTTACTACGTAAGAGTGTTTATAATAAGATGTTACTTGTTAATGATACTTATGAATTATTTAGTAGAGTCAATTAACGATTTAAAATATACGTGACAGGCTTTTTTATTTCGTTTTCTACGGAGGATAAATGAATGTTAAATATATAATATAGTCCCTTAAGTCATGACAATTATACATCTGTAAGTAATGCTGCTTTCATACGTGTGTTGGTATCTTATTTCGTGATTATGTCATATGATCTTGTGTAAGTAATCAATTAATAATCAAGTATTATTTTACAGTATGTTAGTAGTAGCAGTAATCATTTATTACGATATTTGTTAATTTATATTATTACACTTACATATATACTAACACATTTAAGCCTAATTTGTCTATTATTAATTCATAAATATGTAAACAAAAATACTTTGCTGTTGTAGTATACGTACATATTTAATTTTTTTTATTTGTGTACACTTGTTAAGTGTTACCTTAGCTCAGAAAATTTAAAGAACAATTACTAATTGGTATGTAAGGAATTTTATAGTTCCTAGATTGTTGTAGAACATTCTTATATATTTTGCACTCATGATTCATGTTCCACATAGTACCTACTAGATTTTCTATTTTATCAAACTCGAGTGCTCTACATCCACTTAATATGTTGAGGACGAGATGCTCTTGTATGAATAAAACAATTTGTCTACACCTCGATTGTGTCGCAGAGTCTTGAAAGTATATATGTACACTATACAAATAAAAGGCGTAATATATCATATACTTCATCGTATAATAATATAGGGAACTCTAGCTATAAAGTCAAACTAGGCTCAACTCAAACTCAAGGCTATAAACTAAGTAATAATTTATTTTATAATTTCTGTGCTTGTGTTGTGTTAAATAATGTGACATTTTTGCAAAATTGTAAATATATATGTATATATACACATCTTAATGAACTTGATGTATACATTACGTACATTCAAAGTATAAGTCCTTCAATTACTGTGACCCCTGACCTCTATTAATATTAGAATATGACACTTAATATTAGAACATCCCTCTATAGTTTTAAGTTATTAAAAACTACCGTATCGTACATTTCTAAGTCCATTAATCTCTGCTATGGATTGTGAAGCACGTATTTAGGTCATGTGGACTTTTAAGATACTAAAATTTAAAAGCATGGAAGGCTGTGACCTGACCTAGCCCTAGATCTTATGATAACGAGTTGTAGGTTTATTTGTTATACGTTTCTATTTATAGCTCTAGCACATATTACTTTTAGTAAGTGTTTGCTTATGATGAATATTGATGTAATATCGTTCATATTGAGGGTTTCGTACTCATCACTGCTGTATGTCTGTCTGTCTGCCTGTCTGTCAAGAACATTTTCACCAAAATACGTGGAAAAATCAAGTTAAAATTAATATCAAATATTTAAGTCAGTAGAGGTCATCAAGCCTCCTGAAGCACAAAATCAGACTAACTTAACTCAACTATAACTATAATTTATATTTTTTTAATCTAAGTAACACAAATTGTGCTGTAAATATTGTATAATATGTTTGTCAATTAAGTTAAATTTGCTAATATTAAATCGCTTCAGTAATAATAAATACATACACATAGCGGTACAATATACGCTAGCGGGATAGTCAGAGTGAACGGAGCGCCAAACGCTACGTACCTCTTTTGCCTCGTAACTCTTTTGCCTCGTCCACTGTCATTAATCTCTCCATATATGCTCTCCGGGGAGTCATCATGGTTTTTACGTGACCTTCCTCCAGTATCTTCGATACTGTGTTTTCGAAAGTCAACCGAGGTATCCCCTTACCACTTTTCAAATCACTTCAACGTGCACAAAACATCTAAGCACTTTCTTCTTCACTTTCTTCTCACTGTGACATCCTCTCTGGTACCTACCATTCTGTGTACCGCTTCGTTGAGGATTCGGTCAGCTAAGCTGACTCCGCATATCCTTCGAAGCATTCTCCACAGCGTTCATGAATATGTATTTTAAATTTCATTTATTAGCATTTTTTATAAATTATTTAGTTATTTATATATTCACTCATAGTATTAAGTATTAAACAATTATATAGAGGCGCTCCGATTTTTCTGACTACTCTGCTAGAGATAGAACGTGAAGCTATGTATGTAGAGATACGTATTTGAATTATACTTACACAAGCCGCATAATATTAAATTAACCAGTGTAATTAAATTATACAAAAATGTACTGTATATCCAATATATTTGAATGACATAAAACAAAAGAAAAAAATAAATCAATATGCTAAATTTTTATTATGTATTCAATGGACAGAATTAGCAACTTTATAAATGAACCCTGATAAAATAAATTTTAAATCAGCACGAGTTAAGGCACAAGTATCTCAGGTTATGTAAATCACGTTGGGACTCTCGTGGCCGCAGATATAAATAATAGCACATTATTCTTCGCGTTTTAGTTGTAGCTATATATTGTTTAAAAATCAATTAAAACGTTTCAAAACACATGATACGAATACTATTTTATGAATTGTTTAGAGAAACTTTATTTTATTTTTTATGGTGCCAGTAATAATGTATATATAATATAACTTGTACCCTGTACACAAATATCAATATTTTTATAATAAAATGAATGTGTTAGATATATAATTGTTATTATTTGTTATATTTATTTAAATATTGAATTGAAATTATAAATATCAGGTTTCCAGTCTAATCTTGACCTACACTGTCACGATTTAATTGACCTACACTGTCACGATTTAATTGATTTAATTTGATCCTTACTTGGGAGAATAATTATATTGAAATAGTTTTTTTTCTTTACTTTGTTATAAAAAAAATCGGCACTGGTTACGCCATTTTAAAGTAAACGATTGGAGCCTACTAATGTCGTAGTACTCAGTAGAATATACGTGTGTAAGAGTTTTTATTTCTTAATGTGTTAATATTGCATAAAATAATTTCAGCTTACTAAGTAACTAACTCTGTGAAGGAAAATAATGAATGGATGTAATGTGTAATTTAGGACGTTAATAAAAATATAGTACCGTTAACCTTTATTATAATAGTATGATTTTACAGGTCCTAGTTAATGTAATATAATACACAACATAGACTATCAAAGGACTGGGCGACGTAATATTAGTTGTTGAAGTCCTTACTGAGACAAATAATAATTACTTTCGTGGTTGAAATATGAATAGTTACTATACATGTTCATTCTAGTATGACAAAGATGAAAAGTGTCATAGTTTGGAAAACTACCATAACATTTTGTATAAAGCCTATATAAAGCTTTCGCCCACACTGTCACTCAGTGCCGCTACGACGTATCCGCTACGCAGCTATCTCGCTACGAAGTTGTAAACATTAATAGTGATTAACAGCTAAGCTGAGTAGCAAATTATGTTTAATTTAGTATAAATTGCTATACGTAATTAATAGGTTGATTCGTGGTACGCTAACTTTAAATTGTAAATTATTCGGATCAGTTATAGTACTGTACACAATATTACTTCTTAAGATTTAAGATTAGCTGTTTAAGCCTCATTTTATAGTCACTTCAAACAATTCAAAATATCATCATTTACTAACAATATTTAGTTTCAAACTTTAAAATTTAGAGTCTTTGATACTAGACAACATTAATAAAATGAATGCTTTAACTAATATGTAACTTAAGAACAAACTATTTCTATGACGATGTAAAGATTTTTAATTATTATAATAATTATTATATATTTAAATAAAAAGATATAAATTAAATAAGCAAAACAAAATCTATACATTATTATTTAGAATATTTAGGTATTATAAAAAATCATTTATCTTATAATATTTTTAGAAGTACGTCACACATATGTATAACAAACTATGAATAACATAATTTCATAACAAATTACCTCGACTAGAGTTATTATTATAGAGAAGTAACTGAAACAAATTGCTTCATTTATTCATAGATATCAGTCGGTCACCAAAGGTGGTCTAATGAATGTAGCAAATTACCAGCAAAGGTCACTGACGTCGTTGTTAACGACAGTTTATAAATAGTTATTATTTGTGTACATGATATAAGCTGTTATGCTTGAAACCTATTTGTTGACGTTCGTTGATGAAGGTGCATGATGCGCTTAGCAATGTGCTTACTTGCGTAGACATTTTACACATTTAGGTTGAGATCCTGATGAAATAAATGTTTTTCTTTAAAATTTTATTCTTACAAAGATAAAAAAAATTGCTATAAAATTAATAAAAATATGAATATTTTCCCACTCAAACCATTTTATTGTAAAAAAATTATGATTTAGAAACTATCCTATGTTTATATTGAGAGTTTTCTGAACTAAGCTTAACCACACATCATATGCATCCATAAACACACACACATACACACACACACTCGCACATAGCAGTATCAATATAATTGTTAAGGGGTAAAGACTCTGACAGCTGTCATACAGTTTACAGTAGTACGACTGCATTCGCTCACCTCTATATTTTTTAGATATACGTAATATAACATAAATACATTTATTGTATCTGTTTAATATTATTTACTGAACAATTAAATAAATAAGTAAAAATAAAATTTTACTATTGACGAATGGTTATCGTGAATAAGCTACTTATTATAGTAGGAATGTTAGGAATCTCTTGTATAAGACTATAAAAGAAATGAAATTATGTCAATCGGCGCTGTGTCATGCAGGCAGTGGTTATTGATGCAATAACGCAGAAACTCTCTCCCAATACCAGAATTATTATTTCAAACAGTAATTCCTTAAAAAACTGCGGTAACCAAACAAAATTTTCAAAATACATCAGTTAAGCTTACAGATATCTCACTCGCTATAGTTAAAAAAAAATTTGTAGAATAAAATGTATAAGACTTCTTTTTGCAATATCACATATGTTTTTTAAAGTTATTATTTTGTGTTTATAGTTAGCGCTTATATTTCTTACTTCGTTTCGTATTTCAGATTTTAAAAGGATCTAATCTTTCAACTTAAGATGGTTGGGGTTCCACACTTGACTCCTTGATACTTTATATGAAAATTATAATAAAATAATACTGTGCAAAATTTTACTACTAAGAATGTGCTTTGGGGCTGATTACTAAATTTAATTACTATGTGAAATATACCAAAACGAAGCTATATAAATGAGACTATGGCTCATAAAAAGAGTGCACTCTTGCCCTATAGAAAATAGAAGTCTTTTGCATATAAAGAGTTACAAAAATCTTGTGGGTAGAATTGGTGGAAACAAGCAGTATTATTAGCCGAAGACAGAAGTGTCACGCGGAACACGTGCTGACATAGTAAAAGCGTGCTTAAAATCTTCTAAATCATTATAGCTTAAAATAAATAACGATTACTTTAAAAAATAATATACATGTTTGTGTATACTGTATATTAGGGACCAAATTTTAAAATAGAAGAATTTTCAAAATTCTCACAGCGTATGTAACAATCTTTTATTATTTATTTTTAAAAAAATATACAAACATATGGAAATATAACGTATGCTATATTTTATTATTATATGCTATTTTAAAGTAAGACTAATTCAGTATAAATATATCTAAATATATATAAATTGTTAAGTTAAGCGTTATTTTAAATAAAATGGTAGCCAACAGGTATTATAATAAAAATATATAATAAATAATATATAAATATATAATATATAATATATATGCCTCGAAAAAAAGGCGGAAAGCGGAGACGGAGAAAGCAGGGACTAAGCAACGGAGTGTCTTAACACTAGGTTCGCACGATCCCTGCAGTTCCCTCTGCCTACCCTGCCAGGTGCGGGATTAAGCGTGAAGCTAAATATATAATGCCAAGTGTGCCTAATTTTAATTTATGTGTAAAACGAATGCGATGTTCCGCTCCTGAGTGTCTCGATACGAATATGTCGTAGTCATACTACATTACATTTACATAACAGTAAAAAGAAACATAAACCATTTTAAAAAATCCGTGTACGTCATTAGGAAGCCATGACGGAGGCGCGCTGGCAGCGTGACCGACCGAACACGAGTTCTTGAACAATTGCAAATAATTTGAACTTTGCTAGATTTACCAACTTTATTACTTCCACAGTTAATTTTAGAATGTTATAAGAAAAATTTTATGAGACACTCACGTACATATATTCCATAATAGGATTTTATATACAGCCAGACAAGAATTGTAAATGATTATAATTTAATGACTGTAGTGTTAACTATTATGAAAATTGTTGTGTAGCTATAAAAATACCACAAAGTCACAAATAATTCCAACTCTTAAAAAATACTATATTTATATTACTTATTAATTTTCATTCAAAATATATCAGTTAATTATTAAAATATTAATATCTTAATGTACTTTCGTTACAATACAGTTGAAGTCGTTGTTTTTGTTACTTAACTATCAATTAAAACTGGCACATGCAGTCACGTGAACTTTTTAATTAAATGTTACGTCGACCTATTTTGTTTGACTCACAATAACCTTTTCTTTTTGCAATTTTTATTTACATTGACTTGATTTTTTACTCCAGGCACGCAAAGTAGTGCCTGGTCTCAAATATAGCTAACAATAAGATATTCTCTGCTTTCCGGCCGAATCACAAAACTTGTTGGTATGAGCGAGAAAATAACAGTAAAAGTTACTGGACAGCGAACATACATTTACAGTTGCCATCCGATTGCAACACTATTTCTCCAAAAAGTAAGTGATAATAACACAAATTAAATTTTATTTTCATATACCACGTTGCATATGAAGATGGTCACAAAGGATCATGCTTCTGCACTCCATGTTGATCTGTCACAAATTTGATACTAATAATTCTTTTTCTCATTTTCTCCACTTTAATGTTCTATAATAACGATTGTAATTTGAAGCCGGCGCGGCTACATTTAACCTATCAAAAGTACTCTACGTAAAGCGATATTTTTGGAGCTACAACTTTCTTTCAACCTCAACTAATTAAAAATAATATTGTATTCAATAATAATGTTGTTCGTTATGGAAAGAGAAATCACTTTTTCATTTTTTTTAATATATGCAGACACCGTTTAATAATTAATATATCTACAATCTAAAAAGATACATAATACCAACGATAAAAACTAAGTTGTAAGTAAAAAGTCAGTAGGACCAATTGTTACGTAATTAAAAGTTTTTTCCTAAGGAACATAAGACGTAGATTGCTGATTGCAGTTAGTTTCCTTGTAAATGTTGCAGTATGACCTACTTACCGTTAGTTAGCATCTATCGATCTCCCCATTCATCATACACGGTAGGGAGGGGTCCAAGGTTCACAAGATGACGTCACTGAGGCTTAAAAATCATAACCCCGCCCGGAACAGCTGCATTCCCTCTTGTGACCTACTAACCCAAAACGGGATATTGTGACGTCGACAGTGATACAGTCTCACAAGCAAGTCGTCCTGGTAACCATTTTAGTAGAGGATACAAATACAAAACTTTTAGCTTGGGTATTCATTGCGTTTTCAATGGACGTTCTTACGCTAAGGACTATAGCTACAGTTGCTTTTGATGTGTGTCTGTGTACTGTTGCTACCTCCCTTCAACCTTCGCCCCCGAGGTCGTCCCCATTAAGCTGTAGATTTCTACAGAAAATCAGGGGTACATCAATATTAACACAACCTTGGTTGGAACATATTTTTAGAATAGTAATAAAAAGTATATTTTAAAATTGTATTGATACAGTTTTTTTTATAAATAATACCTAATTCGTTTATTAAATATTATATTATTACATTCTATAATATATTTAATGAAATAGTGGCTTGTAAAAATTTATTTAATTATTTGTAATATTTCATATGAAATTTGTCGTTGTTCGTTGAGAGTAAAGTGATTAAGGTTTTAATAGTATATCTACTAGAACATAGTCTTTCAAAAACTTGGTATGTTATATTAGAGTATACTATTACGTATTCGAGCAAGTGTTTCCGTAACGTATTTCCATTTTGAAACGGCTGTCGGTCACATCACTATTTTGAGCTAACGGAAGTGTGAATATTAATGACTACGATTAGCCAGTACAATTTTATTTATTTGGAGGACCATAATTTCGATTGCGTTTACTGTGTAATGTGTTTACTGATATTAGAAGTCCTATATAATAAATGTAAAAAAATTGTCTTAACTCCTAGCTTGTCAATGTGCAATTCAGTGTAATAATTTCTGCACATCATACCCTATTGTAATTTTTATACATTGTAACATTTTTTTTAAGATTTATCCTAATTTAACGTCTATTTTATTGACAATAATAAGTTATTATTGTTGTTTTGTAAGCCATTACAGCAGATTAATCAATTTGCATTACAGCATAATGATATTAAGAGCATGCTGATTGATATAAGAGAAGAAACAACTTAGCTTCCATGGATTCACCGTGCGGGTGCCGGGCCCATCGTGTTGTAGGAAGAGGAGCTCCGAGCAGCGCCTGGGACTTGCGACCCAAGTGAAGGTTTAAAGGGGCCCCTTTAAAATGCATTAACGCTCACCTTCACTGTCCGAGCTCCTCCCACTACCTAACCAAATTTTGAAAGATTCTACCAAAGCCGCCTTCGAAGTGCGTTCTAGAAATGAATTTGTGATAGTTCTAGACAGGCCGAGATCTTTTAATAAACTATAGAGAGATTTCGCTGTTATACCTCTCGCTCCTACTTCAACCGCATATAAGCTCGCTCTAAACCTATTCCTGGTCAGTTCGTTAGTAAGGTCGAAATACTTATTGAGTTTAAGGTGGTGACTTTTCGGCATATTTGTTTCCCACGGAACTGTAAGTTCTACCAGTACTACGCGTTTTAGGCTTCGAGAGTAAAGAAAAATGTCCGGTCTAGATGACGAAACACAAATATCCTCAGGGATTCTATACAATTGATTGCAGAATCTCGTAAATAAATGGAAACTTTTCGAAGGCTAGTTCCAATATCATGCTTATTATTTATTAATAAGAATATATTGTTAATGTTATATTTAACATGAAAACTACTGAGTTTGTTTAATATTAAAGTAACAAAAAACTTTAGTTAAAAAATTTGATAAAATTTGATAAAATTTAAGTGTATGTTTACATTAATATCTAATCCACATCTGCTTACTCTAGAAGTGGTATCTACTAACAAATAACTTTTAGTTTTGATTACTTTATGTTTGAGAGCAATAACCTTACCTTTTCGGTAGTAATGTGATAACGAAATAACAACCTATGCTATAAATAAAATAAAAAAAAAAACAAAACTTAACAGATAATTATTATTGTAAATAAATGACAGTATTTAAAATTTGTTAATCACATAACAGGATAGACAGAGGGTTAAAATATTTCTAAATTAGTGTCAAATTATTCATTTTTAAGACGAAATTCTTGTTATGATATTAAAATGAAGAAATCAAAGTAATTCAGTTTAATCTAATAATAGCACATTACCAACTTCTCTATTTTTTTTGAACTATAACCGGTAACAATATATAATAACATGACGTACGTCAGTCCAAAAACTACAGTAGATATATTATAGCATAAAATACATTGACCGATTGAGTGGGTTGATAATAATAGGCTATTGTTCAAAGTACCTATCTTGAAAAGTTTATTCTTGTGATAGTCTGGATGAAAGGAAATATTACAGATATTATTTTTTATACACTAAAATCTTTATATCAATATCTTACTTAACTGTGAGTTATTTTCGCCCAATTGAAATTTAATGACCTATTAAACTTTTGTAATTTTCTGTTCGGATACAAGATTATACGAAATAGTAATATAAACTAAAAATTGCCTTAAGATGTAAAAAAAGATATTTGTAGATATAGTATCGTGTTTCCAGTCTCCGACATTATCGAGGAAGGTATTAGATAGGCCAAGGCTTATACCTTTACCTTCATTAAACAAGAAGTGGGACAATAGTCATGTTAAATCTAGTAATTAATCGAAGGAATAAGAAAAACAATTACTTTGATCGCTCCGGCCTACGCTATTAATAGCTCTGAAACGCCTTTTAAAATTTGCGTGTAGCTTAGAAAATATTCACCGCAACAATATGAAAATTTCTGTGTGTATTCTTAAATACATTAAGAAAATAAAAAAATCTTTTGGAAATTTGAACTCTATTTAAATTGTTTTAGATTCGCCAAGAACTGAATAATAAAATTCGAGATAAATTCTCATTCATGGTTCGTAATTAAAACTTTAACTTTAAAATAAGTATAAAAATGAAAAAAAGTACCGAAAACCATAATCCATTTGTTGCATTTGTTCAGGGGAAGCAATCAGTTCAGATGTAAAAAAATAATGAAATAGAAATTGAAAGAAGAATATGAAAAATTCGAATAAAACGTAAAACAGAGCGTTTAGTCTCTTCAAATGGAGCTGTAGGAAAATTTTTACGTTAAAGAAAAATTATAAATCTATTTTTAGTTTGCTAATAAGAAACTTAAGTGACATTTTGTGTAATATCTAAGTTTCTTCAATAGTGATTTGTTATCCACATGTACATACATATATAAGTACATGTGTGAATTGTTGAAGTAAGTATTGTTATAATAATTTCGTATTTTTTGTGATGTATCAACGTTTTTCTCTCTCATTACCGACAATATTAATTAGTTAAAAATTTAGCTCTCATTCCAGAATATGATTTTAAGTATGATATTTTCAATTTATTGACCTGTCACAACGTGGAAATTGGGAAAAGTATTTTGTTTTAAGCAACAAATTGTCGAGGAAAAATAATAATTAAGTAAGAAATATTAATAATTTAATGACAAATATTATTAAATATATAATGTTTATAAGTTTAAAATATATTTAGTATGTAATAATTATATATTTTTTACGTATGTCTTATGTTTACAATAAAATTGTTATAAAATTTCAGAAAGTTCTTGATCTAGTCACGTTGGAAATACACTGGTCCTAACCCATGGACAACGTGGGCGGAGCGGAGCGTATAACTTGAATGTTAAATAATTTCCGCTTTAATAGATCTTGCACATAATCAATAAAGCATCTCTTGTGTTCATAATTGACTATTATGATATATTTATTATAATTAAATTATTAATACTTGTTGCTTTATATATTTCATTATGGGTATGCAAAAATGGAAAATTAAAATCAAAAAAATTATTTCACATTTTTATTAAATACCAAAATCAATTGAATAAAAATAACTTAAAACTAAGCATAACAATTATTCTATCTAATACTAATTTACATTGCTAGAATTAAATATATTTCAACTAATACTGCTTCAATACACACGAATAATTTGATAATAGTAAGTGTTATTAAATTAGTTAATGCTTTTTATACATAATAATATTTAACTGGTGTTGATATTGAAAATGGTAAAATTCTTTGACTTAGAAGTACTTGTGTAAAAGTTTAAATCTACCTACATCTGGAAAGGCACTATACTTCTTACAGGAAATTTAATCTCGTAGACAGAGTATAATTACCGTCTTGCTAATTACCTTATTAATCATAACCATATGCTAATCAATAATACGCACGTATGAGACAATTTAATATGTATATAGTATAGTTCTATAACGATTTTAGAAGTGCATTTATTTTTTTGATATTGCACGTAAAGTGAGTAAAGTATGTATCAAGCTAGTTGATACTTAAAAATATGACGCTTAACAGTCTTTCATCATTTCCTGAAATTCTTTTAGAAATATACAGGTCACAGGCACCGCTGTAACATGAGCTCAAAAGGTGTTTCCTTTTAAAATTCTTTCTATCTTCTACCTCTGCTTTGGTCCTTTATAAAGACGTAACATTTCTTAACTGACTTTGGATAAAAGAGATACTAATGATATGATGACAAAATTCTTCTAGCATTTTTAATACTGCCTCGTTATTCTTATCCAGTCTTTTTCTCCTATCGTATTTTTACATAGATGT
Organism: Dione vanillae; assembly: GCA_037178615.1. Classification (NCBI taxonomy): domain Eukaryota; kingdom Metazoa; phylum Arthropoda; class Insecta; order Lepidoptera; family Nymphalidae; genus Dione; species Dione vanillae. The sequence goes on from JAZFAU010000130.1 coordinate 522,516, forward strand.
TTTATCGGTTAAGGCCTACGCAACACACTGTGTGCCGGGGTACTCGTTGAGTTGGAAGACCAGATAGGCCTCGAACATATGTGTAAGTTACAGGAGGACGAAGGATGCGTTTTGGTTGTTGTTGCTTCTTTGGTTGCCGCTGTCTTTCCACAGGTGAACAAGATTGAGACCGATTCGTTAAATTTAAATTTTGGAATACACGTCTTAATGATACTGTGGAGCGGTGGCGGCGATGAGGCTCAGAGCTGTCGCTGCTAGAATCGCTTGCTGAGCAAGACGATCGGTCATCCGACCGTCCTGTTTCGCAAGACATGCTTTCGTTACTGCTTGAGCTACCCAATGAATCAGCGTCGGCTGAACGTCGAGTAAGACGCTTACTCAGAGCTTTCAATAAGCGTGTCCCCCGCGCTGGCGTTGTAGGTGCAGTTAATTCCTCTACAGGAGGGCACACGACAATTTTCGGAGTCATAGATTCCTTACGGGGTGTCGTTTTCGGTGTTTGTCCAACTACGTTCACAGGCAAGTCACCGACGAACTTCTCACTCATCACAAGATCTAATCCCAGCTTATGTTTCATAGGTCCGGTAAAATTGACAATTTTAAAGTGAAATTTATTTTAATTTTATAAATTTTTTATAAATTTAATTTTATCAATTTTTATTTTTCACAATCGTTGTTTGTTTTAACTTTTTCGTGTTTTACGATATCAGAACGACTAGAGAGCTTTATGCCTATATCGAAACTCTGAGATGCAAACTGACTCGTTTAGGGCAGGAGCCGGCTTTATAAAGGTATATTGGCGCATGCGCATTTTAAATTGTGATGGCCATGCCGCTATTCACGTTCTCCAAAGCCTGTCGCGGCCAAGCCTCTCCACGCCCATTATAAAATACCGCGAAAGTACTCTTTTCACTGAGAATTGCATATTGTGTGCAGTGTAATTGTAAGATGAAGAAGTTGATTACTTGATATGTAGATAATAATATGTTATATATTCTAACATTAGAAAGAGAATTATATATGAATATATTCAGCGGCATAATATAAAATAATGATTTATATTGTTTTTAAAAATGAGAAAACCCTTAATTTATATTAATGTATTTTCTTCATCAACTCCACGACACGTGAGGTTACTTTAGGTCAAGCATATGCGAATGTATACCGGTATAAACGCCTGTACATTTATTATAGCAAAGTTGTGATGAAGTCAAATAACCTGTTATAAATTGTTCATAGAGTGTACACAAATATTATTATAATCTAAATCACTTTAGAATATGGGGTGAATAAACTATTGGAAATGTTAGTGATTTCGGTTGTAATTGAAGCAATTTAAACGGAAAGCGAAGAATGTCACAAAGACACATTAACACTAAGATCTCTTTGTATTTAACTAAGTATACATATTAAAGAATAAGTTAATATATATATATATATATATATATATATATATATATATATATATATATATATATATATATATATATATATATATATATATATATATATATATATATATATATATATATATATATATATATATATATATATATATATATATATATATATATAACCTAAAACAATTCAAGAGCACCAAAAGAGGATATAAACAACTTGCCACACATAAAAACTGGATACAGGGTCTAAAAACAACGACAGGGACAAACACGAGGAAAAATATAATTGATTGTAGCACGGAATTTTACAAAAACTTATATAAAAGAAAAACGACAACTGTTTCCAATATAGTGGAACATATATATAATAACAACACAGAAGTAGATGTGAAGGAGGTTGCAATTCACATTAAGAAACTTAAACCTGAAAAGTGTCCGGGGCCGGACGGCATACCAAACGAAGCTTTAAAATATGGTATAACATTACTCGCACATCCTCTATCAAACTTATTTAACAAAGTCCTAAACACGGGAGAAGCACCCGAACAGTGGAAGAAATCAGATATAATTCTGATATATAAAAAAGGTGACCCCCAGATTATTGGCAATTATCGCCCAATTAGCCTCCTTCCTAGCACTTACAAACTGTTTTCGTCTATTATACTCAATAGAATCAGCGCGTTGGTCGAAGCTCACCAACCCATAGAACAAGCCGGTTTCCGGTCTGGATTCTCGACAACAGATCATATTCAGGTAATGCAGCAAATTATAGAAAAATACAAAGAATTTACCAGACCACTATACCTGGCGTTTATCGACTACGCCAAGGCATTCGATACAATATCACATGATGCAATCTGGGCGGCGCTTGTCAAAAGTGATATCCATGTAAAATACTATAACGTCTTAAAAAACATATACGACAACAGCACTAGTTGCGTCAAATTAGAGAGGCGTGGTCCAGAAATACCAATACAACGAGGAGTGAGACAAGGCGACCCTATGTCACCCAAAATCTTCATAGCAGCACCTGAATTGGGAAAACGAAGGTATCAAAATCAACGGCCGAAACTTAAGCCACCTCAGGTTTGCGGATGATATAGTTATCTTCGCTGAGAGCAGCAACAAACTAGAGAAAATGATAAACCAACTACACGAACAAAGCGAAAAGGTAGGACTCTTGATGAACAAAGACAAAACAAAACTTATGACGAATAGTAACACTCATATAGTAAAACTTGAAGGACAAGAACTGGAATACGTAAATAAATACATATACCTAGGTAAGGAAATATCGTTTGGTGATAAAAACGAGGAGGACGAGGTAGATCGCCGTATTAACTTGGGTTGGAAAAAATATTGGTCATTTAAAGAAATTTTAAAAGGTAACTACCCACTTCACTTAAAGAGAATAATCATGGATACATGCGTTCTCCCGACTCTTACGTATGGATGTCAGACACGAACCTACAACACTAAAATTAAAACAAAATTAGTTCGATGCCAGAAAGCCATGGAAAGAAGTCTCCTTAAAATAAGGAAAGCACAAAAAACAAAAAGCGAATCAATACGGAAAAGGACAGGGATAATCGACATCCTACATTACAGTCTTGGTTTGAAATGGCGATGGGCTGGCCACGTTGCACGTTATAGCGATAAGCGTTGGACAGTTGAAGCGACAATATGGAAAGGCCCAAGTGGAAAAAGACGTAAAGGGCGACCAATAAAGCGGTGGAGTGATGACATAATAGCTACGGCAGGCAAAGAGTGGATAAAAGCAGCTCAAGACAGAGATAACTGGACCAATTTGGAGGAGGCCTATACCCAATCAGGGGTTCCTATCTAAAAAAATTATAAAACAAAAATAACATAGTTCATAAATATTAAATTAAGATAACATTGTACTAAATGATGTAATACTACGGTGATGGGAAATAATAAAGGCTTTATTATTATTATTATTATTATATATAAATGTTTATATTTTTTAGATTTAATGTAATCGAATCGAATTGTCTGTCATACTTCATACTTTTGTTTTTACACTACTTTATCTAACATGCTATAAGTTTCTTATGACTGCAGAAACTGTTTCATCGCGTGAGTCTAGCCACGTGACTAATCTTTTATATAAAATTAGACTCGAACGTCGTATTGCCACGTGAAAACGTTTGCGTCCCAGATGATTGTTTCGATCGGAAAATTACAAGTGGGAACGATTCCTTTGCATTGAAAAATCCTATTTTGGAAAGTTATTGACAATTTCTTACATTACTATCTATGGAGAAATTAAAAAGATACAAAAATTTCAATAACTATGGCATTATTAGGTCAATTTATGGAAATTATTATTTGAATATTTATTTTTTTAACCCAAATTCAACACATTTTTAGCGTGTTGTATGATCGTTATCATTGTTTGTTATGATCGAAATAATTTGTCCTCGTATCACGTTTGCAGTCTGATGTACACCTAAAGCACCGTTATGGTCTAGTTTTAATAACTTTACGTAACTTTGCCGCCTTAAATTTGATTATTATTTATTTATTTATTAGTAATATAAATAACGTTCGCATAAGAATAACATATGACTTATTCTTATGCATAAACTATATTACTGGATAGTTGCTATCAATCCCTTCGTGAGTTTTTGCGTGAATTGATAACACACCTCCGCCCTGATTAATTTACGATTTTTTAATTTTTTTATTTTATATAAGTTTTAACAGCAGTTACTACACTAATGCTCTTATAATTAAAACATGAAATTCAGTTAAAGAAGTACCTAACTTTACAAGTATATAAAGATAAACACAACATGATTATTGTAATTGCCATACGTAGATATATGTCGGCGATAGGGAAGTGTTTCGTTGTTAGAAGTCCATTTTTAAAAAAATATAACCGAGTAACATCAATCGGTTTATTTTCGAAAGTTAGTTAATATAGACGACATCAACTTTACAAAACTAAGTACTTTTTCTACGTAACAGCTGACATTTCTGTATAATATTTGAAAATAATATTATAGCAGAGCGCGGCGTTGAATTCCGCCACTCAACAAGCAATGCCTCGAAAAAATTATTATTCCATTAATCAAAGTTCAACAACTTATACAAATACAAAATGACAAAATGTACAAAAGTTATTTATGAAGTGTGGTCGTTTACAAATTACTTACAAAGTTGTCGAACTTGTAATTCAAAATATGAAAGAACTAAATATTAAAGTATCCAAGAGAATTGAAGTTCCTACAATTGTAAGCTGTGACTAAGTGTAAAGCCGATGTTTTTCTTTTAAATTTTCTCTGACTGTTTTCCTTTAAGCATGTAAGAGTTAAAGTATTCTATATTATTGAGACAGGACTTTACAGGATAGGACATAGGAGAGGATTTTATTAATAAATATTTCATATAATGAACGTTTTGATATATATGCATATATTTTTCATGTAAGACATACATTTCTGTATACGTGACTTAATAATAGACACAAATAGAGACAAAAATTATAATAAATCATGTGTCTAATATATATATATATATATATATATATATATATATATATATATATATATATATATATATATATATATATATATATATATATATATATATATATATATATATATATATATATATATATATATATATATATATATATATATATATATATATATATATATATATATATATGTATATATATGTATATATATGTATATATATATATTTAACATATGATTATTTAACATATAATAATAAAAAAATATATTATACAAATGCACACAGATTTAACTTTTCTATAACTTTATGACGAAATATACGAACCAATCTAAGTTGCAATACATTAAAACGAAATCATATCTATATAAGACAATAATAGATAGTTGTTAGCCGAATGTATTTGACATTGTTTATGTAATGAAATCCTCTGAATAGCACTAATCAGACAGACCGTTATCGAATAAATTCATTATCAGACAAGCTTATATTATTACGTAACACACAATAACAATTTTGTAGTTCACTTGTTTTGTTTTGCGAATATTATAATGAAAGCTTTTGTTTATTTAAACTATGTAAAGTAGTAAATATATATAATATAGTAATAATTGAAATTTATCCGAAGGTCTTGAATTAAAAAATAAATATAGATACTTAAGTTATCTAAAATGATTTTTTTATACTGTGTACAAAAATTAACCAACTAACCATTTTATGATTAGCAATAGATGCTTGAAGCCGAACTTAAAAGACGTCAGAGGGTAAATTACAATTGGTTAAATTGGTTTAGAAAACGTGTTGGGTGTGTACAATATGACCTAATGACGTTTGCGTTGGAGTAAACTTCTTACTATAATTAGTAACAAATTCACGTTATAAATTTCAAGTCACGTTCAAAATTACTATGTTCTCAAAAGATTGACATTCAATTTTTCAGTGCTAACAGACATACGTTGTCTATATCTGGATTTTTGATAAACAATACAATTTGATAAACTTAACATTTTCTTTAATTCATTTTTTTTTGCACTCACTGAAATAATTTCAGTATTTCGGAAGATCCCGCAACAGTAACTTGATACCCACAACAATCTTAGGTGCTGTGAAATAAAGTAAATAATTTCTGTACTTTGACGAGAAATTAAAGATAAAATGTGGTAAATGTTATTATGTTAACCGAGCTATGTCGAAAACTCTGGGGTGTACGTAAATTTGCTCAATTTAACTTTCTTCGCATATGATATCAAAGAAATCGATTGTGATTTTTTTACGGTATTCAAAAAAATTGTCTCTCAATTAACTTGAGAGTGGAGTGGCTTTATTTCATCTCATCGAGAGAGATTATAAAAATAGATTATAAAGTGTATATCTAGTAAGTGAACATAAAAAAATACTCTCTTTAAATCGTGTAATAGAAACATATTGTAGGTATATTTAAGAAATGAATTATTTTACTTATGCGACAAGCGTGTGTGCGTTTGAAGTAACATTTAATAATCTATTAATAACTCAGTATTAATATGTGAATAGGGTGGCTTGGCTATGTAACTTGAGTAGGTATTCATGCAAACTTTAATTTATGTAAGTTTCATATAACATATGCGATATTTTGCTAATGTACGGCCGTCGTGACGGCGTTTTGTTATAATATTGTTAAATATATTTGTAAGAAAGTACAATTAAAATTTAGAAGACTTAAAGAACAAATTTGAATTGAATTCTATGGTAAATTATCCACACAAGTAGAGAAATATACTACTATACGGGTACCTATTTTTTTTAGCTTCACGCTTTATCCCGCATATTGCAGGGAAGCTAGTGTTAAGACATTCCGTTGCTTAGTTTCTCTGTCTCGGTCCTCACTTTCCACCTTTTTCGAGGCATTGCGTGTTGAGTGGAGGAACTCAACGCCGCGCTTTGCCTAGTTTCCAGAGCGAAGAAAATGGAAATAGAAAAATCCATCGTCTCTGAGTAGAAACGAATACCTACATAGTGTCTATAATTGTTAGAGAAGTAAAAAAAATAGAGTGTTGCGTCGTAGCTTATAAATAACAAATAATTAATAATTACATTATTTCGAACATGTTTACATAAAATTATTAAGTACAACTTAAACTACTACTACAAATTCACAAATTACTCAGTTTGTTGAGATCATTTTTAGTATTCCAAAAAGGTTAAAGATAAAGATCAACATTTATTGTCATTACTTTGTTTTACTGTGACGGAATTGTGGTGATCGCATTATTATTCGACACATGGTCGTACACTGCGCCAGCACGCATTGTTTGCAATACTTGGCCTAAAAAGAAGTTTCGAGCACATTGATTTATATTAATAAATACTTTTAAATGTATTTTACCTATATATTAATATTTTATCTCTCTGACTACCCCGCTAGGAATAAAGCGTGAATATATGTATATCGATGTATGTAGTCTGTTATACTTACAATAATATCAATAAATCATGTAGTTATCGTTATGTACTAGTTAAAATTTCTACCGTAATAGTTTCACACCATTGAATCAAAAGAAGCAGAAGCCTCGTCGAGAGTCTTAACGTGTGTGAGATACTCAATAACTAATACAGGTAAAGTGTTTGTCTTCCACGCGTTGTTTTTCGTGTTACCTTAGAGAGGGGATAAAAGTAAATGTCAATCGAATGAATGTGAATTGAATGCACAACAATTCTAGTTATAGCAAGATGCTATGCCACTGCGCTTCAATAGCTTTTTTTTATTACAGGCTATGTAACAGCTGTTAAAAAAGAATAATAAAGCTGAGAATTGATAAGGTCACATTACAAAAACTGACCTGCCGTTAGCAAGTAAAGCTATATCGCACATGCACAAGGCTTCCTTAAGAACACAACGAACATATAATCAAAGTCAATCGTTTAAATTGTCATCAAAAAGATCAGAAAGACCTTCGAAAACGTACCGAAGGTGTTCGAGAAGAGTAACTCGAGGAATAAAATCCTGCAATACTGAAATATATGTGGGGGAAAAATAAACTGCATAAAAACTTAATTTTGTACATAAGGACGATTAGACAATGTCCTGCCTATCTTGATATATAACAGCTTACTATAATCTAGTTCTTATTGTACCCTCTGCAAGTATGTCGAACAATCACCATCTGAAGCAACTTTTAATTACGACATACGACGAATTTAATGTCATTTGTCTACTATCTGCTACTCTACCTGCCTACTCAATTTCTTAAGTAACAATATACTGATAAATAATAAGAATATTAAAATAAGATAATTTTGTTTTAAAAAATATTAAAATTATTATTTATATACAAAATTATCATATATTGTATATACGTGTATTACTTATTATGTAATATTTTATAATATATATACGTAACCTAACATTGTTGTATAAATGAATATAAATGATTTAAAATCAACCACGTGTAAGCTCGTTTATACTATCCAAGTATAAATATAACTTATGATTTCATATTGAGGCATATGCTGTATTTGTTAAGTATGTACATATGTAGGTGTTCAGAAAAAAATAACACAATACACACAATAGATACATAATATAAGACAGCTAATAAAACAAAACGATTTCTATATAGTTGCAAAACCGTTTAAGTTAAGGTAAGGTTATGTTACATTATTTAAAGACAAAATATTACAAATTGGAAACTACTATCTATAGTTTCGTACAATGAATTAAACAATTAATCATCAAACTAGGTAATTTTTAAAATTAATAATATTTATATACCTTTATTTAACTATATAAATAGAAAAAGTTAATTTACGTTATTAAAACACTTTTTAGGGTTCTGTACATCAAAAGGAAAATATCAATCAAGTCGAGGGGATTATTGGTGAACAGAAAGTACTACTTATTTAAGTTTACAAATTTAAATATCTAATAATATTAATATTTTTTTACTTTTTTCTTTATTTGTACTGTGAGTTTCTACTTTTTCTTCATATACTAATTCTTTGCCTTTTTTTATATATCTAGGTCGAAAGAATTTACAATTGATTCCATGTGTACGCACACTTAAAAGAATGAACTATTAGCTTTTCCATAGTTTACTTATATTATATAGAATTCTGTCACCAAACATGTTAATTAAAACGTATTGAATTTAGTCTAACCACCTTTATATATGCAAGTAGGTAAAAATTTTGGAATTTTGAAAATAAAAAGTTGGGGCGTAAAAATTAGAAAATTATAAAATAAATGATATTGCCCATGTGTCTTCAATGTTACTCTTAAATTATGATAATATATTATATCATTAGAAGTTCTAGAACAAAAAATGTGTAACTTAAAAACATCCGCTTCCGCGACAGTGTAGTTGATGTATAGATGTATTGTGACAATTGTTCATATGACATATCCATATTTGAAACCATACATTAAAGTTCAAGGATTGACTTTAGGTATATAACGTTGATGCTAAGCATCCATCAGTATATTTGGACAGCAAATCAGCTTCAACGATGTTCTTGAAACTAGTAAGACATTTTTAATTTACTTCTTCAATCATATTTTATTAAAATATAATGTATATACTTAAAAAAACAGTGAATTTAAACTTTTAAGAATAATATTAAGTATACCATAGTTCATATTATGAAATTGTGTTCATTCATTTTCCCATGTGACAATTTTATGTCATACTTTTATGTCTTAATGTTTTGCAATAAAATTGAAAATGATTCCCGTTCCTTTTTTTTTTGAAAAGTAAAAACCGCCAATATCGTCGACAAAAACCATAATGTCTTTTGATATATTCGCAGGGTTTCATTTACATTAATTGCTAATTTTGTGTAAATATCTGCTAACCAAGCAATGACTAAACAATGGATTTTATATAGGTCCACTGTTGAACCTAAAAATAGTCTCAAATAAAGTTGAAACAGAAATAATATTACATTAAGATCCATGTGTAAGATGTGGCATTGTTATTTTCTAGCAATACTGACTAGCATATGAAAATAATTGTTAGCCATAATGAGCCAAAAGAAACTTAAACTAAATATATTGTATGAAATATGTTTTTATAAATGTGATTAAGTCTTCATTGTGAAGTATAACATCGACTTCACATGATTATATAGACATATTTGTATTGCGGCGTTGAATTTCATCAATTTAACACGCAATGTCTTAAAAGTGGCTAAAAAATAAGCCGTCCATCTACTTTACTGTGCTTTACAGAAAAGCTCAAAGATGAATTACAGTGATTTAATTAACGAAGCATGAAAACCTTCATAATTTATGCAGCGTATACTATAATATTTAAAATTTGAAATAATATTTGTAGGAGTAAAAAATGTAATAGTAAAAGTACAAAAATGTTGTGTAACCAAAGTATTTATTAATTAACATCGGTTGTCTATTAGTCTATTAGCTCATATCCTGCATCCAAAAAATATGATTTTGGAAATATATATTAACAACAAAAAGAGAATTATCTCATAATAAATATAATATTATATTGTTTCAGTTCTTCTTTTTCACCGTGTCAATGGCTCTGGCTTTCGCTGCACCGAAGCCTAACCCAGCTCCACAACTGATATCCTACAATGGCCTTGATTACGTGTATCCAGCTGGCGTGCCATCTATCATTTCTCCGTATTCCGCTTCTCTTACACCTGTCTCTTACTCCGGATATCCACTTGAAACATTCTTCGTTCGTTAAACTCCTCTACTACTCTACCAGTGATTCACCATGATGTCTATATAACAAATAGTTTATAATAAATCATTTAATTCCATACATGTATATTTATTTCTTTTAAATCTCTTTTCATTTACAATGTGCAATTGCTAGTAACAAGTGTATAATAATTATATAGTGTGAAAATTCGTTAGTAATACTTTTAAGTATATGTGTTTGTTGAAATTAATTCAACAAAAGCATAAGTTATAAGTCAAACGCATCTTTTAAAAAACATTTAATTTGTTTACATATAAATATAAAAAAGTTAGTAAGTTGAGCTAGATTTCGGATTTACATGTCAAAACTGCAGTTTTGTAGAATTAATAAGTTTGATGCCTTTCGTTTTTAATGTATGTTTATGGGTTACCTTTTGTGTTTACCTTTATAATATGATATTTACATTTATATTACATTTAAGCTCCTCGTGTTGAGAACTCTTAAAACATGACGTGTGAACTAGAGAAACTCAACGCTGCTCTTTGTCTTGATAATTCATCAGAGTGAGAATGAAATCCTACGGTTTGACCATGAAAGACACTACAAACAAAACATCGTGCCGCTACCACGAGAGCTCTTATCCCTACAGCTATTTTCCCTTCGAACCACTTTGTCTTTAAATGAAACCATACGAGTATACACAAATTATTTATTAATTTTAGAGAAACTAAATTAGTTACTTAATATCATTATATTCAGGTTTTACGAATTTTAAAATAACGATAAGTGCCTGCTCTGCCATCAGCGGGATAAAGCGTGAAGCTAAAAAAAAAAAAAGATAAGTGCATTAAATCACTGGTGTCACTACATATATCTCAAAAGGATAAACATATACAATATAACAAAGTAATGGATAGAGGTAAAAAAGGCTATTGAGACAATTTATTTTGTAAAAATGGACTTTTAAAACCAAAAAGAAAAAAAAACCTTATTTTTTTAATTCGGATTAGACCAACTTGGCTTTTAACAACAATTTTGCACTAACTTTTAACAGTAATAAGCTCGTTTAATGACTATTGAGTTAAGTATATACAAAATATTACAAATTCAACTTACAAGTATTCTAATTGAAACTAAAAAAAGAAACACGAAAATCGTGAATATTTTACTGTAAAAATTTTGAAAAATTTCGAAAATCCAAATTAACATGTATAAGTACAAGGTCAAACTGAATAAGAATGTTATGTAATTAATGGCAACTTTTGCCCGTTTAATAGAAATATCATATGAATTGGATCAAAAATATCGGCTTTCATACAAGAATAAATGAACCAAGTTTCAACTCTTTCTTTTAAAAATCGTTTAAAAAGTCGTAAATCGTTTAAAATTTAATGCTATAAATATATATAACTAATGAATTCTACATATCATTACAAATATAAGTTATCAATACTCAAAGTTGTTACTTCAAATATCAAAATCAACAAAGGTCGCTTTGAGGAATCCATTTCCAAAAGAAAAAACTGTACTCTTGTAGGATAACTTTGTTGTCCGGCTGTCGATCAATTAAGACCATGTTTTCAAAATCACCTGAATGAACCAAGCTGATCAAAATATGAAATTGAAATGCCTATAGGTATTTTTTTATTATTTTATAAATATATCACTATTTTTAGATTGTCCCGATTAGATATCCCTTTACTTTTACAATTTGAATGTAGCTCATGTTTAAATGATGTTTATATTAAGTTGAAGACGAATTATATGAACCATTTTCTACTAAAGTTGTTGCTCTGTAAAAACAGCCGTACACAAAATTTTCTACTAAATGTTATGTCATCGAACCGTTAAATGACCTATTAAAAATATATTCCTTAATATTACTTACTTATTTTTAAATTAGTACAAGCTTGAATTTTATGTCTGTATACGATATACGTATGATTATTATCTTTAAAATACACCTAACAAATATAACGATAACACATCATATTACTATAGCTATTAGTCTTACGAAACTTATCCATAGTAAAATCAATAACAACTGGTTTACAAAATCTGTTCATATCTATTATAATAATGACAACAGGATATATGTTAGCGTCTAGCCTCAGTATCACGTATCATGTATTAACTTTGCTAGTTGTTTTGAAAAGAATACAAATATGATATTATATGCATACGTTAAGTTATATACCTATGAAAAATCGCATTTAAATAGCGATAAAAATAAGCATTAGCTCTACCATATTCGACACATGTTCTTGTGAACATTCCAGCAAAACAAAGAGACCTAATTGTAGATGTAGTACTCGTCTTTAATGTTTTTTCTTTAGTCCTAATTTACATTGAGTCCCACCGTCTCTTTGTATGGGTAGCCGATATGGTTTAAAGTTTCAAGGACGAGTACAATGTATAAATATTAGTGAAATAATAAAATTAAATCAGTTCTGTTTAAAACCTCAGGTTAAGAGGTCACTAGCTCCTGTAATTAAATAGTACCTTGACTGACATAGAAAATGTTTGCAAAGTTGGTGAGTGACTTTCATATGAAGTTTATCTCAATCGTAAATAGAATTTCTTATTTGTGAATTTTAGGTCGTCTAGGTTATATCTGCCCCACGTATTGAAATAATAGAAAATTAATTCTATAAGCCCATATAAGAATTGCTTCAAATAACTTCTCAGAATTTATGATTAATTTCGAATATATATTGTGAGGAAAATTTTAAGAAAAACTTTGAAATTTTTATGCAATGGAAACAATTAAATATACTTATATAATTAAAGCATTACATTCTGTTACATAAATTACAAGAATAATATCAAAAATATTAAAGTAATTATTTGTTTAATATAAATTATAAAAGAGATCATTTTTTATTAGTTATTTATCCTATTTTTTTATTAAAATATGTGACATTTTTATTTGATATACGTATATTTTATCTCAGATATTTTATTAAATTTATAATTTTTCAGATTATCCTGTTCGTTTTCTTGGCTCTGGCTGCGGCCCGGCCACAGTTTTATTCTGGATATGGCTACAATGGATATCAGACAAATTATCCAGGATATGGTGGTTACTCTAGCTACTCCAATCCTGCAGCAATTTCAGGATACGGCAGCTACCCCGGATTCCCCTACAACTATTATGGATACTACTAAGTGGATTTTGTATAACTTTATTTCATTTGTTTAATTGGCTCGACTATTTGTATTTTAAATTACGTTTTATGTATTTAATGTAAACAACGATAATAATATACGTGTACATATAATGCTGGTGTTTTTCGTTTTATTAAATTTTTATTAGTAACTTAAGAATCTATTTTTATAGACACTCAAGATTGCCAAGACGTTAGTTAAGACAAAAACGTGTTTTACTGTAACGTCATAGCAAGTTTTAGCTTCCTATAATTATTTGTTATTATCAAATTATTCCTTCATATACAGCCGTTTTTAAAAATTGTAGCATCGCTAACCTGTCCTGTCTTACCTGATATAGTTAACTAGCTAATGCACAAATTACAAAAAAATATCTTCTATAAATATGCGATGATGTGATGATGAAATATGTGATACCATTAGTTGATCTTTCCTGATTTTTATCAAATTAAAATGGAAATATTTAATATGACTAAACAGTAAATGTGTTCAAGTGCACGACAAGGGCGTGTCTTGTGAAAACCAGAATACTGATTGACTTGGATGTATTTTCACCACCAAAAATATATACTTAGTCTGGCCATAAATACTGTTATTATTCAAAAAAAGAAAATATTACGTTTGAATTTGGAATCTGTCATTTTTATATGATTGCTTGATGTGTTTTCTTATTTTCGCGCCATTATATTGTTAAATATTTTGTTATATTAAAATGGAGTGGGGTGATAAAGAGAACCGAATCGCTGTGATTGCCTTACATAAAGTAGGTATGGAGAAAAGTGCAATTTTTAAAACCCTCCACCCGCTTGGTATTAGTCAAATGTTTGTTTACCGGGCTATTGATAGGTACAATGATACCTTCTCTGTTTGTGACAGAAAAAGATCTGGCCGTCCACGTACCGTTCGTGTGAAAAAGGTGATTAAAGCAGTTAGGGAAAGAATTCGAAGAAATCCTGTCCGTAAGCAAAAGATTTTATCTCAGGAGATGAAGATAGCTCCTAGAACCATGTTGCGTATATTAAAAGATGACTTAGGACTTGCAGCCTATAAGAGACGTACTGGTCACTTCTTAACTGATAATTTAAAGAAGAATAGGGTGGTAAAATCCAAACAACTACTTAAGCGGTACGCAAAGGGAGGTCACAAAAAAATTTTGTTTACGGATGAGAAAATTTTTACAATTGAGCAGTATTTTAATAAACAAAATGACCGTATTTATGCTGGAAGCTCTAAAGAAACTTCGCAATTAGTAAACAGAGTACAACGTGGGCATTATCCCACTTCAGTGATGGTTTGGTGGGGTGTTAGCTATGAAGGGGTGACTGAGCCATATTTTTGTGAAAAAGGTATTAAAACGTCGGCACAAGTTTATCAAAATACCATTCTTGAGACGGTAGTTAAGTCTTTAACTAACACCATGTTCAATAACAAAGAATGGTGCTTTCAACAAGACTCGGCACCGGGTCATAGAGCTCGATCCACCCAATCTTGGTTGAAAACTAACGTTCCGGACTTTATCAGCACTGAAAACTGGCCGTCGTCAAGTCCTGACCTAAATCCATTGGATTATGATTTATGGTCAGTTTTAGAGAGTAAGGCTTGCTCTAAACGCCATGATAATTTGGAGTCCCTAAAACGATCCATTCGGTTGGCAGTGAAGAATTTTCCTCTAGAAAGAGTTCGTGCTGCTATTGATAACTGGCCTCAACGTTTAAAAGACTATTGCAGCCAATGGGGACCACTTCGAATAAACATTGTATATTTTTAATAGTTATATATTGATGTATTAAACTAACTCACTATGAAAGGAATAAATGTTACGTATAAAAAAAAAATCGTGCTTTTCTTTATAACAATATTTATGGCAAGACTAAGTAAAATAGTTAAAGTAAATAAAATAGTAAAAAAGCAAATAAATAAAAAAAATATTTTAAATATTTATTGATTTGTAACTTCCTTTATTCTAAAATTTTTTTTGTTTGTGTTTTGGTATTCGTTCGCATTAGGCTTATTTACCTGATGTCGGTTGAACAAAGAAAAATGAAAATATATAACGTGTTGTTAGGTTTAGCTCTCAGTTACAGAATCATTTTAATACTCGACTCGATTAAAATGAATTATAATTGATTTATGTAACGTACGGTATAGATATATATACATTTTATTGAGAATAAAGAGTGAAACACGATTGCTTAAATAATCTAAATATATATGTGAAAATATAAGACTAATTTGTTCAACGTGGCGTAGTGGAACAACATTTGATTGGGTCTTTTGGGTCTTGATCTTATTTCTCGAGGCACGAGATCAGTAATATGTAGAATAAAGAGAACATGAAGAAAATATACAAATTGCATTTGTAACAATTTATGAACACAAAATTATAAATATTATTAGCAACGATTGAAAGCTCTCTAACAGAGATTTCTTCTAGTTACCTTGTGGATATGAAAGCAGGTCAAAATATGTAAATAAGAATATATATGTAAGTAAAGCATACGAATAAATTGATATGCTTGTAAATATACAAATGCATATATATAAAATATATAAATACGTCAAAGAATTTTTTTGACACAGTCCAAGAGTTAAACTATGAGCAGTTTATCGTTCCATTTTAGTTAAAGTTTAAGAATGAGAAATTTACTTCAATAAATATCAGTATTTTTACTATACCAGAAGAGACACAAATGCCAGTTAGTGTAAAATACAGCAAAATATGTAATTTATAACTTATTTTCGTTATACATTATTTAAATAAGCAACGAAGACAATTGTTAAGATAGTTGTAAGTTGTTTTAGCACTTACAACTGAGAACATTGTATATTATGTTCCATAGTATTTATTTTTTAATGTCTAATAAGAAGAAAATGTTTATCCCACTTATAGAATGCCTCGTGCCGTGCCGAGGTACGCTAGGAACACAATATGGTTATTGTGTTCGCAACACAGATTTCTATTGACTTATTGCAATTAATATTTCCACGAGGTAACTAAAAATATAATAGGAAATGTTTTTTAACATTATATAATTTTATAATTTATGTTGCTATTTTATTTTAAATATATCAGAACTATCAGAAAATCGACGTTAAGATATGGTGTTTTGTTTTATATGTAAGGAAAGAGCGGAATATTTGACATTTTTCGGCAGATTTTCAATGCTTTATTTATAAAATTTAGACGTAAATGAAATAAATACTCCATTAAATCTTTCTTTCAGTAAATTTCTGTGATTTACCTATAAAATTTTAATTTTAGTTTTTTTAAATTTCACAATATAAGTAGTATCCTACAGAATTTGCTTACGTGGCAAATTAAAACAAAATACGGCAAGATTCTTTCTTGTGTAAATGTTTGAATCTTTTAAATGCAGAACTTCTGAAGTTCTGTTTTGCTGCGCTCCAAGAGACTATAGACCTGGTTATTTGATACTTATTTTGGCATTATATTGTTGATAGAAGAACAATTTTTCCATTCCCTTAAAATACATTATAACCAAACGAGGAGTTTTAATTTTACGACAGTTGGTAAGCGAGCAAGTAGCGGTCAAAAGCCCCTAGTCAATAAAAATGTACCGATTAACTTTTTAACATATAAAAGTATGTAAACGTGACTTACAATTCTTAAATAAGAATTCTATGAATAAAATATGCAACAAAAGTTATTACGGCAGTTGCGTAGGATATTATGTATATTAATAACAGCTAGCTTACAAAGTAACGAAGCAATCGTTAAGTTAAATACAAGGCATTAATATAGGCAGAACTATATAGAATCCTTGGAGAATATGCAAATTAATATTGTTGTATCTAAGTGTCAACAAATACCTATGCTATTAGTTTACAAGGGTTCTTTATCTTTAAGTTGTTTTGCTTTTTGTATTCCCCAATTGTGATCGTTTGGATATAATGATATTAAAAAGGATAAAATAGAATAAATAATGTGAAGCTATTTATATAATAAATATACCTTTAGCAACAATAAGACGGTAAAAATAAGGGCCAAAATTCTATATTTATATAATATAAAGGATAAGTACTTATCCGTTTTATTTTATGAATTATGTAATTAAATCCGAAACTAAATCAAGCGACCGAGAGCCGTGGAATTTGGCAATAATTGGGATATATAAAATACTTTTAGCTTATTCCATACATAATTAGCACTAAATTTATCGCATATGTGTGTATATTGTGCAAATTCAATTTTGTCAATTTTTATAAGTAACGAAGTGAGCCAGTCTGATTCGAATTTGGCCTGTCTTTTTTCATATGCTTTCGTCTATAATTATTATTTAAAGATACCTTTATAAACATATCTATTTAAACATAAAAGCGATATTTTAACACTTATAAGAGTTCTTATATCTCGTAACATATCTTAAATTGCTTTAAACTTAGGCCCTTTACATACGTATTTTTCGTGTTATCAATAGCTTAAAAGCTTTACGCGCCATCTTATTTTCATGACATTAGCAGAAAAAGAGATAAAATATATTATACTACACATATTTATTGAGCGAGTGAGGAGCGCAGCGACGAGCGAAGCTCTCTGTTAGTGGGGGTCTATGCATTCTTTGTTCGCTAACTCCTCCTAGACCACTGAACCGATTTTGATCGGATTTGTTTTAAACGATCACTGTGGTCATGAGGAGTGCCAACATATATAAAAAACTGTGATCGGACATGTCCTTGAGGAATAATTGAGAAAAAACCAACAAAATTCGATTTTCATTGAAAATGCATTGGATTAGCTTGCGCGTGCAATTTCTCTATGGCCAAACACATTGTGAACTTAATTTATTGAGAAACCCATTGAAATTTGCTAGCGCGCGCCATAAACAGAGATTTCAATTCCCCAGCATAACTCTATGGTACAATTATCACCCCTCATCCCTCAAGGACATCATTTCATGAAATACGATATAGCTACCACTTGGACCTAATTTCCATGCAAAGTTTCATCGAGTTCTGTCAAACGGCCTCGGAGGGGACAGGCTACAAAAAACGGCGAAGTGAACATATAAGAGCTTCGCTTCAAAAAGTGTCTTTATTGTACCACTTCCGCGCTCGCTCAATTAACAGGCCGGATGGGCTGAATACCTAGTATTTCATATAGACAAGGATTTGGCGAGCACACATAACGACTGAATGGTATACTTTTGTAAGATAAATATAAATTCTCGTGTAACGGGAAATGTCATCATAATACATATGTGATCAAAGCATTCTAATTCAAAATTTCCAGTAATTTTCACAATTTCCAGCGCAACCAACCCGAGCGGGTCAGGTAATGCGGACGTCAATTATTCACATATTCATGCAGTAATACATTAGTACTTTGAAGATCAAGGACGCTTTTATCTAGGCAAGACAAGTAAACAAGGCGTGGTCTTGATTGGACTTGATGTATATATAAATGAGAGCAAAAGCTGCATTGATATCACTTGTGAATACCCTTCCAAGCGACTCTTTAACAATGCTGTACAAGCTGGTAAGTTGGAGTCTGTTATTATATCATTACCTTTTGCCCGCCGCTAGGCCCACGTGTACTTACTATTTACGATTCCTTCATTCCACTAAAAAACATCAGTTTAATTTCTAATCATGATTCTATATACCAACATTTATTATAAACTATTAAGTCCAGAAACAAGAAATTTTGCCACACCAATTTACTCCTGTAGGGGAGATTTTTTCCATGTCACGTACCTACACAGTTTTTTAAAAAAAAGTAAAAAAATGAGACAATTCCATATCAACTTTACACCTGTATTGTACCAACTTAAGGCTTGAACTAAAAATTCATTGATATTGCTAACTAACATTATGCACCCTTGTAACATATTTAGAGTGTATATAGAGGTATAGATTTTATTATACCATAATGTTAATTTATTTTCCATAAAAAAATAACGTAAATAAAAGCTTACAATTACGTAAGCTTTCTTTGCTCACGGTTCATAGTTTAACTCTTTACAGTAATAAGGTTGAAAGTATATGAAGTATGTAATGTATAAAGGAGGAAAATGAGAAAAAAAAAGAAATGTAAAAAAGTTTACATGCGACTTAGAGAAACAATAATAATAATTTAAATTTATAACATTTTTTAATTTCTTTCTCTTATAACTTAGAAGCAACACATAGATTGCTTTTCTTAAGATTTCATCAAGAAGACATCTTTGAAATTAAGCCACAATATATGGAGAAGTTCATTGGTCTCGTATTACATCTAAGGTTTTAGGTTTTGAATTGAAATATAACACTATATAGAGAATAGCATTCAATCTTTTGTAATAAATGTGTAATAATAACAACCAATAAGCGTAGTAATAAGGGCCAGTGACCTTTTAACTGTTTCTGATCACGTGCCAAATATTTGAATAGTTATTACCTATTTGTAGATAAATAGACCGCTATTATGGATACTATGTAGGTTTTTGATTTTTAAGAATATTTATAATATAAAAATCTCTTTTCTAATAAGTTAATTAATTGTTCTGTTGTTACATTTAATTAGTGTTATTTTATATTATACTAATATAGTAATAATTCTTATATGAACATTAGCTACAGATTAAAATTTTATTTGTTATTTTACAGTTTGCTTTCCTTGCTCTGGTGGCTGTGGCGTTCGCCAGTCCCAGCCCCAACCCGAAGCCCGAGCCCGCGCCTGCACCCGCACCTGCACCTCAAGTGTGGGCATACGGCGCTGGATATCCTTACTACTCCTATGCTGGTGCTCCCTTTGCCTACCCGTATGCGTACAACGGATACTTCGTTCGTTAAAACTACACATTATGCAGCCGTAACTGTTATCACATAAGTTTCTGAAAATTGATTTCTGAATTTGTTGGTGTGTTATGGCTATTATTGACCCTCGGCTAACCCAATGACCCCGATTTAGAAACATTTAAATACAAAAATAAAGCATATTTTCGATTTTTATTTGCCCACCTGCAATAATCGTACAAAAACAGCTGAAATGATGAAATAGTATTATAATAGTAAATAAATATTTTATTATCATTAAGAATGAATTCATATACTTACAAAAAGTTTGGTTGAGTGAGTTATTCTCAAGAACTACTGGTTCAAATTTATGCTGCTATATATCGAGGAAGGCTGTATATACAGCTGGTTGTATTAAGTATACAATGTATACTTCATCCAAATAATCGTTATCATGGAAATTGTGAAATTGAGTTATTCAAAGTGTAAGTATATGATTAAAGGGATCATTTTATAAATCCTTAATTTTTATGAATTAACTGAAAATTTACTAGAATATGACAATATTCTGACTGACTGACTGACAAGTAACTTAGCATTTTAATTAATATAGCTAAAAATATTATTGGGTAATGTTAGGTACATTATATCCACTTTAAGCCACAAAAGCGGCAAAATAAATATATTATTACATTAAATATATCAAATTTCCAGATATAGATTTGATGAAGAATTAAAAAGAATCAAAAAGCGTGTCTGAGAAATTTTGTAACATAGTATTAGAACAAGAAACGAATTTTTTTGCCTGCCTGTTTAGCTGAACTACTTCAATTCTGGAATTAAAGAACAATAAACTATATTTAAAAAAATATACAAAGCGAAATAAATAAAGCAATCGTTGCATTGCATGCATTACAAAAACTGTTTATTTTGAAAACACATAAAACATATTAAACAGCAACAACAATCAGTAATTCATTTGCATCATTATAACAACGAGGATTGGTGTGTATTTATGGAGTCACATATTTTTACTTGCGGTAATACCAGTCAGCCGCGTAAGCGTAAGGAAGACTGTAGGGCAGAGACAAGGCCGAGTTCACTACTGGATATGTATCTTGGTAACTGTACGCGGATCCATAGGCGTATCTATAGTCGGAAATTACAGGAGCAATCGGTGAGACTGGAGCCACTGAGGCTATGGAAGCAACTGGCCCTGCTGGAGCTACTGGCGCAGCAGGGGCGACAAGAGCGGCAGATGTGAATGGTGATGATAAGTATCCTCCATTGATAATCAAAGCTGGTTTAGCTGACACTGCGGCGAGCGTTGCCAAAACAGTTATCTGGGAACATTTTTTACGCATTTAAAATAGATAATAATTATTTAAAATTAATAAACAATTGAATAATGTACAATATGTGCATTTCAAAATGGACTCACCATTAATAATTTCATATTGACTCTGAGAGCTATCTACTTGTGTACTATAACTAAGAAGGTATATGACTGAATTTTAACGATATGTCCTGGCATATTTATTTGAAAAAGAAACAAAGTAACCAAAAAAATATGAGATAAGAATAGTCGCTTTGAAAACTATTGCCAAGGCTCTGTTGAATGGTTTCGTCAAGACAATAGAATACATAATCTAACATGAAATATGCTGAAATAACTAAAATATTTTTGTCATCACTGACCTTGCCGTGGTGTTTCATCCTTGGCAAACAAAGGATAATGAATTCTTCTATGTTTATGTATGTGAAGCAAAAATCCGGATGTCTGAACACTACCAGTGTTGTTAGGTATTTTGTTTTTTGTGAAGCGGGGAAAAACCCAATTTTAATTTGGAAATTGAAATTGAAATACTATGCGGATTAGCTATAAAAGTATTAATGTTTGTGCATATTTTGTAAGTGAAATATTTAATTAACCTAACCATAAACATAAAAAATTATATACTTTGTGTCCATTTTGGAGTTATTTAATATTTGAAATACAATTGAAGTTGTAAAATTCCATAAAACATGTTTTCGTTTTACCATCCCTTTAAGTTTTTTGTTCTTGTTCTTATCTTTATTTATGGTATTGCGAGCTGTCATATGCATATATTCCCCTATACTTATTGCTTGCTTATGTACTTAGAAAGCACCTCTCTTAGTAAGGCGCATACCAATTACTTGACTTGTTGTTATTTTATTTCATCAGTCACCCGGGTCACTTGTTTCTTAAAGTCTGTATAATTATAAATAAATTTCATATTTGATAAAATAAAAGTTTTTATTCATTCATTTATAAAATAAAAGTTCTTTTTTAAAAATACTTCGATGGACTCCGTGTAACAGAGAATACGCTCTAAGTTTCACTTGTGACAAGTTTGACATGTGTAATTTGTACGAAGGCAATTTATTTCTATGTACATAGTACCTGTCAGTTGGAATAATTTAATAAGCGTATATGTTGAAAATGCAAGTAGATAAACATTTTATATTTTTATATTTTAAGTAAATAAACATTATAAAATCATTAGTATAATTTATCATTACAATTACTTCATGCTTATATAAAAACATTTAAAAGATATATTTCAATTTATTGTTTTTTATTATAGTGTATTAAAAAATATTTACAATTGTATATACGCTTTATTGCATAAAGAGAAGTGCTTCTAACATGTTCCAACGAAGTCGAGGTAGACATTAATATTGTTATTATAAACTGGTCCTACGTTCATGTTCCTATATATAGAGCATTGCAATTATTTTAACTTATAAATATTAATATAATTTATAAACGTATAATTATGAATTACCTGTTTCTCACTAGAACATTAGTTACTTATGATGTTAAATATTTTTAAATAGGGGCTAATTTTTTGCACTAGTCGAATAATTTCCTATGATTTTATGTCTAGCAATTATAGAACATACGTACCCTTCCCTGTGTTTTAAATATTCACCTGCAAATGCCCTACTATAATTTCCTCGTAAAGCTCAAACTATTAATCGTTCTATGAAATATCGAAATTGTTGTATCTAAGAAAATCGTGTATGACATATGAGTATATGTACTTATGTGTGACATATAAGTTATCATTAACTTTGTGCTGTAAATAAATAATGAATGAAATTAGACATAGTTAAACAATCTTTATAGACAAAAATGTAACTAATCTTTTAGAAACTACATTGAAAAATTAAGTAATATAATTCATCCAATTACAATAATTAGGAAATACACTCACATACATTAAATTAAAGTCCAAAAGGTGAGAGATTTTTTAAAATTTTTCTACGCTCACTTTTTTTGCTTTGTGACTAATGTTGCGGTCCTTACCTACACTTTCATCTCATGCTTTTATCGTGACATTCCTTATCAACACAAATTTCTTTTTACTAGTTATTTTTAATTAATATTTTGCGCCATTTTGTTATTTTGGTTGTACCATAATATACATATATTCATATTAAAGGGTCGCATAAGATGTGTCCCAAATTAAATCAATTAAGTATTATTTTTCCCTTTTGTTGTTGAAGTCGATGTTATAATCAGTTATACATGTAATTACAGAAAACTAATATAAACAATAGTAGAAGAAAGTAATAGAGAAGGAATAAAAACAATATTTAACATCTTAATTGTCATTTATTGCGGTCAAATATATTAAATATATAAATAACTTGATTTGCGTTTTGTCATTATTTAGAGAGCTATTTCCATTGGGTCAGCATTTAAATTCTCAAAAGTAATAAGAGTAAGGAGCTGCGTAAGAGTAGGCGGAGTAGGCGACGGGAGAGTAGGCGCTGTACGACGTGTACGCTACAGGTGCTGTGTATGCTGCAGCTACTGGAGCGGTGTACGCTGCAGCAAAGGGTGCAGTGTAAACTAAAGGCTTGGCGAAAGCCACAGCCAAGAGGGCGAAGAAGATCACCTGTGAATAAAAAAGTAATAATTTATAAAATTTTCTATCAAGTGGTAATACAAAGTTTAATTAATGAAATCATTATGAATTAATGTATATTATTTTTTATAAGCAGATTCAACTTTGCACAAATAATGTAGTTACATTATGTAACAGTAGTTGAAGGCAGTATCCATCATCGTATAGCAGGACGCAGTGAGAAAGTCGTGTTAAGAGACTGTTTCCCCAATTTGATCCTAATTTTCGAGTCGAGTTAGTCGTAGAAGTCTACACTGCTAGAAAAAACCCACAACACTATTCCCTTTCCTTTTAAAAATATTATTGAAAATATCACAACCTCAACAAGGATTCAAACGTGTAAGACCAAACATTTTCTAAAAATACCAACAATAGTGCTTCGTAATGAAGTACTATAGAAAAATAATATGACTTACTATTATTATACTACGATATATAAGTACCACTTTTAAGAATGTATCATATAATATAAATGTATATATTTAGACTAAGCGTATTACTATGTGAATGTTTCACTGATTTCGAGCACATATCCTAATGAATTTAAGTGAAAAGTAACAATATTAATTGTGTGTAAATAGCGACGATATTTACAATAATAATAAATATTTTATATAAAATAGATAGTAAATAAAATATATACTTATATATTTCTCTATATCTAAGTATGTCAGGTTAGGTTATAATTAATTAACTATAATCACAAATGTACTTACAAATTTGAACATTTTGTTTGTTTTGATTGTTCAGTGAACACTGACTGTGATCATCACAGTCCGGCAATATATAAGGGACAGTGTTAGACTTATGTTGGCATCGTTTCGGCGTCCGCGTGCCTCACAAGGACATCGCGATCAGGACTTGCACGCGACATGAATTTTCTTACATTACCCACATTTGCTACAGAGTGTTTATATAAATAAATATATAAAAATTAAAAACAAAAATGTAGTCAGCAGCAACCTAATTTTTGAGGTATTACGTTTTGAGTAGCGGAAGTCAACGCCGCAGTTTGTCTTGTTATAAGTGCGAGGAAATAAACCATTTTCCAAAAAAAAATGCAGGGTTGTGGCATCGAATTCACAACTATCTCGTTTACAGTAAGAGGATGTGTTGTTGCGCCACAACGGCCCCAATACAGTTATACAATATTGATGGTGCATTTAGCTATATATAAATTTGTATAGGTTATGATGATGATATGAAATTAAGGTATGTTTATAGAATATTTCTGTAATAACTGTGAATTGTTAAACAACCTTCATGGAAGATCAAAAAGCACTGAAATCTTACAATCGCTAATTCAATCATGTCACGTGAGTAATGATTTAAATGTAGTGTTTATTATAAAGCTCATTTAATTAAGCAGTTATTTGGCCTAAGGTATTTTTACTTTTAAGTATATCATCCCATAAGTTTGCTGTTGGGCAATTATCAAAGTTACCGATATTTATGCTAAAAGTTGTATATAAAATATTTTCTGTGATTTTGACGACACAGTTAATAAAATACAACTGAGTTTTTTTGGGTGAGAAAAGATTGTTGTGATTGATAATATGAATAAACTATTTTCATAAGATTACGAGTGTAGGTAATATTTTGAAATAAATTATGAAAAATACATACATTTTTCTTAATTCTATGTATGATAATATTATAAAAAGTCCGCCTGTATACACAATACAATCGAAGTGTAAGGATCTAATGGTGTGTAGAACATTCGATGATACAGTCACACTTAAATTATTTTTACATCCTTAACCGGCGGACAGTAGAGGACGCTGCTAGGAATAGCTTAAAATAACCTTGAACTTGTATTTTATATATATATATATATATATATATATATATATATATATATATATATATATATATATATATATATATATATATATATATATATATATATATATATATATATATATATATATATATATATATATATATATATATGTATATATATATATATATATATGTATATATATATATATATATATATATATATATATATATATATATATATATATACATACGTATATAAATGCATATTTAAAAAAAACAAAACTGTCCTACTGTTAGCTACTGTCCGCCGGTTAAGGATGTAAAAATGATTTAAATGTGACTGTATCATAAGACTTGTTAAGTATGTCAATATTGTTTGATATATATTATAAAGCAAGCTGAACGCGTTACTTAAAATAGCTGTTATGAACAGCAGGTGTTCCATTTTGGCAATGACGCTGTTTCAACTGAAGCATTGCAGATGCGCTACATAACAAATAAATCTGAAAGAGTAAATTTCAGTAGTTTCTAGTTTTTGGATTTTGTTTTATTAAGTTTATTCACATATATTTTTTATGTTACATATTCAAATATTTATTATTCGATAAATATAAATAAAATACAGATCTTATGTTTTATATTATGGAACTAAACCCGTTATCCAATCTTAACTAAAAAATCTAAACCAGCAAGTAAAATTTTCAAGTAATTGATATTTTAAAAACAGCTAATCATCATCCATCACAAACCATTTATTATATTGACTCTAAAACCTACATTATGTAGTCTAATTAAAATTATAAATTAAATATACTTATTGTGATTAAATAAGAACTGCAGGAACCATGTTAACCTAGTGTTAAGACAGTTCTTTGCTTAGTCCCTGCTTTCTCCGTCCCCCCTTTCCACCTTTTTCGAGGCATTGCGTATTGAGTGGCAGAACTCAACGACGCTCTTTGCCTAGTCGCCGGAGCGAAGAAAATGGAAATAGAAAAGTCCATCTTCTTCGTGTGGTAATCGAACCCTCATACCGTCACATTTATGCCTCTGCGTCACAACGGTCCTTATAGATAAATTACTACTTGCTTCTTCCACTTATATAACAGGGAAGACAGAAAGAATATTCGTAATTTGCAATTCGAAGCTCTACATCGTACGGCGGAATACAATGTTGCAGTTTGTCTTCTTAATAAAGTATGAAATAATTCATTCATTCCTTTGAGCAGGAATTGTACCCAAAATGGTTACAATTATTGTCACGTATGTATATACAAAATATGAATGAGTAATTTATATATCTCCGTGTAAGCATAATTTTTTTGTATCAGGATATACTGTTGTAAATATGATAAAAAATATAAAATTATCCTTCAAACTTTTTATTATGCTACAATGATTGAAACCAGTACGAGGCGAAGCTTACTAACGTGAAAAGAAATCTTTTTTAGATTTTAAAACAAAGATTAAAAACAAGTGCTTTTGGCACTTGCTTCGTTGTTTCTATACAATATATGTATAATACATTAGAGACAATGTATAAGTTATTACATAATTAAAAATATATATATTTACATATATATATATATATATATATATATATATATATATATATATATATATATATATATATATATATATATATATATATACGAGGTGTGTTCAAAAAGTATCGCGAATTTTGTGTTTTTTTCAAAAATTATTTATTTATTCATGAATATCTATTTTGTCCCCTTCAAAGTAATCCCCATGAGATATTATACACTTGTGCCAACGGTTTTTCCAATCTTCGAAGCACTTCAAAAAATCATTTTTTTTTATCTTGTTCAGCTCCTCCTTCGATGCCGTCTTTATCTCGTCAAGTGTAGCATAACGTCGTCCTTTCATGGGCCTCTTCAGTTTAGGGAACAGGAAAAGTTCACGGGGGGCCAGATCTGGGGAATACGGTGGCTGCGGCATCATTAGTGTGTTGTTTTTGGCCAAAAAGTCGCGCACAAGCAACGATGTGTGAGCAGGGGCGTTATCGTGGTGCAAAAGCCAATTTTTGTTCTTCCACAAAACCGGGCGTTTCTGGCGGATTGCTTCGCGCAAATTGCGCATAACTTGCAGGTAATAAACCTTATTGACCGTTCTACCCTGTGGCAAGAACTCATGATGCACCACGCCCCTGCAATCGAAGAAAACTGTCAGCAAAACTTTCACATTCGACCGAACTTGGCGCGCTTTTTTCGGTCTTGGTTCGTGCGGCAGCTTCCATTGAGATGATTGAGCTTTGGTTTCCACGTCATAACCATAAACCCACGATTCGTCACCAGTTATGACCCTCTGGAGCAAATTTGGGTCGTCGCGGACAGAGTTCAACATCTCATTAGCAATGTTCATGCGATGCTGTTTTTGGTCGCAATTGAGCAATTTTGGTACGAATTTCGCGGCGACCCGTCTCATGCCCAAATCATTGATAAAAATCGAATGGCACGAGCCAATCGATATGTCTAGGTCCTCAGCAACTTCTCTAATGGTGATTCGACGATTGGCCAATACCATTTTCTCCACTTCATTAATTTTTTCGTCTGTTGTTGAAGTGCTCGGGCGTCCGGCACGCTCTTCGTCGTTCACATCTTCTCGGCCTTCTGAGAACATTTTGTACCACCGATAAATGTTGCTTCGGTCCAAGGTAGCTTCTCCGTATGCCACAGTCAACATTCGGAATGCATCCGCGCACTTAATTTCGTTTTTTCACACAAAATTTGATACACGTTCTTAGATCAATTTTCTTGAATCTGTAAAAATCGAAGACGATCCAAAACACGTGCAAGCAAAGCAGCTGTCAACAATTAAGTGAACATTCAAAATGGCCGAGGTTGTCGGCATAAGTGAGAGACATGAGTACCAACATAACGCCACAAAAAAATTGAAATTCGAATATACGTAACCCGCGAAAATTCAAAATTCGCGATACTTTTTGAACACACCTCGTATATATATATATATATATATATATATATATATATATATATATATATATATATATATATATATATATATATATATATATATATATATGTATAAGTCATTACATAATTAAAAATATATATATTTACATTTTGAATAATTTTATTTTATAACAAAATAATTTCTAAGAGTTTTATTAATTCCCTAATAAATTAAAGTTTGTAACTAAAGTTTGTAGTGACGTCACATTTATACTCCTATGTTTAAATGCTATATACTCCATGTTATGCTTATCGAATGATGTCATATGTGTGTCACATATTGTTCTATTGTCATTCGATTAAAATAGCACCTGCCAAATGTATACCACAAACGCTGTGATAATATAACAATCTAGATACAAATGTGGAGTACATTCAAAGCAATGTCAAGACCACAACATACAGGTTTCACCTAGAAGCCTGTGATGACACAAATTTTAGAATTAAATTGCTATAATTCCCTTCTGTGCTTAATCGATTTATTCATACGTGTTTGTTTGTTTTTTTCCCAAATTTTGAAATAGTAATATGCATCATTATATTTCATCATACATCAAATATTTTTTGATCTATTTTTTCCAATTTGGTCTTTTATAAATTCAAAATAGTAAATAAGTTAATAGTAATATTGGTTGTAAGTAGTATTTAGTAATAAGTAATCACTTAGTTAACATAAAGAGACTGGAGTGACCATTTATGTACTGTATAAACACATCTTGCGAAAACTTTTATTTCAAGAAGGAAAGTAGTTTTTGGAACTAAAAGTAAAAAATATTAAATAGCCATATAGTCGTTTAATAAAATATTTATATCACGAGTTCTTCACATCTTCTCACTTTAGTAATACTGGGGCTTTGTATGCTGCGGCGACGAGTGGAGCGGAGTATGCAACGGGAGAGTACGCAGAGTAAGCAGCAGCAACCGGTGCAGTGTATGCTGCAGCAATAGGTGCCCTGTATGCTGCGCTGTAAGCAGGTGCAGCAAATGCAGCATAAGCAGGAACACTATATGCAGCCACGGCTGGTGCAGCAACAATTGGCGCAGGGTATGCTACGGAGTGAATGCCAGGCTTAGCAGCCACGACGGCGAGGAGAGCAACGAAGATAACCTTGAGTATAAAAAAAATGAAATCTATGAGATTGATTATTAATCACGTAGACCTATAAATATTTATTATATATTTCTTTGTAATATAAATTGGTAGACATTGTGCTTTATGCAAATTTTTGAATCTTTAGTAAATAGTATTAATTATTAGTTGTATTGATTAGTTGTTGTTGTACTAACAATTATATAGAAATAAATATGCAACGAAATACTATTTTCTCTAAATTCAATCTATTTAATTTTTAAAAGCAATTTTTATTTGAATTATCACAAAATATATTTTTACCTGTTTGAACATTTTTAAGGGTTGTTTGGTTTGTTTGCTTTGACAGAGTCAGGAAAGTGAATGATGTTGATGGCAAAATGTGGTCGGTTTAAATACTAGAAAGATTTTATTCTCGACATGACTTTGATTGTTTCCTAACTTACGCAGAGAGACTACGCTGCTCCGAATTCAAGACAAATGTTTATAATCGTGTTATGCGATAAGTTAACATTAACATTAATTTATTTAATACAAATAAATATATTTTTTATAGTTTTAAGTATATTGTTATTGTTATTTTTGAGTGTAAAACGATAATCCTTTACATGTAAAAAAATTAATATTATCATTAGAAAATTTGTTGCAAGTAAATGTTTATAATTAAATTATTTTTAAGTAGCCTATATTTATAAAAATAAAAAAATAATAATATAAAATATGTTATTAAGTTAACTGCAGCATTTTATTAGGTGCTGGAATAAGTGCAAGGCTTTTGTTTCTTGCATGGATAGTTAAGATTTAAGATTATAGATTATAGATCCATATTACTATATATTTTTGTTAAAAAAATATTTTTAAAAAATGTTTTTTAGAAAATTAAGCTGCAAAGTCTTATTTTTGTTATTATCTTTATACATTTAAATAGTATTTTAAAATATAATCAAGTGTAAAAAAATATTATAAAACACTTGTGAATACTGCATGAACCGTTCATCTCACAATGCGAAGCTCGTACACACGTTGCGTCAGAGGTCAGTGTGCGCGTGTCCGTGCTAAGCTGCTACACTTAGTTGCAACAGCTGGAGGTCAATACGCCTATTTAATTTAGATCTTTACGGACCATTCATGATTTTCCTGATTTAACATTATGATATACGCCTCACGACATTTTATTCCATATTATATGATAAATATGCTTCTATGGATGTAGATAAGATATAAAAATTTTATAAGCGATTTCTTTTGAAATTGCTGAAGCTGACAAGTGTATGGATATATATCGTAAACAATAATTACAAAAAACACAAGCATAGATAATTTATTGACTTTTTCTCCATTAACTTCAGAATTCTTTTAAATTGATTTATTTTTATTATTAACATATTATTATATCTTAACTATTCACACAAGAAAATGGTTTGCACTTATTGAGTGATGGATATGTTGTATGTTGTGTTTTGTGTGTGTGTGTGCATTTTGTTATTTGGAGTTCAGAAGTTATTAAAGTTGTTATTATTATGCCAAATGCCAGGCCAAAAATGATTATTTTATATAACAATGGTAATGGACCATTTGTCTTTGCGGCAGTTTTTATCGTAGCGTGTATTCCAGTTTATACTTTTACTTAAATATGATACATGAGTTCTTATTTTTTATTTCTATATTAAAAAATAAGATATAGGAGGCTAAAAATAAGATATGGGGAAACCAATTTATTGGACGATAATTTATAATTTGTCTATATATGTTTGTATTGTTTTTTTTTTCGTATTTTTTTTAATTTAGGGTAGATATACAAGAAAGGAAACGGTAAGTAAATAGCGCCGTTAAAATATCACTTGCAAGTACTTTATAGTACTACTAAACTATAACTATTCGTATCTATCTATAACTAAACGGGACGCTTTACATTTACATACATTAAAATAACAAACATTGAACCCGTCATAAATCACATAACATTTACAGTAGCCATTGTCCTGCATTGCTATGACGACTTTAATTTTTCGTTATTTTTCGCTGATATAGCATTTCATTTATTTTTTAAAGTAGTTCTATTGTTTATAGTTCTTTGTTAGGATTTTTCCCATTTTTTATTTTGATATAATTTGTTCATTGATTAAAGTATTTTTTTATTGTTTTATTTGAATTACAGGTTATAAACTTAATTTGAGGTTTATAAGTTGTATAAGTATCTGTTAGAACAATTACTTCGTAAATATTTGAGTAACAGTTTGTATAAACACAATTGTTAGAAACAAACATTTTGTTTGTTAAGTATAAGTTTATTCAATAACTATCCTTTGAGGCTTGGCCCACTTAGAGTATACAAATATAAATATAATGAAGTAAACATACGCAAAACGTACAACGTAAAGGAACTTTGTTCAATAGAGTATGTAGGCCTATTATTTATTAGTGCTTTTTCTTTGTATAGCATATAATATTGAAAACAATTGGAATAGTGTTATGCAACAATTGATACGCATATGTAAATGTTTCCAGAACAAAATATTAAGATTATCGTTAATACTCAGGTATTGCTCTATTTGAGTGCGTTCAGCATCGGATGGTGACATAAGAGGTTGATACTGTGTGCTTACAAAATGTATTTAGTTAATAATATCCAATGTGTGGACATTGCATAAGCATTTAATTCTGTACACAAAAATCATCATAATATTGTCATAAATATGCTTTACTTAATAGATGAGAAGAAAGTACTTAGCGTTCCATGGATTCACCGGGAGAGAGAGGGGGGAGGAGGAGTGAGGGGTGCCGGGCCTATCCTGTTGTAGGAAGAGGAGTCCCTAGCAGCGCTTGGGACTTGCGACCCAAGTATAGGTTTAAAGGGGCCCCATTAAAATGGTCACCTACACTGTCTGAGCTCCTCCCACTACCTAACCAAATTTTAAACGATTCTACCACTATCTTCGAAGTGCGTTCTAGAAATGAATCCTATTCCCGGTCAGTTCGTTTCTAGGATCGCAATACTTATTAAGTTTTAGATGTTGACTTTTTGGAATATTTGTGTCTCACGGAACTGTAAGTTCTACCAGTACTACAGTATTAAAGAAAAATATCCGGTCTGGAAGACGAAACACAAATATCCTCAGGGATTCTATACTGTTTCTCATACGTGTCCATTACAAGTGTCCAATCAGGAGCTAAATCTATAATATGAAGAAAAATTTTTGTGTGAATTTTTTATAAGAACCTGCTTTCACAGACTCTATTGAGCGTTTGCTGGCTGTTATGTTTCTCTGTGCTCTTGCTACTGAAAGACTAACGACTTCACGTATGATTTCTAGTACTTAGTCATGGCGCTGCGAGTATTGATCTATCCAAGAGTACCCTTACACTCCACCAGCATACGTTTAGCTGTCCTCACTGCCTCTTTACAGATGTAGCATGATTTATCGGTAGCTTTACCCCATCTTACTAAATTATTTTAATCTGTAAGAGTCATTTGGAACTCATTTAGGTAGGATTTTAAGAGAGCTAGAGACCAATCGTGAATTAGAGTGTGCCATTTTTAAGCTAAAGGGATACAGAATTCTACTATAGTTAGCCACTCATCAAGCCCATTGCGTGCACCTTATACTTGTCGATCTCGTCTTGCCTAATAAAAGATTTTATTATGTTTATGTCTCAAACTTTCCTCTTTGATCCTAACCCTACTTTACTAAATTGTGCTCCTACCATGAATTGCTTATGGAATTGAAGTCTTGACTCCAGCACTGGGACACTTTTATATTTTGGAAGTGTGATAACAATCTCACCCCGTGATTTTCCCAGAATAAGTGTTTTGGCGACTCTTAGATGTTTATTCTTATTATCTTAATATTTGATGATTTTATTACATTTATAAAGGTTAATTTAAGCTTTGATTATATTTCGAACCTAGTAACTTTGCGTTTAGAAGAGAGCCGTAGATAATAAAAAAGACATTGTATAACAATTTGCTTTAACATTTTATTTAAATATTATATGCGTATTCTTGTCATTTCGAATTTAGTCCAATGTGGTTTTTTAGCGAAGATAGTAGGCAGCGTATGGAGAAGCATATGGATATGCAGAATATGCAGCAATCGCTGCGCTATATGCTGAGTAAGCCAAGGGAGCTGTATAAGCTGCAGCAACTGGAGCAGTATAGGCTGCGGCTATTGGAGCAGTGTAAGCCACGGACACCAGGGGTTTGGCTGCGGCCAAAGCCAAAAAGCAAGCGAATACAAACTGCAATAAGAAACACATAAATAATTTTAATTAATATAATTATTTTAATTTTTCAAATTTAATGAATTTATTATTTTGGAAATATTCTAATTTCGTCAAAAAAATTAAAATTTATAAAATAAGCCGTATATGCGTAATTGTAATATTTTTGGCACAGTAACTTTTAAACATAAATTTACTATAAATTTACAATAAATTTACAATATATAAAACGAAACAAGACTTATAAAACACCCACGTTTTTAAAAACAAGCGCTCAAGCCAATTTATTTCAAATTTCACAACACTCATGTATTGTCTAAAACTTCAATCTTATAAGTATAAATTATATACTACTTACAAATTTAAGCATTTTAGTAGTTTATCAAGTGCTTCTGCTGAGCTGAATGATAGCATCTAGAGAGTGATATCGAATTTTATACTATAGTACTGAAGGCCGCAAAGGAATCCTGCGCAATGGATCTTGCTGAAGTACACTACGACGTACTTTGAATTACGATTAGCTTGGCTGTAGGGAAGGAAATTATCATATTATATCTATTCATGTCTACTATACAAAGGGTGCTTTAAGGTGACTTTTAATGTAGTGATTTATTTAGGTCACACTCTTTTTAAATATCTTCCTCACTTTGTGATCTTTGGTATTTTACCATTATTTTATAAAGTGGACCGCTGTGGCACAGATACCTAATTGCGACAGTTTGCGATCTTGATTTCCAATTGAAGAAGAAAAGAATAAATTATTTTTATATACTTCTCTATGACAAGAAGACGTTAAGTTCTGCCAGTCAACATGCAATAAATTGAAAGGGGGAAAGCGGGAACAGGATCGTCTTGACACTAGATTATTAAGGTCCCTACGATTACTTAGATTACAACTATCTTCCTGCTAACAGTACACAGTTTGGAGCGAACCAGAAATTATACTACTGTAATATTATGATATTTTATCTTTATGTTATGGGTTATCAATAATTAAGACATTATATTTATAACTCGTTATTTACATTTATTTGGGCAATATCCCTAATTTCTTCTAAATACTACGTGACATTGGAAAAGTAAGTTGCCCTTGACCTAATGCCACAAAGCCTTAGCAAAATAAAATAATTATACAATAAAATACTTATTATGCTATCTTTAACTACATGGGTAGGTTGCAGACTCATTAATGAATCTTCAATTGATCTTGAAAGCATGTCAGTGTTGGTTAATAAAATGTTTGCCAAAGAAATTATAATTTTATTTACCTCCTGTTCTCATGTCAAGGACAAAAAGTTGATGATAAGTTATTTTAAAACATATACTATTTCAAAAGGTAGGATATTGCTATTTTATTAAAGGTTCCATTAATCTTACACTAATCATATTATAAAGTATCAGAGATGTTGAGAGAAATATACTTTAGTACTATAACAAGTTTAATTTTTTAAGTATCATTACAGCAAACGAAGCACAAGTAATAACACTTTTAAATTTTTTCTCTTATAGTGTAATCCTTTCGTTTAATATAGTATCTATTAACAGATTTTAGTGATAACACATTTTTTTAACTTTTTTTTCTTATTATGTAATTATCTGCTAGTTCTAAAGATGTTTTATAAATTTTGGATTTTGCTCATCCCATTATATAAATAATATATTCTTAAAAATGTTATATTTATAGCATAGTTGATATATTTATAGTATAGTATAATGCTCTACAACGAAAATATATAATTATTATCGGATGTAAGTAGCGAAATTAAATAAATAAAAAAATAAAATAACAGCTATTCAAATCTTAAACAAAAAAGTTACATTTTATAAATATAATAATTAAAAATAACAAACTATTTTAAGTTACTCTAAATTTGGCAAAAGTTTGCTTCAACCGATTACTTTCCATCATGTTTTTAGCCAATCTGCTCCAGGTCGCTCTCGCCACAGCTTGATATACCCATATGCTCTGCCCATTTCCTTTTCGGTGCTCTTATTTCCCCATTTTTTATTGCTCTTAGTTGTATCTGATTTCTTTCATGTTTAGCCTACTTTTTCCATTTATAATTCTACGTTTTCTATAATACGTAATTACAAGTAGTATACAAATTTATTATAAATTTGATAAAAGTGATCCTTTGAAGTTACTTGAATTTTGAAGTAATTAAATTTATTTTATTAAGGACACTCTTTATTTTTGTAAATTCTTCTTTATTTATTAAAATTCTTTAATTATTTTTTCCTAGCTAACGCTAGGCTGCATGTTGGACTTGTGTTTCCACGCAAACCTTTTGGAGAGTCAAGGTCATTTCGAACCTGAGAACATGTAGAAAAAGTATATTTATTTATAGACATATGTTAAATACATTCTAAATAAAACAATACTTTTCCTATATTAAGATCTTTAGTTTTTGGGATTATGTGTAATAAAATTAAATTTGTTTTTAAATAAAACAAATTAATCAGATTGAACAAATTAATCAGATGCACTTTGCAGCAAGTTACTAACTTCCAAGTGCTCGAAACGTCGGGTTTCCAAAAAATGATAATATATGCGAATAATTCGATGTTTCATCTAGCCGATCAGAAATTGTGTAACATGTGAAGATTATTTTTTTAATTATTTTTTATAATAACAAATAGAAAAAGATTTAAAAATGTTTGTAATTAAAACCATATAATAATTTGCATTCATTTATTCAGTTTTGTTTAATAAATAAAATAAATTCACTTCATTAGTTGGACTAGATAAAGATTTTTTGTTTTAATCAACGACGAAGGTAGTATGCGGGGTAAGCAGATGCATAAGGATAGGCGGAATAGGCAGCTAAAGGAGCACTATAGGCTGAGTAAGCGGTGTATGCGACTGGTGCGGAGTATGCTGCAGCAATAGGTGCAGAGTATGCCGCCGCGACTGGCGCAGAAACCAGCACTTGGGGCTTGGCAGCGGCGATGGCCAGGAAGCAGGCGATGAAGAACTGTTAAATAGTAAAAACATTTTTATTTTTAATTATAATAAATTAAATTGACATAATATAAATTAATTAATCTATAAACTTACCAATTTAAGCATTTTGATGGTTTGTTTGATTGTAGTATGTAGAAGTAAGCAAGTGAACACAAGAAATGCGTATGATGTCCAACATTGGAGTCAAGTCTTTTTATAGTCGTACATCTTTTACCTCCTTTGCGAAATAGCCTTGCAGGTCATGATTAGAATACTGAAATTGTATTTGGTTAATTGTATTAATATTGTTATTGTTTCATAGAGAACATGTTTTCGGAGTTGAATAAGTAACCATCACAACCTGAACTACACTTAGGTAAATACTATTTTATAAAATATTATGCATGCAATTTATAAAACTTAATAACTTTGATAGCTCGCTGGTACTGCTTTTTTAAAACAATACTTTAAAATGTTTATTACTACAACATGTATTAAGGTTTTAACAAAACTTCGTAAGTATTAATATTATTATATGATCACTTATAAATTTATAATTTTTATTATAGTATCGTCGTGGCACAGAGGCGTAGCGTCTACATGTAAAAGCCACGATTTGTGGGCTCGATTCCCATTCGGGAAAAATGGATTTCTCCATTCTCATTTTCTTCGCACTGTACACCAAGCAAAGCGGAACTGAACGCAGTTCCGCCACTCAACACGCAAAGCCACGAAAAAGGCGGAAAGCAGGGACGAAGAAAGAAGGGACTAAACACCGGAGTGTCTTAACACTAAATAACCTACGGTTTCTGCAGTTTCCTCTGTCTACCCTGCCATGTGCGGAACAAAGCGCAAAGACAAAAAAAATAGAGTTTTTTTTTTTAGATAAAATTAACTAACATTGAATATTATTGGCAGAAATGTCTATTAAATATGAAATACACAAAATTATATGATTATGCTATTGCCTAATTGGATGCCTTATAAAAGTGAATTTATAGTAAGTTAAAGGTATTAGAGAAAGTGGAATTTTGTAATGAATTGACCTTAATATACAGTAAAGTCATATAAACTTATTTTTATAAATATATTTTTATCAAAGATCATTGTACTGACTATTTTCAATTTAATTTCACCTTGATAGGGAGCTTTTGAAGAGAGAAGCCTAATATATTAATACTAGTGAGATAAAGGGCAATCATACTTATATTATTTGGTCTTTTTATGTTATTTTGTAATCAAATGTATAATAGTAGTCATAAAAAATATTATTATTTCATACTTTTATGTGTTATAATCCTGTTTTTTTTTTAAAAAACAATAATTATTTATATATTTCAATTTTATACAGAAATATATTGAAGTTTCGTATTGTATAATTTTATGTATTTCTGGTCAAAGTAAATCATTCAAGATACCAAAAGAATGTTGTACAGTAGAAATAACTTGACTATGTACGTGTAAACGTGTGTATGTGTAAACTAAAGCTTACTACTAATACAATGTTTCTGGCATTTAATGGAGAAAATATAGAAGTTTAAATTATTTTTTAGATCGATACTAAAAAATATTTAGTTCAATACTAAAAAATCAATGGAACAGTTAACACAGTCGTCTTTGTAAGTTCTATTCTTACCCTCAGGACTATGTGGCGTTCAGTTCCGCCAGCGTACTGAACAGGTCTCAAATTTGTTGAAAAATCAGGGATTATAAGGTTCTCTCAACCTACCCTGCTTTATCTTGTATGTAGTAGATATTATTGTATCAAAGTGTAAAACTAAGTACAAGTATTTAGAAATATCCATGTAACAGAAATTACAAACCGATACAACAAATGAATAATTAAATAATAACGTAGTCACCTGTATGTAACGTTGTGAAATTTGGGGACATTCTTGAATTTAGTAGCCAGTCAATTGGTACGCTTAAAGAATATCATGCATATCATGATGACCGTCGGTCTTCAAATTATATTTATTTACATTTGTCTTATTATTTAGTAGAAGATGGCCGTTTATTATGAAGTATATAATTCCTCCTACCTGATAATTATTTACTGATTAATTGCAATCGAAAATCAATTGTATATATATTCTGTATATTTAAGAAACATAAAAACAGGATAGACATACATATATATTAAATATAAAACTGCTGACAGTAGAATGTATTCAAAGTAAAAAAAATTGCTTAATTTTTATTTTATATTTACATTAATTGTATTTCACCGATTCCAATATAGCAATATATATTTCCACAATTTTGATTGTACGATGCTTGAACTTAATCTCTCCTAAGAGGAGTTAAAGACAAGATATTATTTTAATATTTTCGATCTGGTAACTTGGCAATTTAGGCAGAGGGAGCTTATTTATTTAAGAAATTTTGCTTTTCGGTCAATTTCCAAATAATCTACTTTTTAAGTGTTGATAGAAACCACGACGACGCCTGAGATACTTTACAGCTACCTATATTTCACAAATGTTGGTACTTTTAAATTAATGTTAAATAATAGTATCGGTTCACACTCCAGTTACCCCACTTTTCGATTTCTCATAGCCTTTACATACGTATAAGAAATTATACGTCCTACAGGATAATTTTTGTAGTTTGTACATGTACTAATATCATCGAAACTATGTTTTGAAAGGTCAACGGGTAGTTTTCCTCCAATCAATTTCTGTTTAACTATGTTATACCATAGTGTGTTTGCCATCAAATTACAGCTTATAAAGGTTTCATCAAATTTTGTATTAAGGTAAACAAAATTATAAACGATTAACTCCTCTTTTTACTTCTATTTTAATTTAATTAAACAATAACTTGTTTCTAAAACAGTTTCAAATGTATCAAAAAATTGAGATATGCTTTAGAAAATCAATAATAAAACCATAATCATCATATTAAGATTATATGTTAGGTACGTGTACATCTTGTTTCTGTAACATGATATCTGAGCTTAAAATAAAAATATTAGTCAGAAAACTGTCATCGGCATTACTAAATTATTTTTAAATTATCAAAATGAAAAATCTTATAATCTATGGTCAACATATTGGTGGGAAATTGTAAATAATTCAAATATTGCGATTTATATTTTTTATAAAATTAAAAATCTGATGTCACAAAGTAACTAAATAGAAAATTCAAAGCTTAAATAAGTGTAATATATGTAGTTAATGAAAAGTATATGAGAGTGCATTTTAAACATGAAATTAAATAAATATACATCGTATAAAAATATATACCAATTCTGCAAGACTAGTACATACATTGTAAAGTCTGAGTTTTATTTTTATATAATATATAACATAAATTAAAAGAGTTATTTATTTAATCTGTTTTAATTTTTGTGTGAAAAATTACTACTTAATCCATGATTTTTAAAAATGATAAGAGCCCTGGGCATGAAATGCTATATCTAGTCTATTTCAAACTATTGTCAAAAATGAATATTTGTAAAATTCTAATGACTATATAAAAATAAAGTCCTGCTGAATTTGTTACGTTGTTTCTTTTCAGGTCTGAAGCCACCAACTTTAGTTAATCTGGTAATAATTTTGATGTTTAAAAATAAGCCTTGTATTCTTATTTTCCAATCAATTAGTTGAATTCGAATATATACATTCTCTGTATAATATATTTATAGGTGTAATAAAAATGTAATAGTCGATTAATTCATTTAATGATAGCTATAAATAATTATATTAATTCCGTTTGAAGATTCTTGTAGTGCATATGAAATTATTATATCAACGGCGAAGGTAGTACGCAGGGTAAGCAGACGCGTAAGGGTAGGCGGAATACGCAGCGTAGGGAGCACTGTAAGCTGAGTACGCGGAGTACGCTACTGGGGCTGAGTAAGCTGCAGCGAAAGGCGCCGAGTAAGCTGCGGCTACAGGAGCAGACACCAGCACTTGTGGC
This sequence comes from Dione vanillae, assembly GCA_037178615.1. Classification (NCBI taxonomy): domain Eukaryota; kingdom Metazoa; phylum Arthropoda; class Insecta; order Lepidoptera; family Nymphalidae; genus Dione; species Dione vanillae. The sequence goes on from JAZFAU010000130.1 coordinate 563,857, forward strand.
TTAGCAGCGGCGAAAGCCATGAGGCAAGCAAGGATCAACTGTTGAAACAAATATATCATGAGTTTTTTTGTATGAAAGCTAAGGTTAATAGTAAAAATTAAATATAAAGAACATATTTAGTATTATATGTAAAATAAGTATATAATATAAAATAAATATATAATATAAAATAAATATATAATGTATAGGACTTAGATACTATAGTAACTTACCAGTTTGAACATATTGTTGGATTGTTTTTAATTAATTTGTTGTAAGTAAGTGTGCACGAGAAATGCGTATGGTGTTCAGTGTTGGGCTTCGAGTCGTTTTATAGCTCGCTTTGATTTACCTTCTGTTAGAAAACAGCCTTGTGGCACGTGTGCGGAATTTTCAAATCTTATAACCGAAATCAGAGTTAATAAAAAAACTATAGGGTTCATGGGCGTTGAGTGCTTGTTGCCGTATTAAAATATTATTTGTGTTAAGTGGATATCACAACTTACGTTGTTTATGATATATGAGTAATATAAATTATTTGTAAAAAATAGTAAATGAAATTCTAAATTGAAATTTACACGCAACTTAAAAAAATCAGGACTACGTACAAAAAAATAATCAATTTATATTGCAATACTTTTGTCTGCAAATTCAAGATTGATTTTACACATATACATATGTTTTATAGAATTTTAATTTTATTAGATACTAAGACAATATATAATAAATAAAAGATAGGTATAGGTAAAATATTATATATTGAATTTTCTATGGGTTCTGGATGTCATTTGACGACATTATTTTTTCTCTGCGACTTGTAATTCTAGCACAAAAATATAAGGATTATTTTGAAAATTTACCTCAAATAAAATATTTGAAAAATGTGTAAAATGTTTTTTAATAAATTTAAATAGATAGCTGAGGACCGTCGTGGCGCAGAGGCGCAACGTTTACCTGTAACGCGACGGTTACTTGGTTCGATCCCCAGTCGGGGAAGATGGATTTTTCTATTTCCATTTTCTTCGCTCTGGTAAATTAGGCAAAGTGTGGCGTTAGTTCCGCCACTCAACACGCAATGCCTCGAAAACGGCGGAAAGCGGTGATGGAGAAAGCAGGGACTAAGCAACGGAGTGTCTTAACACTAGGTTCCCACGGTCCCTGCAGTTCCCTCTGCCTACCCTGCCTTGTGCGGGATAAAGCGTGAAGCTAAAAAAAAAAAAATAGATAGCCTCTTACACTTCGACGTCTTTGTATGTGTGGTTTTCACAATATATATATAAAAGTTGATAAATAGAAAAATCTATCCTTACTTTGCTAAAAAGCTCCAGAGTAGAAGTAGAACATATACAAATTCATTTCTAGAGTGTACTTTGATTAGTAAATTCATTTTAATTATTTTATGGTATACAGAGGAGCTCTGACAGTGGAAGTAAGTGTTAACGTTAAAGGACTTCAAAGGAATCCATTTTAACCTAGACCTAACAGTCACGGGCATTGCTTATAGCTTTTCTTTTTAAGTTTAAGGCGGAGTTTCAAATATGACGAAGTATTTATCTGCATGATTTTAATATTACATTTTATTAGTTTGTCTGTACATCTCTCATGTCAATCTATATAGGGGGATTCATTTCTGGAAATGATTAACGGAGTTTGACCACGTCATTGAATCAACAACGATATCGTCAGCGTCGTATGGTCGTTGAGCACTCGTACAGCAGTAGGCAGCATTATTAGCTATTACAATAGCATTATTATTATTAAATATTAGATTATTCATTATTAATTTAAACGAGTCCGTAAAACATCTTTAGATTTGTTTTATTTCGCTCGGTTTCATTTCTGCTAAAATAGGGTTAACCAAAAATTGCGTTAAATTAGAGGCGTATGTAGTGATGATTTAGTTTCTATGATATTATTATGTCTGAGTAATAATATTATATTATTATTGTTAGTGTGATAAAATCACTATTAAAGATATTATTTGTAGAAGTGTTTTAACTGCGCACTTTTAGTTAAGCGAGTTTTTGACCTAGAATTTTACTTTTGGTACTGTTTTAAACATCTCGAGTAGGCCGATAAATGTAGTCTATTTTAACTTTAACGATTGAGTTGATAATAGATTAAGCAAATTCTAATCATAAGAAACTTTATTTGCTTGAAAAATATATATGAGCGCACTTTGTTAGTATTAAAAATTATGTATTTTAGCATAAAACGATTTCAAACTTTACCATACCCAAAAAGGGTTAAACTAATAAAAGGAACCGTATGTGTGTGAATCCCCCACGACTAATGTATTGTTTTCGCATTGCTTCTTTTATTGTTTTTAACAATTTCTTTTGTGTCATCACCTGCAATAATCCAAAAATCTAAATTTTAGACACTGTCAACCAGTCAATAAAACAACTTCATATTTATGAAAATAAAATGTCTAAAAAAAGTATTAAGCTCTTGTTTGTAAGTTTAAAATTATATTAAATCTAAAAGTTACTAATTCTTAAATCAGACTTCACTTTTTATTTTTGTTTAGAATTATTCAAATTTCGAAAATATTTTAAATAGTTCACAGTACGCTGCTGCTCTAGAAATTAAAGTATACACTGAAACTTTATCCATGCCTAAATTTCCCGTAAATCATATGCGTGTACAGACAATTATTTGATAAATATTATTTACTCATACGATTCCCAAAGCTGTTTAATCTTCGTTAATTGCATACAAATAAATTTACTTAATAATTTAAAAATAATACTTGTTTATTTTCTTAAAAAACAACACATTAAATCAGACAAACAAGTAAATGTTGCAGAACTTTTCATTTAAAACAAAAGTAAAAAAGTATTTTGTTTACACATTAGGCTTCTTTATGACGTTTTAAGATGACAATAAGGACTAATAGGTAAGAATATGACAAAATATTAAATTAGGAACATCTGTGCTTAATTTTAGGAAATTCAGTATAAATGAAAATAGTGTGATCTCTAAAGCCGTTTATGCGAAAATGAAACGAATTTATAACCAATGTTAGCAGTCGTACGTAGCCATGAGGCTATCGTAAAAAAAATGGTTGCCTGTAAAGTGGGTTTTACGGGCGAAAATTTTACGTGACAACGTCTTTTTCTCGGTAGAATATTTATTGATATGAATAATAATTATAGTATAAATTGCACAAATTTTAACTATAGAAAATATATTTTGTTTACTAAAACATTGTACATGTGTCAAGTGATACGCACGGCGGACCGATCATAGTTCGGTGACAGTTGACACATCGTTACGTTACCATTTTCATATTTGACTCCGAGCCGCACAACCTAATTTAAGACGTTGTCACGTCAACAATTTGTCACATTATTTATAACACTAATATCTGAAAAAAGTTTATTTGAGAAACAATCATTCAGTCTTCAGTCTTCGGGATAATAATATAACAAATGATTTGTCATAAATTTATTTGTGGTTATGAATATTTATAATTACATATTGTTTTCAAGCAGTCTCAAATCAGGATTCCTACAATGATTAAACATATTAACGGCGGAGATAGTATGCGGGATAAGCAGACGCGTAAGGGTAGGCGGAATAGGCGGCATAAGGAGCGCTGTAGGCTGTGTAGGCGGAGTACGCTACGGGTGCTGAGTACGCTGCAGCGATGGGTGCCGCCGCATATGCTGCAGCTACAGGAGCTGACACTAGCACTTGAGGTTTAGCAGCTGCGAAAGCCAGGAAGCAGGCGAGGATCAACTGTTGAAAAAATATATGTCATAAGTAATAATTTACTCTTATACTACCAAATTATCGAAATTATTTTCATCCGAAATAAGAAAGCAACTTACCAGTTTGAACATATTGTTGGATTTTTTTATTATTATTTCGTTGTAAACAAGTGAGCGCAAGAAATGCGTGTGGTGTTTGATGTTGGGCTTCGAGTCGTTTTATAGTGGCTTTTATTTACCTCCTATTAGGAAACAGCCTTGCGACGCGTGTGAAGAATTGTCAAATCCAATAACAGTACATACAAAAATATTTTAGGATACAAATTTAGATGACATTTCCGTTAAGAATTTTTACTTATTACTCTATTCTCTATACGCATATTATATTTTTGTGTTGTTGAAAATAGACCAAATTTAATATAAAAATATTTTAAAATATTGTTTTATTCCATAAATTTTCAGGAGTCGCATAATTGTCAACAACCCACCTCTCACTATCTCGCTAGTTAAATTTAAGTGAAATCAGTAATGTCTTTAAATTCCAAGTCGTGTAAAAAACTTTAAACTTTTTATAAATATGAGTACTGTAAGTTCTTACATTTTAACAAATATCACTCTTTATTTTCGAGTTAATGAAGTACGCCTAATTAGTATATGTATGAGTACTAAATTAAAATAATAGTAATACGTATGATTTGAAGAAAAAAATAACTTTGTAACGGTTTGATATATATTTACATTGTTTCTTTTGTTTGCACTATAAGTGCTTACGTTTCAAGGTCACCGTTAAAATAAAATAAATATGTACGCTAGTATCTATTGAATGTGTTGGTTGTTGTTTTTTCATTGGTTCAAGAGGGTAATGAACTTGAATATTTGATATCAATTTCAGCTTTGTTCCTCCACGTGACTTCGAGTATTAAATCGACTAAGGTCTAGACAGATGGACATGGAGAGATAGATGGACATAAAGTAATCTTATAGGGGTTCCGTTTTTTACTTCTGAGATACATAACTCTTAAAATACATGTTTTGAAGATTATTATTTCAAAAACATACAAATAATTGAATGTTTAAATAAACTATCACAAACAATCTAAACTTATTAAATGAAACTCTATATAATTAGTTTAACAATGTTACTTTACGAAGACAATGATGTTGTCTTAAAGTAAGTTATAATTGTGAAGTCGTTAATACTTTGTCATTGTATCTAAAGAACAAAAGTTAATGATATAAACAGTGAAAATATTTACTAGTTTATTAATTATTAAAGATATCATAGAAATAACAGGATATTTTTCAGCTTCATGCTTTATTTTACATATACCAGGCATAGGTTGGCAGACAGATTTTTTTTGAAAAATTTTAAACCACTCTGTTTTTAACTTTTCGCATAAATTGAGGCATTGTGATCATTGCGGCAATTTGTCTTGCCTGAGGGAAATTTAAACACAACCAACGCTTTAAAGTCAGATGCTGTTCCGTAGACAACACTTATGATTTTTTTCCTCGATGCAAACGGCAAGATACTTCGACATCATATCATATTACCTTTATAGTATTACAAGTTCGATTAATAAAAATTTTTGATGACTCCATACTTAAGCACCTTAACATCTCTGTGTTTACAAAATATATATCTGAGTATTATAAGTAAATAATTATGAAATATTATTATAGAGAGAATTCATGACTATTAGATTACACAATTTATATATATATATATATATATATATATATATATATATATATATATATATATATATATATATATATATATATATATATATATATATATATATACAATATATATATATATATATATATATATATATATATATATATATATATATATATATATATATATATATATATATATATATATATATATATATATATATATATATATATATAGTAATAATTTACTCTTATACTACCAAATTATCGAAATTATTTTCATCCGAAATAAGAAAGCAACTTACCAGTTTGAACATATTGTTGGATTTTTTTATTATTATTTCGTTGTAAACAAGTGAGCGCAAGAAATGCGAAAAATTTTAAACCACTCTGTTTTTAACTTTTCGCATAAATTGAGGCATTGTGATCATTGCGGCAATTTGTCTTGCCTGAGGGAAATTTAAACACAACCAACGCTTTAAAGTCAGATGCTGTTCCGTAGACAACACTTATGATTTTTTTCCTCGATGCAAACGGCAAGATACTTCGACATCATATCATATTACCTTTATAGTATTACAAGTTCGATTAATAAAAATTTTTGATGACTCCATACTTAAGCACCTTAACATCTCTGTGTTTACAAAATATATATCTGAGTATTATAAGTAAATAATTATGAAATATTATTATAGAGAGAATTCATGACTATTAGATTACACAATTTATATATATATATATATATATATATATATATATATATATATATATATATATATATATATATATATATATATATATATATATATATATATATATATATATATATATATATATATATATATATATATATATATATATATATATATATATATATTGTTATGGCATCGTAGATTTCAAGTTATTATACAAGATTAATAAGCTTAGATTTTTAAAACAGAAATATGTATAGGATTCATAAACAAATTTTGCAGGTTAGATGTAAAAATGTGTAACCTTGTCATACCAGATCAAGCAGATATAGCCATAATGTGACTATTATGCTTTCAAATAACAAAAATGTGGTCCATAATCCGTATTTGAGTTTCACTTATCCTTGACCTTATATTGTTCTCACTCTGGTCCAGCGAGGTTGTGCGTGACAATATTTACAAATTAGTTCCATAAGGATATTCGGCTTTTTATCCGGCAAAGTCATTCATCATAGTTCCTATATAAATAGAGAAAAAATCAATTGATTTTATCATTGTGTTGTAGTTTCGTCGACACCTACAGACAATTAAATCACCATCAAAATGTTCAAATATGTAAGTATTTTTTGATATATGATGTTATTAATAAAAGCTCTTTAGTATAAAATGATTAAAAAAATATTTATTATCTATTAAGCTTAATTAGGTATATTTAAAACGTAAAAAAATATTTTTTTCAGGTATTATTCGCCGCTCTTCTGGCTTTTGCAGCAGCCAAGCCGTTAGTAGTGGAATACCCGGTAGCATCTGTAGCGTACTCATCTCCAGTGGCTGTAGACTACGAAGCCCCATACTACTACCCCGGTTACGCTACCGCTTACGATTACGCTGCGTACGCTTACTCTTATCCTTACAGCTACTTTGTACGTTAAGTTCTATATAAACTATTAATGATACAAAATATATTTATTCCCACCTATATTTTTATTTTATTTAAATATAGTGATGTAATTTTTTTAGTTAATATTTGTACAATTATAGTGTGTATGAATTAAAATAATATAAACATTGAAATATTATAGTCAGTAAGCCCTTTCACATGACATATTAAAAGAATATTTGAAAATGTGACTATCCAGGGCAAAAGAAGCAGCAATGTTATTGCAAAAGCAATGTTATAATTTACTTTTGTAAATCTGCTGTATGTTTTAATGAAAAAGTCATAAATTTGAAGCAAGCCAAACTGTGGGTTGCTATTGGAAATTTTAATTCAATTAATGCGATTTTATTTGGTGTCGATAATCTTTGATGTCAATTGTGTGTAATATAAATTATATTTTCATTTACAATTATCCCCTATCCTCCTCGTCCTCCTTTGATATCCTTAAGTAAAATATAGGTTTTTTAAATTTGAAACATATTTTGATATTGCAGTTTTAAACTTTTATAAAATTTGCCATAACTAATCCTAATTAAATATATAACACGTAGGCAGTTTCTCGTATGGCTTACTAATAGTATCCTCGATAAGTAAAGTCGTACCGTATGAGTCACATGTCATTTGTCACGTGAAATCACCCACATTTATTTTAATATAGAATTGATTTGCTCACACATTTACACATTCACGTGTGTAATAGTTCTCGAATCGAATGTTTCTTTGATGTTGAAGTACGTTTACGTATTTGAATTAAAAATTGTATGTAAAACTTTTCGTGAAAAACCTTTGCATACTTGAATAATAAATTTCATTTTTAGTCAAAAAATGAAGTTTTAATTACAAGTAAAGAAAATATATAAAATATTGTTTAAATGACACATTCCGTTCGGTCAACGTCTATATATGTATATGTCCAACTATATATGTCCAAAACTTTCATTTTTTTAAACTGAAATCATTAATTTAAACTTTTAGGTCTTGTTTCAAAATAAAGTTTAAGCAATGCTATCATCACAAGAACATTAAAATTTTTGTGGACATAACGGTATAAATATAACAATAGTATTGGGCTGAGATTTTGGAAAAAACATTTTTTATTACTTTGGACTTTACCTAGACTAAGACCAAGACTTTCAATTCAATCCTTTATATTAGGAAAACGTTCGAATACCTTCGAAATACTTTTTTTAATAACCGACACATACATACATATCGTTTTAGTATTTGAAAGCGTTTACTTTTAGAATTGCTGCCAGTGTAGGATTTTTTTTGGTTATGTTTTTTTTCTATGTTTATACTATCATACCTCCTATTTAAACTACTCCACACAACACAAGTTTGGACGTTTGAATTTTGAAGCTTTTCCTCCTTTATAATATTTTAATCGTATTTGAAACTTTATAACAATAATTAATTCAAATTATTCAATATTCAAATTGATATATATATATATATATATATATATATATATATATATATATATATATATATATATATATATATATATATATATATATATATATATATATATATATATATATATATATATATATATATATATATATATATATATATATATATATATATATATATATATATATATATATATATATATATATATATCAATTTGAATATTGAATAATTTGAATTAATTATTGTTATAAAGTTTCAAATACGATTAAAATATTATAAAGGAGGAAAAGCTTACGCATGAAAATATATTATTATTTATTTAAAAAGTGATACAGTTTGTAGTAATAAATGTGAATATTGAAAAAAGGTTAAAATTGAGAACAACTACTATTTATATATCAATTACTGTAACGTAACTCATGTGCACATAATCTTGAAGCACTAACCAAAGCTAATGTTACGTAGGACTTTCGTGTATGTTTACACGAGTCCTTTTCAAACTTGTTGCGTCAGTATGATAATCGATATTGATTGTTCGAAACTAAAACATAGTAAAAACGTACAAAAAAGTCAGTTATACAATATATATACATATATATACATATATATATATATATATATATATATATATATATATATATATATATATATATATATATATATATATATATATATATATATATATATATATATATATATATATATATATATATATATATATATATATATATATATATATATGTATATATATATATATATATATATATATATATATATATATATATATATATATATATATATATATATATATATATATATATATATATATATATATATATATATATATATATATATATATATATATATATATATATATATATATATACTATGGATTTCTTTTAAATTAATAAAATATAAAATTTAATTATAAATAAACGAAATGTAATTATAAACAAATGACTCCTTTATAATCCTTGCGATCTATGTTTTACCCCTTATTACGTATGGTTTTGTGCGTCCATTATGATTCGTCATAAAGTGTTTCAGATCTTAGATTTTCATATATCAACAAAAAATGCTCATTTACTAAATAGGAATTTATATAACTTAGAATTTAGCAGATATATTTTAGTTATACCTTCCAGATCTTAATTTTAATATGCCAATGGAAATGCTTTCCATGATCGTCTCTCATTTTTATGCAACAATGCATAACTCCTTATCATTAGGTATGCCAGTCTTCAAACGTGACGTTAATCTAGACCTGGGTTTAACATCTGTAGTACAAAAACAATGTTCTAATAGAATCGAAGCTTAATATTGTACCTCTATCCATTTTATCCTTTCGTCATCTTTGGATTAATTTATATCAATTATTATAGTATAGGCGAATTTTAATTGACTAAAATAAGTATGTTCTGAATATAGTAAACACAAATTACGCACTTTATGTTTTGGAAGCAAATCGTCAGGTCATGTATAATAGTCCTTAACAAAAGGTTAACCCTGAAACTATTTCTTTGTTTCCATATATATATAATGAGAAACACACGTTATGAAATTAATGTTGAAAAAGCTCTACATGAGCCTATAGAAATGTAAACTCAAAATTGTAACAAACAAATCATATAAAGGTATTATATCATAGTATTTGGGTGTTAAAGTAGCAAATGACTGTATTCTGTTGTTGTTGTTAGGATTTATAACTGCTTCAATTTATTTTACGCTCAAATTGTTAAACAATACTACTGCTTATGCTTACTTTTGTATAAACGCGTTTCGTAGTAATAATATTAATTTATCGGGTATATTCTATTCACCTAGAAAGAAAAAAAAGATTTTATACTTATAGAAACGTGTTGTCTATATTTCACATGATGCAGCAAAATCTTCCGCATTATTGAATACGCTTGCGTCAAGTTGGCGAAAAGTATCCAATGAAATGCAGTGATAGATTTAATTTTATCGACAATTTTTCTTCCCTACTTATTATCGCACTTTCAGGGGCCCTGGTTATTCCTTCAACGGATAATTGGTAGCTGCCCAGACTTATAAATGAAAAGTATCTTTAAGGGCAGCATGTACTCTTTTGAAGTCCGATCTTTCATCCTTGATAAGCTTTGAAAGATCAATCTGGAAACATATTTTTTGTGAAATAGCAAAAATTTTATTACAGTATTTTATTACGTTTTATGTCATATATAACAGAAGAGTGTATCTTCTCTACAAATATAAAACAACGTATATAAAGCCTTGTCTTCACAATACGGGAAAATGAAAACAATTTATTCCACGAGTAAAAATCTACCCACAATCATCACGTTTATAGTCAGGCGCTACTCAACTGCGTCACGATGGATGGCACGATGTTTTTTTGTAATAATATATATGAAAACATTGACCGTCAGACCGTCGTGGCGCAGAGGCGCAACGCAACGCGACGGTTTCTGGGTTCGATTCCCACTCAGGGAAGATGGATTATTCTATTTCCATTTTCTTCGCTCTGGCAACTTGGCAAATAGCGTCATTGAGTTCCGCCACAATGCAATGCCTCTAAAAAGGCGGAAAGCGGGGACGGAGTGTCTTAACAGTGGGTTCCTATGGTTCCTGCAGTTCTCCTTGCCAACTTGATATAAGCATGAAGCTAAAATATAAATAATAAATATTGACGTTTTGTTTGCGTCATATTCTAAAATCTTTCGAGAGCCTATCGATGATAATATATGGTTTTTTTTCATTTATATTTCAAATTTTAAATTTGATGCATCATATAATGGTATTATGTCATAGAATTTAGGTGTAAAACTACTAATGACTGTATGCTGTCCGACGCAGATGTTGACAGTTTCTGCCCTTAGTTACGTAAACGCCTGTTAGTGATATGTGGATGTATGTTACGGATGATAATAATTTTACACTTTCATTTTAAACGTAATTTTATAAGAAATATGTAACATTTTAATATCAGAGATAGTATAGTATATAGCTTTGCAGATCTGCAATAATTACAACAGACTGATCGTTGGATCTAATTTTATTAATAAATATTATCGATGTGAGATCTTAAGTATTTTTATATATATTTCAATTTTAAATATATTATAATTTGAATTGCAAGTTGTCTGAAGACACTCCTGTTGCGACTGATTTCGAGACTTTGCGAACTGACTTTAATGCTATACTTTATCTTATTAAAATATTAAAACTTGTCGGAAGACTCTTTATAATACTGGAGATCAAATCATAATACAAATAACACCAATCAAGCTTCCACACGTTACTTAACACTTATACAATCTTAAGGAATAGTAATTTTCTTTTAATCAAAAAATAATATAAGCACAAACTCAATATCAAAATAATCGTATAATATTTATATAATCATATTTAAAAAATAAATTGAATAAATTCAACAAAAACACAATCTTCGTTACTCTAAATAAGATTATATTACACTTTCAACCCAAGGGGGAAAATTAATCATGATAGTGGTGAAATAAAATTTGGCTCGATTCAAAGCACGCATTGTTCAATGCCAGAGACGTCTCCTCATACGGCGCGCGTTGCGCCATTATACCCCTGCGTACTATAAAATGTACACATCAACAGGTAAAATACATCACTCACAGACTTGCAGTACCATCACTAACACACAAACCAACAATCAATCAAAATGATGAAAATTGTAAGTAAAGAGATTTTAGACGATATTGGTAATTATGATGTAAATATAAAATTCATAAATCATTATTGCTAAAATCAGTTGTATATCAAGTTTGAATTTAGTTTTAATATTGTTTTAGTGATTTTTTTCTACAGTGATTTTTTTCTAGAGATTTACTTTATATAAAATTCATAAATCATTTTCACAGATCCTTGTCATCTCTGCGCTGGTCGCCATCGCCGCCGCCAAGCCATACGTGGTCAGTGCTCCTTTAGTCGCCGCCCCAGCGCCCGTTGTTACCGCCAGCAGTTCTCAATACTACCACCGTTTTAACAATGGCTTTGCTGCATACGTCGCCCCTGCCGCCGCTTACGTTGCCCCAGCCGCTTCTTACGTAGCCAGCCCCTACGTAGCTGCTGCACCTTATGTTGCTGCCCCAGCTGTTTATGCCGTTTAAACAATTCTAACTACTATACTATCCGACTTTCTCAATATGTGATATTACGAAATAAATGTTAAGTTGCAATCATGTGTCTTATTATAATGTTAATTCTTTCAGCAGATATTTAGCGTAAAATATTCTGAATAGAATACTATTTAAATTTATATTATTTCATTAAGGATGTTAATTAGTACTTTTTTAAACGAAAACCAAATCAACACTTATGTAACTGATGACTACGTTATCAAACTTTGCTTAATATTTTTTAAATTTTAATATAATTTTCTTTCTTTGGTTTAACATAAATGTTTTAACTCCATATTGCATGTGTTTATGTTAAAAAAAATGGTTGCCTGTAAAGTGGGTTTTACGGGCGAAAATTTTACGTGACAACGTCTTTTTCTCGGTAGAATATTTATTGATATGATTAATAATTATAATATAAATTGCACAAATTTTAACTATAGAAAATATATGTTGTTTACTAAAACATTGTACATGTGTCAAGTGATACGCGCGGCGGACCGATCATAGTTCGGTGACAGGTGACACATCGTTACGTTACCTTTTTCATATGTGACTCCGAGCCGCAACCTAATTTAAGACGTTGTCACGTCAAAAACATAACTTATTATTTTATTAATATTGTAATGGTTAATAATTTTATATTTCTTCTCATTTTGCAATGTTATTACTAACACTAAAAATTGAGTTAGTTACATTGAAATCGGTAAATTTACATTTTTCATTATAAAAATGTATTTTAAAGGGATGTATTCAGATTTAAAGACTTGAATATTAGTAATGACTATATGTGGAAATCTATTATTAGATCAAAGCAGTTTAATTAATAAAGAAAACAGAACAGAGAAATAATGGTAGTAATAGTAAATGTCAACATCAATCAACAGTATCCGAGAAAAAATAAAAAAAATCATTTAAAACTTTAAAAGATCATTTAGCTTACGTTAATTGCCTATAGAATATTATTTAATATAAAATGTAAATTTTTATGCTGTTAAATTTTCTTAAATAATTTAGAAACCGTCTAAAAGTAGCGATTTTTCGACACAGATCCGTACGGTGATGTTAGTGAATTACATAAGCTCACGTCGCGATTTTATGATTTTATTGTTACAAAAGTATTCAGTATTGAAATTTATATTATTTATTATAAAAAATAAACTCCTAATAGCCAAACTCTTGCCTAGCGGTGATATACTCATATCTTCGATCACATCATTGAATTTAATCGAAACTCATTATTTTGTTTCTATATAATGAATTCAAATAGTAGGGTAGAATAAAATTAATAATAAGCGATTTATTCCATAATTTGATATCACATTGCGCTTCGTCTTTTAAACCAGTGGCCTTAACCAAGACGTAATTTGACATTCGCTTATGCTTACAATACATATGGAATTAACGATAAGTCACGTGATCTAAGCCAACGAATAGAAAGATCGTAAACAAAAACAGAACGTCAACGAAGTGATCGAGTAGAAAAAGAAATCAAATCATAACGGACGGTCTTCACTTGACTTTTTAAAAAACGCAAATCACAAACAATACCATTGATGTCTTCTATTGATACTGAAGATCAAGAGTCTGATGTTGACATGTGTTGGGCTACCAAGTTAGCGTTATCTATTATTTTTAAAGCTGAAGCGCTTGTGACAATACTTATGGAATAAAAGCGATGAATTTGGTTTTCGGCTAAGGTATTGTACATAATGCGCTTAAGATTGTATATATTTACGTATATACTCATTACATGAAACTATACCAAAAGGACTCTGTTGCACTTTGGTGACGAAAATGAATGTAACTCATTCCGAGTCAGAATAGAACTCTATCACAACCAAAAGAAAAGCAAAATGGTGTAAAAAGATTTTTATTTTTCATTGTTTTAATACATATATAATTTAATACATACGGGCTTAATTTTTCTTTAGTTAACGTTTCGAAGATATTGCAATGGTTCTGGGATATACATGCATAATGGTGAAATACGGTACATAGTATTATTTGTATTAAGTATTATAAAGATTATAAAGAGCTTTCTTTGTAGAAGCAATAATACTCTAACTCTAATTTAAAATACTACACTAAAAACATTGTTGAGTATAGTCGTGGCGCAGAGGCGTCTGCCTGTAAACGCGACGGTTAAAGCGTGAAACTAAAAAAAAAAACATTGTTAGTAAGTAAGCTTTCTTCGTTATTTCCTATAATTTTTAATATAAGGATATAGAGTATTTAGTCTTATAAAAATACTCATTGTGTTTATTAATCAACAAAGTTACAAATGTTTGGGGGCTATAAATGGCCAATTTATTATTTATTATTATTATTTAATTATTTAAATTAAGTTCGTACTTGATCAAGATCAATTATTATCAAGATTTAAATATATAGTATTGGTAAATAATATAGGTGTTGAATAATAATTGCGAAAAACCATAATACAAACGCCTGTTACATTTCAATAGCAAGCTCCACGTTGCAGAAAAAACGTAATTAAAAGTTCAAGGCGTTTTCTCTTTTTGCCACGTGCCCCGTGATGAAAACGAGATATTATCACATTCTTGTATTAACAATCTAATTTCGTACTTCGAAACAATAAAATAGAATCTTAAATTTACTTTTTATTTACAATTGCCAAAGTTTTATTGTCCAATCGATACGGCAAACACTAATTATTTTAAATGAAGTATCTTCATTGCAATATTTTTAATATTCATCGTCTTGTAGCTAGTATTGTCACATCGTTCCTTTTCGTTTCGATTGTTTGAAATGGTGAATCATAATATTTCAATCATAAAGAAAATCGTAAGATATTTTCTACTGTTATATCTAACTGGTTTAAAAATATTTAAAAAAACTATTAAATATATTACATTGCAAAAATAGTTGATCTTTATCATTGTTCGATATTTTATAAAGAAATTGCTAATTTTAAAATTATTATTCAAATCATTTGATATACAAATATTTGTTAATTATTAACCATAGATACCGCAATTTCTTTTAAAATATCTATCTTTATAATATGTGCTTATTAAAAATGTAAATTAATATTGTAAAATATATTGCATAATTACAATAATTGTTAAAAAATTGTAAGATGACCGACGCGGTACAGAAGCACAGCGTCTGCCTGTAAACGCACTAGTTTTTTTGATTTCCACACGTTTTTGATGAATATTACTTCATTTCCATTTTCATCGTGCTGGCAACTAGAGAAGCGCGGCGTTGAGTTCCGCCACTTAACATGCACTGTCTCGAGAGGCGGAATAAGGGGACCGAGTGTCTTAACACGTGCGTAGAGTACGCACGTGTTAAGGCACTCAGTAATCATAGGCAAAATAAAGAAAACAATAAAACAAAAAATATAGCTTATACAAAATATGTAGGGACATTTTTTTAACCTCTGAAGATACATAAACAAAGTGAGCAAACAATTTAGAAAAGGTATACAAGAGCCTGGACCTCCACGCCCATAGTAATTAAACAAAGCAATAAAAAACACATTCCTGTAGAAATTAAGTTCATAATTGTTACTAGTACGTCACGATGTTTTTAAAATTTTTATTGTATCTTTTGTACTTGCTTACTTACTCTATCAATAGTGAAGTTGCTGCATCTAAAAATCTAAGTGCTATTTATTATTCTCGACACGTTTAAAAAGAAGGAAAACTGTGTTGAATGAAAACTGTTGCAGTTTTGCTTCATTTACTCACAAATGGCGATGTAGTGAACAACAAATCGGTGACTGCGTTGTTGTTAACAAATATTATTGGTAAAATAATTTAATAAAAATGAACATAAATATTTATTGCGACAGATTCTTTTCCAATGCCCACGTCTAGTTATTATTATTCGTACGTCGTAATTTCAATACGAATTTTGTAGCCATCAAGGTTCATGTCCTTACCCATTGGACCATTAGGTATTCCGCTACACGGGCCACATTGCCACACCACAATGCAAAATTTGTTACACCTATATAAAAGCGTGCACCCCATTTTCTATGGCCCGCATTTCACTTTATAGGTAGTAGCGCGGGGGACGTTTAATCATGCTTGCTACGGTATAATTTTAATTATTGGAATAATTTTTACATTCTATTTTTTGTTACAATTACATAATACAAATAATAATATTCTTTGCAGGTTATATTATTATCATTAACATGTGGATACGTCCGAAGTTCTGGATTCCATCCAGCAGCCGTTCCTGGTACAGCTCCTATTGTAACTGCTGCAAGCTCACAATATTTCGAGAGAACATTTAATCGTTTAGTTGCAGCTCCCCTAAATCCCGTGGTTCCTGTAGCCCCAGTCTTCCCTGTTTTACCAGCTCCACCAGTAGTTCAGCATATCCCTGCAGTGTCTCCGCCACCAGTAGTAGTGGATGCAAAGAGGACAACATCAATACCTGCGACTCCCACAATACAACCACAGGGCTCGGCTGTTGATCCTAATGTCGCCATTGCAATTGCAACAGCTCATGCCGCAGCTCCAGTGGCCACAATTCTGCTTCCTCCATATCCATTCAGCTTGCCACCGACGTTTGGATTCGTACCCCAAACCCAACAACCACAATCAACAACATCAGAAAATTCAAACAACAACAGAGAATTAACTACTTCCAGGACAACTGTTCAAATAAAAACCACAACAGAACGTGAACCACAAGATTTGTCAACATCACTACCATCAAACATTGACAACAGCTTTGCACAAGCTTTACCGTCAAATCAAAATGTGAATTTCAAGCAGTATTTGGCACCCCCTGCACCAACGAGACCACAGCCTTTACCACCTGTGTCAAGACCTCAAAAATTCAAAACTAATGTTGAAGTAGTCCCTGTACCATTAGCGTATATTGCACCACCGCCACTTAGTGCACTTCACCACCACCATCATCAGCATCACCATCATCATCATCATCAACATCAAGCATTGAAACTAGTTCCTCATATCCATAAATTAGTACCAAAGACAAGAATCATAATAAGACCAGTGACGTCACATAGAATAAGAGTTATAAAAACTCCTGTGGGTTTCACGAAATACGGTCCACCTAATGGCAAGAAACTCGTGAAAAGGTATCCTAAAAAAAATTAATTAAAGGATAGCCTCGTGCTTTCCACGCACCGATCAATGGACGTACCTAAAGTATAGAATAATGTAAAATGATAGTCAAATACACTTGTTAAATGTTACACTTTTAGTTAAACCTAAATGTAAATAAATAATATATTTATATTTTTTTATATTTTGTTTTTTTATTTATCACACAAAATAGTTACTTGAATTTTTAATAAAAGATAAATAATTTCAAAAATGTTTAGTAATATCATATTTCATAAGTGAAATATAAAAAAATATTGAACATAACTATGTAAGTTATAAGTTATAATATTGCAATGTTAGCCGAAATTGTTGTGTTCTTTAAGTCTTATAGCAGTACAATTTTCGTGAATTTGTTGCAAATTACGTATACGTTTACGTACGTCACGCATACACTCCTTATATTGATTATGTTATTTGTGTTACATATATAACAATTCTCTTGATACGCTTGCTCCAAAATATTCTACTAGTAAAATAATTACTTATTATTTAACATCATAGCAAATAAGGTTGGTTGTACAAAAATCCAACGACTCTATAATTTTTCTTTATTCCAACATTCAAATTTTTATGCTCCATATTAAATTTTTTAAAAGAAGCAAATACTTTTTTTATTTTAAGTTCAAGACATTCTTATAATATAATAATTTAGTCAGCGTACGTGAAGAGCTTAGTATATGAAAAAAGGTAATTTATATATTGGGGAATTGTACTGCTGCACTACTAAGTTCCCAATAGAAAAAATAATAGTATAATTATATGAAATCCGACTAAGAGCATCAACTTAACAATAATACCATTTTTATTGTTAAAATTTTAAATAAAACATTTATAGACCTTAGGAGTCCACGGAGCAAATGCTTACAAAAAGACCTATAGGTATAATGATACGAAGGGTGCGTAAGAAAATTTAATATATTAGTTTAAAATTAACTATCATTATTATTGATAATATAATAAATTGACTATAATTATTATTAGGTATATATTGTCAACTTTTTATTATTTTTTTTAAATGTAAAAAGTCATTTAATTAGAAAGATTTTGTTTTCATTCGTTGAGGTATTCTACAAGGTAAAGGCTTTTCTATAGAAAAAAAATATGTACAAAAAATCGATGAACGTAAATATTAGAATTAATATCCAAATAATGTATTTAATTTACTAGTAGCGCCATCTATGTTGTATTGGTGTAAGGTCAACGTTGAGAAATAAATTTAGTCTTTGATTAACCACTGTACACGTTTTATTAGGTTATGGGCCCAGACTCATATTTTTGCTAAATAAAGTTTTTTTTTCTCTCGTGCGAGTAACTATGTCGACGTCGGGGTACTTAGTGAATGTGCCGAAACTCAAGGGACGTGAAAATTACGACGATTGGGCGTTTGCAACAAGTAATTTCTTGTTACTTGAAGGAAAATGTACCGTCAACTATCAGTGAATCTGAGAATAAAAAGGCTAAAGCAAAACTCGTTATGACTATTGACTGTTCATTATATGTGCATATAAAAAGTGAAACTACAGTGGACGGTGTGTGGAAGAAATTAAAACAGTTATTTGATGACACGGGGTATCAACGAAAAATAAGTTTGCTTCGTACATTGATTTCAATACGCCTTGATAACTGCGAATCCATGACATCCTATGTATCTCAAGTGGTTGAGACAGCACATAAATTGAAAGGGACAGGTTTCGAAATCACAGACGAGTGGATTGGGTCATTACTTTTGGCGGGACTTCCAGATAAGTATTCACCGATGATAATGGCAATAGAGCAATCTGGAATAGCCATTAGCGCTGACGTCATTATAACAAAGTTACTTGACATGTGTTCGGAGGTTGGCACTACTGGAATGGATTCTGCTTTTTGGTCAAAACATCGAAATAAAATTGGCAACACTGACAAGCATATGAAAAAATCAAGTAGCAGTAAACAAATAAAGTGTTATAATTGCAAGAAGATCGGCCACTATAAAAATAAATGTCCTGAAATAAAAGCAAATAAACAATTAAATGCTTTTAGCGCGGCGTTTTTCAACGGTTATTATAACACAGAAGACTGGTACATCGACTCAGGTGCAAGCGCGCATATGACGTCAAACCAAAAATGTTTACTCCGAACTCGACCTGTACACGTTTTATTAGGTTATGGGCCCAGCACGCTTCCACTGCAAATGACGGTACCTGTAGTTAGTGTTGGTGAAACACAGATAACGACATGCGTGAAAAGTTCTCAGTATGAAGTGATTGTGAAAGACGTATTGTATATACCGAATCTCACGGCAAACTTATTATCCGTAAGCCAACTTATAGCTAAAGGGAATAAAGTTGAATTCAAAAAAGATACTTGTTTTATATACAACCAAGTGAATGAACTTATTGGTATAGCAAATTTGATAAATGGAGTGTACAAGTTAAACACAAAAAAATTCGAGAACTCGTTATCGGCAATGTCAACATGGCATAGAAGGTTAGGACATATAAATAGTAAGTCTTTACAAAAAATGAAAGAAGGAGCAGTAAAAGGAGTTTCTTTTCGCGAGAAAGCTGACATACAGATACAGAATTGTGAAGTGTGCTGTGAAGGAAAACAATCACGTTTACCTTTCCCATCAGCAAACCATAGAAGTGATAAACTACTGGATGTGGTACACTCAGATTTATGCGAGCAGATGGAGACCAAATCAATTGGTCAGGCAAAGTACTTTCTTCTGTTTGTGGATGATGCCAGCAGAATGACTTTTGTCTACTTCCTGAAGGAAAAGAACCAGGTGTTCCAGCAGTTTAAAGAATTTCGAAGTTTAGTTGAGAATCAAACTGGAAACAACATAAAAATACTGAGAACAGACAATGGAGGTGAATTTTGTTCACGTGAGATGGAAAATTACTTAAAACAAGTAGGTATTGTCCATCAGAAGACTAATCCTCACACTCCAGAGCAGAATGGACTCTCAGAGAGGTTCAACAGAACTGTAGTTGAACGGGCAAGATGTTTATTGTTTGAAGCAGGTCTCGACAAAAGTTTTTGGGCTGAAGCAGTTAATACTGCAGTTTACCTAAAAAACAGAACACCAGCCGCCAGTTTAGGCATGATGACACCATTTGAGAGGTGGACAGGTGAGAAACCAGACCTCAGCCACATTAGAATTTTTGGCAGTATAGTAATGGTGCATGTTCCCAAAGTACAACGAAAAAAATGGGATAAGAAGGCTGACAGATTAATTTTAGTTGGGTATCCAGATAATGTGAAAAGATACAGATTATTTAACCCAAGAACTAAAAAAATAACTACGAGTAGAGATGTCATCATTATGGAAAAAATGAAGTTGGACGAAGCTCAGATTGTAGTAAATGATTGTGAAAATAAGTCAAAGAAAGATCAAAACTTAGAAGAAGATGAAAGCTTAATAGAAAATCCAGGTTCAGATCCAAATGACTCAACATATATATGTGAATCATTGTCTTCCCAAGATGACTCGTATCAATCTGTTACTGAAGAAGAGTCTCTTGCAGAGAACAAATTTCAAATTGAAGCTAAGCGTAAGAGAAAGCCAGTAGAAAGATATGGGATTACCAACCTCTGTCTTCTGGATAATCTGGAGTCATGTGATGAAGAACTCAGTTATGAAGCTGCAATAAATGGACCAGACAAAGAACAGTGGAGAAAAGCGATGGAAGATGAACTGAAAGCTTTTGACGATAATCAAGCATGGACATTTGTAGATAGGAAAGAAGCTGATAGAGTGGTACAATGCAAGTGGGTATTCAAGAAAAAGTACGAAAGTGACAATAGTGTGCGATATAGAGCTAGACTCGTGGCAAAAGGTTTTACCCAAAAAGAGGGTGTGGATTACACTGACACATACTCACCAGTGCTTCGTTACTCTACACTAAGGTTTCTATTTGCTTTAAGTGTCAAACTTAACTTTGAAATTACTCACTTAGATGTAACTACTGCGTTCCTAAATGGTTACTTAAATGAAAATGTGTATATGCAAGTTCCACCTAATTTAGATTGTAAAGAAAATAGTGTTCTTAAATTAAATCGTGCAATTTATGGTCTAAAACAATCAGCCAGGGCTTGGAACGAAAGAGTAAATGATTCTTTATTAAAATTAAATTTTGTTAAGTCAAACTTAGAACCATGTCTGTATATAAAAAATTGTGAAAAGAAGCAGATCATAATAGCAATCTTTGTTGATGATTTTTTCATTTTTTCAAACAGTAGTAATATGGTAAATGAGTTAAAAACAAATTTAATGTCAAAATTTAAAATTAAGGATTTGGGCCAGTTAAAACAATGTTTGGGTATGAGAGTTAAAATGTATCAGAATGGTAATATTTCCTTAGATCAAGAAAAGTTTGTTGACCATATTTTAAGTAAATTTAATATGACAAACTGTAAAGTTGTTAGTACTCCTATTGAAAAAAATTTAAAATTAGAGAAAAGTGTAGATGTTTGTAAACAATATCCATTCCAACAACTAATAGGAAGCCTAATGTACTTAAGTGTTTTGACTCGCCCAGATATTTCCTATAGTGTGAGTTATTTGAGCCAATTTAATAATTCATATTCTTATACTCATTGGAAACATGCGAAACGCATCCTAAGATACTTATGTAAAACTAAATCTTATGGCCTAATGTTTATCAAAGATAATTGTAAATTAGAGGGTTTCGTTGATGCAGATTGGGCTTCAAACATTCTAGATAGGAGATCCTATACAGGTTTCTATTTTAAACTTTCTGGAACTGTTATTTCATATGAATGTAAAAAACAATGTACTATAGCCTTATCAAGTACAGAGGCAGAATATATGGCGATTGCTGAAGCCTGTAAAGAGGCTATTTATTTAAAAAACTTGTTTTCTGAAGTTATAAACAGTTGTGATAATGTAATTATATTGTATAATGACAATCAAGGTGCTCAGAAGCTATCTGAAAATCCTTTATTTCATAAAAGAACGAAGCACATAGATGTGCGTCATCATTTTGTTAGAGAAGCGGTTGCTAAAAATCTTATAAAAATAGTCTACATGCCAACATCTGAAATGCCAGCAGACTTGCTGACCAAGGGTTTAGATAGTGTTAAACATAACTATTTTGTAAAAAAGTTAGGTATTCAAAACATTGTTTAATAGGTGATTATCTGTAAATTAATAGTTTTTTTTATTTTTTATTATTAGTTTGTTAAATTTATTTATTGAGCGAGTGAGGAGCGCAGCGACGAGCGAAGCTCTCTGTTAGTGGGGGTCTATGCATTCTTTGTTCGCTAACTCCTCCTAGACCACTGAACCGATTTTGATCGGATTTGTTTTAAACGATCACTGTGGTCATGAGGAGTGCCAACATATATAAAAAACTTTGATCGGACATGTCCTTGAGGAATAATTGAGAAAAAACCAACAAAATTTGATTTTCATTGAAAATGCATTGGATTAGCTTGCGCGTGCAATTTCTCTATGGCCAAACACATTGTGAACTTAATTTATTGAGAAACCCATTGAAATTTGCTAGCGCGCGCCATAAACAGAGATTTCAATTTCCCAGCATAACTCTATGGTACAATTATCACCCCTCATCCCTCAAGGACATCATTTCATGAAATGCGATATAGCTACCACTTGGACCTAATTTTCATGCAAAGTTTCATCGAGTTCTGTCAAACGGCCTCGGAGGGGACAGGCTACAAAAAACGGCGAAGTGAACATATAAGAGCTTCGCTTCAAAAAGTGTCTTTATTGTACCGCTTCCGCGCTCGCTCAATTAACAGGCCGGATGGGCTGAATACCTAGTATGTTACAAAGTTCACATTATTTTGATAAGTGGAGATGTTAGAATTAATATCCAAATAATGTATTTAATTTACTAGTAGCGCCATCTATGTTGTATTGGTGTAAGATCAACGTTGAGAAATAAATTTAGTCTTTGATTAACCACTGTACACGTTTTATTAGTAAATGAGTAAATTATGTTGTCAACAAAATAAAAAAGTTTGTAAAATTGTTTTAAAATAACATTAGAAAGGTATTTTAAAGTTTATATTATTATTTAAGGTTTATATTATATGTCCATGTGAAAAGTCTGTTACAAGTTAAGATAAGGGTACTTCCACAAAAATATATTTATCAAAAGATTTTTTAAAGTTAAACTGATTAAAGCACCAGTAAAAACTATTGTGTTTTTATAACAAGAAAAATATTGAAGTTGTGTTTTATGTAATTATTGTAAATAGTTTTTAGAGATATATTTAGTTTTATGTCTAATAGTTAAAAAAGACATTTAAAAAAAACACTCAAGTCAACTCAGCTGAAAATTGGGACAGTTTTCACAAACAGTTAATAATTTTATTGACTGATTAAAATAGCTTTTAGAGTGAAAAGTCGATAAGATTACTTTCATCTTAGTTTAAAATTTTGGAAAACTAAATTAATAAATCAATAAATAGTCATTTGTAGCGCGGTGGGTTGAGTTAATAAAATCGAAAGCAATATAAATTTTGGGTTCAATCTGCTCTTAAACCAAGATATTCATATTTCTTCGTTTATGCAAGGTAAAACCTGGCTTTTATTTCCGTCACTCAAATTTCCAATGCAATGGAATGTCTGGAATATATAATGGGAGAAAAGTGGAGAACGAACGGACTCTCTAGTGCTGCTTATATGGAAATAAAGCGAAAAGCTTAATAGATATAACATTTTATTGAGATAATATCTAAAATTACGGGTGCTACAATAAATATTTTTATCAAAATTTGAATGCCGCGACTTTTGTTGTCTATCTTGAGATTCTCTTTACCTTCTACATAGTTTATAAATATGGAATAATATCCTAATAGTTAAAATGAATTATCTGGTATAAAAATATTTATATTACATCGTATATATATTTAGTTTCCTGACATTCAAATTGTATTGTCCAATAATGCGTTATCAGCCCGACTCACCTTGTTGTCGTAATCGACTACGTCGTGCACGCGTCCCGAATGCGTTCGTAACTAACTACACTGTGCCCGCAATAAAGTGATGAAACTTACAAGGTGAATCTTATTCCTTTTGTATAAAAGGTATGTATTGTTATCAACACTTATACATTACTTTGAGATCTTCAGATCAGCACAACAATCTTAAAACAAACAATATGTTTGGAAAGGTAATTTAAAAGAATAAGTCTACTAACAATATTTGTATTTACTAGTGATGTTTTTCCGTTTGTTCATTTATTAATCTAAAATAAAAAAATCTCCCCTTACAGATCGTATTTCTCGCTGCTATCGCCGTAGCCGTTGCTAAGCCAGGTCTACCTGTAGCTGCACCATTAGTAGCAGCAGCCCCAGTGGTAGCTCCAGCTCCTATCGTCACAGCGTCAAGCTCTCAATACATCTCTAGGAATTACAATGGGGTTGTAGCAGCACCTCTAGTAGCGGCGCCCGTCTACGCACCAGCTGCTAAGATCGTGGCACCCGCAGCTTCTTATGTGGCAGCTCCTGCGCCCTACGTGGCCGCCGCGTCCCCATATGTAGCTGCTTCACCTTATGTGGCTGCCGCTTCGCCATATATTGCGGCACCTTACTACGCCTCTGCCCCTCTTGTTGCCCTTAAATGATAAGACTGCTGCATTCTCCCGATTAAACAAAATTACAACTTATATCTTGTTTTTTTTTTTAATATTATTTTACTATCTGAAATACTAAAACTACTTGATACATAAAAATTTATTAATAATTTAGTCATGAATTGTCTTAGTTCGTAAAGAAAATGTTCTCAATTCGTAGACAATATTATTTGAGATTGTGATTGTTTTTGGTAAGATTACATCCAATAACCCTGATCATCCATAGACGGCTACATCGATTTGGAAAATTTTTATTTCGTTATACAATTTTATTCCTTTCCTTGTGGTCACAGTCATCAATCAATTGGATATTCAGGCATTATAGGCATAATTGAAGCTATTTGAATATTATTAACATTTATATTTAAGTACTGGCACTTAAGAGATAACTTACAAACATAGAAGTGGTAGTATTTTATTATTTCTTGCTTAAAAATGTTATAAATACAGATCTTAAAACAAACTATAAACTGATATTTATGTATGTTCAGTAACCTTCACTCACTTCACTTGCTGTGATAATACGTGGAAGTATAAAAAAATAAAAACATTTTTATATTTCTATCCGGAATCAAATTTTAATAAAAAAGAATATTTACTCATTTACCTACTTGTGACAGCGTTTCATTCCGCTATTCATCTTAACCCTCTGTTAGTGTTACTAAGGAAAAATACTTAAAAAAAATTTTAACCTGTGTCACATCATTCCGTCAGAGGGCACTGTTTCAAATCCTGCTGCTTTCAAAAAATTTATATGCTTTCTTGATGTCTTTATCCATCCTCAGTGAATTAACACTTTAAAATCTTAAAAATACACGGGTGACGGATGACCAATGACTAAATGATAAAAGCGTTACAGTATTCACGCTTCACACTGTCGTATAAGTTACGTATAAGAATTACTCATATAAATCTTTCTTTTTAGCCCAGAAATTTTAATAATAGAACAAGCGCATTTCACCACTTTTAATCTGAACAACAAAAAAATATTTCGATATATGATTACGAGATATATTATAACAACACAATATAAGTGTTAATAAATAAAAGCCACGACAAAAGGATCACCAATACAACTTGTGTTAAACCTTTGTGGTTATTACTTCTATATATACATATTCCTATATGGTAATACGTTACATAAACTTGTTTACAACATCTCCTATTATTTCTCTCGAAACAGTTTCAAGGAACTCAAGGAGTCCTTGGCAAAAGTAAGTACGGCTTTGTACTTTGTTACGTATAGAAGCCATTAAACAAAGAGAACAATTCTATTTATTCATGCCTTCGATATAATTACAAATGGGTGTTTAAATATTTTCGCGTTTGATATGTAACTTTCTTTTTATGATTTACCTTTAAAAGTATTTTTATTTTATAAGTCTTTATTTTTTTAAGAGTATCAAACTAAATAAGTAAACCTAAAACAAGAATAAATGTGTATTTGAGAAAATATTTATGTAGCTTTTTGAATTTAAAGTCATGCAAAGATCAAATTGTACAAAAATATTTTCTTTATTTATCGTCTCTGTATACTTATAGATATATTAAATAAAAAGCTTAAAAAATATATGCACATTTGATCACTGCAGTTTGTTTTTCATAATATTTTTTCTAAGGACGTGCGACCGCCGAGTGCGCACCCCGAACGACGGTAGGCACGTGAGGATAGACGCGATGGTTGTGCATTTTTTATTATGGCTTCAATACTCTAAGCAATTTATTACGTAGTAGCTACAATATTATGAAAAGAAATCTCTTTTCTATTACAACTACATTGGTAAGTTGTTGTTGTCTTCCAAAGTATATTTTATATAAATTTATTAACATATGTTAGTTTTATGTAAGTAAAAGTTTGATATTTTGATTTTTCAAATCTTTTGTTATAAATTTGTATTTATAATTAGAATAGAATATACCATTCTACAACTCAGTAATGCCACGTAGGTGTAAGTTATATATAGAGTGAATTCTATTAATGATCCCATAGCTAGCTGTAAAATAGTTATAGGTCTGAGGCATTAGTCTGTCAAATGGCCAGAAAAATTGTAAACCGTGAATGTTTAACGTATTTTTACAACTTATAGTTACGCTTACTTTGAAAATATCGACTTTAAAATTCAATTAATATAAGCTTTTTGGGTAAACTACTGAACTTGTTGTGATGAAATTTTATAAGGGATTCTGAGACATGCGGGAGGTAGACATCATACGCCGTATCATACGTCGTCATACGCGAAAGCTTAAACAATATACATATATTTACATACTTATGTTTTGTAAATGCACCTTAAGCAATTTAAATAATTTACATTAAACATGGTACAGTGAATGTAATTTAATTCATTTTAAAATGCTAATTGTTCAGGTAAATTAGCGATTTTTAGATTGCTCGTACCATCTCTCTTTACGCGTCCTGAATGCGTTCACAACTAATGAGATTGCTCGTGTATCAAAAGTGACGAAACTTACAAGGTGAATCTTACTTTGTTTGTATAAAAGGTACGTATTGTCACCAAATTTTATACATTACCTCAAGATCTTTAAGTCAACACTACAATCTTAAGCAATCAACATGTTCGGAAAGGTGCAACATTTATTTTTTTTATGATTTAAAAAAAATTAAATGTAATTAAATCGTTTATGATATAATATTAATATTTTTCCATTATCTGCAGGTCGTCTTCCTTGCCGCTATCGCCGTAGCCGTTGCTAAGCCAGGTCTACCCGTAGCTGCACCATTAGTAGCAGCAGCCCCAGTGGTAGCTCCAGCTCCTCTCGTCACAGCTTCAAGCTCTCAATACATCTCTAGGAATTACAATGGGGTTGTAGCTGCACCTCTAGTAGCGGCGCCCGTCTACGCACCAGCTGCTAAGATCGTGGCACCCGCAGCTTCTTATGTGGCAGCTCCTGCGCCCTACGTGGCCGCCGCGTCCCCATATGTAGCTGCTTCACCTTATGTGGCTGCCGCTTCGCCATATATTGCGGCACCTTACTACGCCTCTGCCCCTCTTGTTGCCCTTAAATGATAAGACTGCTGCATTCTCCCGATTAAACAAAATTACAACTTATATCTTGTTTTTTTTTTAATATTATTTTACTATCTGAAATACTAAAACTACTTGATACATAAAAATTTATTAATAATTTAGTCATGAATTGTCTTAGTTCGTAAAGAAAATGTTCTCAATTCGTAGACAATATTATTTGAGATTGTGATTGTTTTTGGTAAGATTACATCCAATAACCCTGATCATCCATAGACGGCTACATCGATTTGGAAAATTTTTATTTCGTTATACAATTTTATTCCTTTCCTTGTGGTCACAGTCATCAATCAATTGGATATTCAGGCATTATAGGCATAATTGAAGCTATTTGAATATTATTAACATTTATATTTAAGTACTGGCACTTAAGAGATAACTTACAAACATAGAAGTGGTAGTATTTTATTATTTCTTGCTTAAAAATGTTATAAATACAGATCTTAAAACAAACTATAAACTGATATTTATGTATGTTCAGTAACCTTCACTCACTTCACTTGCTGTGATAATACGTGGAAGTATAAAAAAATAAAAACATTTTTATATTTCTATCCGGAATCAAATTTTAATAAAAAAGAATATTTACTCATTTACCTACTTGTGACAGCGTTTCATTCCGCTATTCATCTTAACCCTCTGTTAGTGTTACTAAGGAAAAATACTTAAAAAAAATTTTAACCTGTGTCACATCATTCCGTCAGAGGGCACTGTTTCAAATCCTGCTGCTTTCAAAAAATTTATATGCTTTCTTGATGTCTTTATCCATCCTCAGTGAATTAACACTTTAAAATCTTAAAAATACACGGGTGACGGATGACCAATGACTAAATGATAAAAGCGTTACAGTATTCACGCTTCACACTGTCGTATAAGTTACGTATAAGAATTACTCATATAAATCTTTCTTTTTAGCCCAGAAATTTTAATAATAGAACAAGCGCATTTCACCACTTTTAATCTGAACAACAAAAAAATATTTCGATATATGATTACGAGATATATTATAACAACACAATATAAGTGTTAATAAATAAAAGCCACGACAAAAGGATCACCAATACAACTTGTGTTAAACCTTTGTGGTTATTACTTCTATATATACATATTCCTATATGGTAATACGTTACATAAACTTGTTTACAACATCTCCTATTATTTCTCTCGAAACAGTTTCAAGGAACTCAAGGAGTCCTTGGCAAAAGTAAGTACGGCTTTGTACTTTGTTACGTATAGAAGCCATTAAACAAAGAGAACAATTCTATTTATTCATGCCTTCGATATAATTACAAATGGGTGTTTAAATATTTTCGCGTTTGATATGTAACTTTCTTTTTATGATTTACCTTTAAAAGTATTTTTATTTTATAAGTCTTTATTTTTTTAAGAGTATCAAACTAAATAAGTAAACCTAAAACAAGAATAAATGTGTATTTGAGAAAATATTTATGTAGCTTTTTGAATTTAAAGTCATGCAAAGATCAAATTGTACAAAAATATTTTCTTTATTTATCGTCTCTGTATACTTATAGATATATTAAATAAAAAGCTTAAAAAATATATGCACATTTGATCACTGCAGTTTGTTTTTCATAATATTTTTTCTAAGGACGTGCGACCGCCGAGTGCGCACCCCGAACGACGGTAGGCACGTGAGGATAGACGCGATGGTTGTGCATTTTTTATTATGGCTTCAATACTCTAAGCAATTTATTACGTAGTAGCTACAATATTATGAAAAGAAATCTCTTTTCTATTACAACTACATTGGTAAGTTGTTGTTGTCTTCCAAAGTATATTTTATATAAATTTATTAACATATGTTAGTTTTATGTAAGTAAAAGTTTGATATTTTGATTTTTCAAATCTTTTGTTATAAATTTGTATTTATAATTAGAATAGAATATACCATTCTACAACTCAGTAATGCCACGTAGGTGTAAGTTATATATAGAGTGAATTCTATTAATGATCCCATAGCTAGCTGTAAAATAGTTATAGGTCTGAGGCATTAGTCTGTCAAATGGCCAGAAAAATTGTAAACCGTGAATGTTTAACGTATTTTTACAACTTATAGTTACGCTTACTTTGAAAATATCGACTTTAAAATTCAATTAATATAAGCTTTTTGGGTAAACTACTGAACTTGTTGTGATGAAATTTTATAAGGGATTCTGAGACATGCGGGAGGTAGACATCATACGCCGTATCATACGTCGTCATACGCGAAAGCTTAAACAATATACATATATTTACATACTTATGTTTTGTAAATGCACCTTAAGCAATTTAAATAATTTACATTAAACATGGTACAGTGAATGTAATTTAATTCATTTTAAAATGCTAATTGTTCAGGTAAATTAGCGATTTTTAGATTGCTCGTACCATCTCTCTTTACGCGTCCTGAATGCGTTCACAACTAATGAGATTGCTCGTGTATCAAAAGTGACGAAACTTACAAGGTGAATCTTACTTTGTTTGTATAAAAGGTACGTATTGTCACCAAATTTTATACATTACCTCAAGATCTTTAAGTCAACACTACAATCTTAAGCAATCAACATGTTCGGAAAGGTGCAACATTTATTTTTTTTATGATTTAAAAAAAATTAAATGTAATTAAATCGTTTATGATATAATATTAATATTTTTCCATTATCTGCAGGTCGTCTTCCTTGCCGCTATCGCCGTAGCCGTTGCTAAGCCAGGTCTACCCGTAGCTGCACCATTAGTAGCAGCAGCCCCAGTGGTAGCTCCAGCTCCTCTCGTCACAGCTTCAAGCTCTCAATACATCTCTAGGAATTACAATGAGGTTGTAGCTGCACCTCTAGTAGCGGCGCCCGTCTACGCACCAGCTGCTAAGATCGTGGCACCCGCAGCTTCTTATGTGGCAGCTCCTGCGCCCTACGTGGCCGCCGCGTCCCCATATGTAGCTGCTTCACCTTATGTGGCTGCCGCTTCGCCATATATTGCGGCACCTTACTACGCCTCCGCTCCTCTTGTTGCTTTTAAGTGAAAAGACTGAATGTTATCCGACTTAAATAAAAGAATGAGCATAACAATAAATTTATTATTTTTATAAACTTTGTATCTTAATAACTGTATAAATAAATTTTAAATGTCTACACAACACTTCTAACGTATTATATACGTATTGCATAAAAATATTGTGTGTGATTTTTGTTCGTCTGTTGGTTCCAAAGCAACCTCCCTTGTATAACCTATATAGGGGGTATTTATGTCATGGAATCCATTTTTATATTATAAGCATTTAAAAACAATTGTTTTCTCAAGCAATTATAATTACAGCTTTATGTGACAGGGCAGGCAATGAGAACGTATTCCGTGTTGAGTGGGCGAGCGCCCGTTGTTGCAATGGTGATAAAAAAATATTTAAATTTCCCGTGTGGAAAATAAATCCACAACCGTAGCGCTTACAGTCGCCATCTTAAGAGAATCATATGACAATTGCAATTTGATTAAAATGAATAATGTCAAAGGACACATGTAATTTGTGTATGTTCAAAATATTTTCAGATAAATAATGAATTTTTATTTCTTTTACATAAACAGGATTATCTTTATATTCTTTAAATCTTTTGAATCTTATTCCGATGCAAGTTCATGTTCTAATTAAAGGGCAATACAATAATCTCATCGATATAGATAAAGTAATTTATCCTCTCTTAAGCGTTCTTTGGATTGCTTATAGCGTCTTCTTATGAATACAAATTGTTAACCTACTCACACAGTGCTTCATTATGAATTCAATACGAACATGGTAATTCTGCGAACGGTGCTCGATATACCTAGAGACTTGTGAGCTATTTAAGTATGAGGATAAAAATAAATTAATTAATGGAACAAATCCCCTGAGTTACCTGTCCCAATGAAATATATATTTTGGAAGAATTATGTTGGTACTACTTACTTGCAGAACATATACAATTTAGACCAAATTACGCTCGTTACTAAAATAATAACTTAGGATCTTTCTCACTAACATAAAGACTGATTTTTGTAAAATATTTTTAAAACTTTATGAGATGGTCAAAAGTATCTGCATTGTGTTAAAATAGATTAGAATATTAATTGAACATTTCTGCTCAATATATTTTGGAGATATTTCAATTAACAATAGTTATGGTTTTACAATTTATTCAGATAAATATAAATAGTAACAATATTGTTCTCAATTTTCAGTTCGAATTAGTGTAATTGCATCTTGAGGGATTCATATTTTTATTATTTTTACTATTGAAATAAAAAAATAAGTAAAACTTATTAGTGAATCTCTAATCTAGAAATAATGTTTTTCGTAAATACGTATTTAGACGGTGCTCTACTTTAAATGGTTTATGAAAGGGAAGTAAAGCAGTCTTTTTCTGGAATAACACTGTATCATTATTTATTAAATGTCATTTAACGTACGCAACATTACGAAACAATAATTGTAGACTGTATGAATTACATAAAGCGTCCTTTGATGGTCAAGTGTGCGGCATATTTAGTTATCTATAATGTCCGTGTTGACACCTAATTGAGCATGCATATGTCCTGGCGATGGAAAGTGAAAACAATGATGACCAAATAGACGTAATGCTTGCAACAGTATGTAGTATATAACGTCCTGTGACATATGAATTAATATACTTCTACATTTACATTCGACTAGCCAAGTCGTGACATTCAAAAATATGTCTTTAATAAGATTAGTAAGTGTTAATGACCTTGTGATAGAGAAAAAATATAGAATATGTTAAAAATATTATTACTTTTCTTCAGGTCATTTCCTTAACCGCACTCATCGCCAGCAGCCATGCCAGTGGAATCGGACATATCATACCGGCGATAAAATCAGTATCAGTAGTCAGATATGCGCCTTTCTACAATTTTCCTACTGGAGTACGGTCGATACACGCTATAGCACCTGCAGTGCGAGCAGTTGCTCCTTTAGCACCAGTATTACCTGCAGTCCGAGCTCCAGTGTATCCTGCTCCAGCTCCTGTTTTCCCTGCACCAGCTGTAGGACTACCTGCCCCTATATTGCCAGCACCATCGCCTATTTTCCCTGCACCAGCACCAGTGTTCCCAGCACCAGCGCCAGTATATCCAGCACCAGCTCCAGTATATCCAGCACCAGCCCCAGTATATCCAGCTCCAGCCCCAGTGTACCCAGCACCATTTTTAAGAGCTATACCAGCTCCTGTCCCCGCGCCATCGCTACCAGCACCTGTATATGCTCAAGCTGCATTTGTGCCTAGAGTAGCAGCACCTCTTCATGCTGTACTTGCACCTTTCTCACCAATTGTGAGACCAGTTGCTCCAACTTTTGTGCCTGCTCCAGCTCCAGTTTTTGCTAAAGCTTACTCGTTCCCAGCTAATTTACTGCCTGCACCAGTATTAAAACACGCGGCGTGGAAATGATTCTAGTCTTTGGTATTAGGTTAAGTTGTTATTTTTTTAAATGTATAAATTAGTTGATATTGTTATTTTTTGTAAAGCTTTTTTATACCTGAAAAATAAAGATTTATAAAAATATTTTTTATTTTCTCAATCTTTGACTCCTTTTTAAAAATATGAAAAAAAAACGACAATATTATAATAATTAATTGTTATTATAAAAAATTGCAACCCTTTAATACAGTTACAGTTTCTCTATTAAATTCTAAAGTGTAGAATCGAAAGTAAACCACAATAAAAAAGAAGTATATTTTATATTAACTAATTTTACTATCCGTCGAAAACCTTGAATATGTATTTAAATTTTTCATTTTCAAACTTCCTGCATTGTTGACGGAACCTTTGGATGCCATGTTACTCTTTGTATGTTACATCAGGTACCTAAGGTACCTAAAATGCAAAAAATCTATTGGCAAATTGATAAAATTCCATGAAAAAAGATTACGTTGATTATTTAACACGTGAAAAACCTAAGAAAAAAAAAAGTAAACTTCTTCTTTTTCATGGTTTGAATCTGAGATTTCTTTTATGTTTATTAATAAGTAAAAATGTTCTTACATTTCATTCGTTTGTTTTACATTTAATTTAAAACATAAAATTTTAATAGCACTGCATTAAAGGGAAACTATAAACCTAATTTAGAGGTATTTTTAAAGAAACCCCCCTACTATATTACTGAAATAAGTAATGTAAGGTAATAAGCCATTATTTATTTAGCGAAATAATTGCATTAGTTTTATTTGTGAAATATTTAGACTACTTTGTGGGCTTTGATTTATCAAAATCTACTACGATTATTAAAATTAGAATTTATTAGTACGAGCAAATAATTTATTTGCTTTGTAATTTTTGCCTTAGTTGCAGTATTAGTGCATTACTTTTACATATAATTTTATGAATGTGTAATTATAATATGGTGTTCCTTAATCAATAAAATAAGCTAATTAAACAATCAAATTACTTATAAAAAATATTTATTTTTTTGTAAATAAAAAAATACTAAACGTATAAAAACATACTAATAATAAGTTTTTTTGAAGGAAGGTCGACTAGTTTATCTTTAAATCTATCGAACATATGCTGGAGCAACGCCGAAGGGGGCACGGAAGTAAGGGGAGGCTGCGGCATAGGGATACGCTGCAGAAAGCGGTGCAGGAAGTGCGTACGGGGCAGCAGCGTAGGGTGCAGGAACTACTGGAGATGCTGCATATGCTGCTGGCACTGAGGATGCGTATGGTACTGCACCAATGGGAGCTGCAAAAGCAGAAGGTGCGTATCTAGCCGCTATAGGTGCGGCGAACGGAGCAGGGTACGGTGCAGCCAATGGTGCAGGAGCAGCATAAGCGGCTATAGCAGGTCCAACAACTTGAGCACCTCGACTCTCAATATTAACTTGTGATGCATAGGGTGGAATATTTTGTGGTACAGCGTGAGCGTATCCTACTTGTGCTGGTGCAATTAAAGCTGCTGCCTGCACACTGCATTCTGCTCCAACGGCTAAAGCTGCTGCAATTACGACGATCTGTAAATAAGATATACAATGTAAATATATTGAATTTTACATATAATATAAAACGCATATAATTTTATAGGCTGTTAATATTAATATTATGAACTAGAAAAAACAGATTCTTACAGATTTGAAGGCAAACATTTTGTATATGTTGAATAAGACCTTCCTTATTGAAAAAAAGATGCGAACTGTGTCTGTCATCGAAAAGTTAAAGCCTTTTATACGTTGTTTATTGTAATTCAAAATACGTGTAACTAAATAAACATTTGGCGGATTGCGGTCGATCAATTGGGATTCTTGGTGGCTCGCGTAGAGAAATGGATCACATTAGGAAACTTTTTTCGTTGTGAATTTTGCGTGAATGCATTTTTTATTTGCAATGGGACAAGCATATTTGTTGCGCGATATATTTGCGCCTTTCTTAGATACATGTTTAATGTGAATATATAAAATAATTTGTAATAATATGTAAGGATGACTTAAAAGATTAAGTGATGCTTTTCAATAAAGGGTTTATACATCATATAAATGGTATAATAGGTTAGTTTTGATTGAATAGAATAATATTTTTTTACACAAAACAACTGATTTGAGACAATATCTCTTATTTTCTATTATTAATACTTATTAACAAAACGTATATATGGATCATAATACGTTCTGTTATTAAGTACGTATATATGGATTGAGGGTCGTCGTGGCACAGAGGCGTAAGCGTCTGCCTGTTAATTTGACGGTTTGGGGGTTCGATTCCCACAGGGGAAGATGGATTTTTCTATTTCCATTTTCTTCGCTCTGGAAGCTAGACAAAGCGCGGCGTTGAGTTCCGCCATTCAACACACAATGCCTCGAAAAAGGGGGAAAGCGGAGACGAAGAAGGTAGGAACTAAATAACGGAGTGTCTTAACATTAGGTTCATATGGTTCCAGTAGTACCCTCTGCCTACCCTGCAATATGCGGGATAAAGTGTAAAGCTAAAAAAAATATTCCTTAGACGATTATATCAAATTCAAATTTATTTAAATTATAAAACATACATTTTTTTGGTCTATGAAATACTTTTCCTTTTTGGCCGTTATATAACATACGGTGAAATTGATGTGCACAAAGTTTAAATTAGAATGCATTACTCGTCAACCGAGTCTGGGTCAAAAATCGTGGTGCCAACCGTGATATCCTATGCATTAACTGACTACGTATGCTTTGTACGTGCCATTGCCCAATGAAATGAGCACTTGGTATATAACGGGAGGGCTACCAGCAGACTGTACACTCTGTCGAATTCTTTCGTATAATCAATTGTGAGAAGTCACCAAATCAAGCAAAATGATTGCCAAATTCACTGTAAGTAAATAAATTTTTGCTAAATATTTATAGTAATAATCGTTCAATAAATTTTCTAAAATATTATATAGAACATCATAATTTACTATATTGTTAATTTACAGGTCATCTTTGCCCTTGCCATCGCTACCGCCAACTGTGGTGTAGTACCATTAGCTGCAGCACCAGCTCCTCTGGTAGCTCCTGCGGCGTACGCTGTGGCTCCTTATGCTAGCTCATATTCTGCTCACGCTGTCAATCACGCAGTAGCTGCACCTGTTGTGGCTCCTGCTTCATATGTTGCATCTCCTTATGTTGCAGCTGCCTCACCCTACATTGCAGCAGCTTCTCCCTACGTTGCCGCAGCTTCCCCCTACGTGGCCGCTTCTCCTTACGTAGCAGCTAAATACGTTTCCTCTCCTTACATCTTATAAGAATTGGCGATATCATTGACCGGTGACTTGCTCAAAAATGCTGTGTTATATTATTAATATGTATATGTATATATGATATAATAAATAGAGAATAAATATGTTTTGTTCCTTATGTCTTTTTATTATTTAATAATTGATGTTTCTGAAATAGCACCTCTAACAATTATATTAAAAAACATATTAAAAAATATTTGAAAATTTAAGAGATCTGGGGCAGATAATTAATTTGAATATGTCCTTTGAGTTTTCTTTTTTTTAAATTGTTCATTAATTCATGTTTGTGTAGTGATTAGAAAATATAACAAGTCAGCTGACCGTAGATTAGTGTCATTGAAACGCCCTGCCCTCGTTTAACACATGCTTATTTTCTGTTACAGATTACAATTACAAATACATTACTACAAATATTATTTAATAAAAAGCAAACAAATATTTGTAATTTACATTTAAAACAATATATCATACAGGAAATATAGGGGCCATCGTAAATCAGAAACCTGTCTGTAAACACGATGATTCTTGGTTCGATTACCATTTTGAGTAAATGTATTATTTTATGTTTGCTTGCTCAGCAACGAACGAATGTTTTAAAACTAAATTCCCTCTATTTAAAAAATACAGGTGTAAATCCATTAATTATTAAATCAAAATTCATCACTACTTCATCACTTATTCGTGACTATATGGGATATCTTTATTGCAATTTCTATATATCGAAATTTCACTTTGTTGATGTTAAAGATATTTGATGTAGATGAAATTTAGTATAACCCAATCATGTTACCATAAGCGGGGGCGGATAAAGCAGGGACTAAGCAACGGAGTGTCTTAACACTACGTTCCACGGTTCCTGCAGTTCCCTCTGCCTACCCTGCCATGTGCGGGATAAAGCGTGAAGCTAAAAAAAAAACATTCATATTACAAATGATCTTGATTTAATTTACAAAGCTTTTCAATCAATCAACGTACATACATGCATGTATGATGTTATATGGATGACTTATAAAACTCTCGCACTTTTAAAATATCTTTGAATTGCGTTATTAAACTCTAGGTATTGTAAAAACTCGGTTAATAATAATAACACAAACACAATGGAGAAATAAAATTTAAATTATATATATTGGTCCAGAGCGAGCATTATTCACACACTGTAACAATTTCATGTTTGTTTGTTGAACTATTAAAATACTAAAGAAATTCAGACTGATGGAGAGCAAAAATATATAGCTGTGTTCTTAAACATAGCAAAGTAATCGTTAAGGCAGAGTGATATCAGTACGTAATCTTTCTGTCCAAATGAAAGTCTTTATGTTGAGTAATAAGGTTTATTTAAAAAATTCTGTCATTGTGGCGGATCTCACGCTCTTACCAGAAAAAAGAAATGAAAATAATTCACCCCCCTTAGTAGAAATCGAACCCACAAATATTTCGTTACAGTCAGACACTGTTCTAATGAACCATAATGGGCATTAACTAAACGACAGTGTTATGCACTAACATTACTTGTCATATTTACATTTGTGGTTGCTATGTTCACAATTTTATAAATTGGATTATTTGCTCTGCGCATAAGTGTACTGTAGTGCTCACTTAATATTGATCTGTAAGTGCCATACATTATAAGTTAGCAATTTTCATGACTGTTAAGTGAAATAAATTTTAATTCGTTCATACACCCAAGGTATATAGTAATTGGACAAAATATATTTGAGCTTATAGCAAATATTACATGATATAAACCAATAAAACATTTTCGTCATATTATGTTTATGAAAAAAAAAACATTTTGTTATGCATATTGGAATTATTAAAGCTTTAAATTTATAACAGAATAATATAATTTAGCGATAAACCGATTAAAATTTATTTAAAAAATATTTTGTATACGTTACACTACATCACTATTTAATCAAATTAGTAATCTTCGGGTATATCTAAAAAAATAAAAGTTAAAATATAATTTTAATAACAATAAGATATCACAATCAGAATATATCATATTATACATAGAATATCTATACATATATTTATGTAATAAATGAGCATACTGTTAACATAACAAAAAAAAGTAAAAACTAAATTATCAAAATTACTCGGTCGCTATAGTTATGGACACAGAATGAATGGAATTAAAAATAAGTTCACTAACAACCAAGTGTTTCAAGTACAGGTGGCGACAAAATTACAGTATTTGTTTTTCTTTTTTTCGCTTCACGATTTATCCCGCTCATAGCAGGGTAAGGATGGGGAACCTTGATAGCCTATTAAGATGGGGAACGGAGTGTTCCGCACTTTCCGCCGTTTCATGGCCTAGTGTGTTGAATAAAGGAACTCAAAGTCAGGTAGACGCTGCGCCTCTGCGCCACGACGGTTCCCTATATTTTTAGTGAGTTAGTTCCCTACATTTGTATATTCATTTTAAACGTTAACACGAGTTTTATTTACAAAAATTATTTTTGATAGACACCCTACTCTAGTACATAATTAAAAAGAATAAGAATGTGGCATATATTTTTTTCCAGAATAATGCCTAATATATTTACTGAGTCTATATATAGAGTGTAATGTTACACGCCTTGGCCAAGGAATAATATGACCAAGATGACTTAGCCAAGGAAAATAGGTGTTCGTGGTCTTCCGAAATCATGTACAATCTTCTTAATCTTGAAGTTGTATTTTTAAATGTGAAGGCTAAACTGCACTTTGACATACTAGATACATCAAAATAAATCATTTTTTCGAAAAGAAATCAAGCCACAAAAATCACGAATTATTGTCAGGAAAAGCCTCACCCCAACATGAAGGCATTCTATAAAATATTGAAAACATCTTGAGGTGTTCTTAGAATAAAGATATTATTGTACAATCAAACGTTGAAAAAATGTTAAAATGAACGAAAATATATGTAATGAAATTATATAACGGTCATTATAACCTTGGATGATAATTAATATAGTAAATACAATCGAATGTCAATGATGAAATAGGCGTGTATTATTGCATTTACTTTATAATAAAGTTTGTTTATGCAGTAAACCAACAGAGGTTCTTCTAAAATGAAAGGCATACTTTTTGGGCTTAACTATGACAATATATATATATATATATATATATATATATATATATATATATATATATATATATATATATATATATATATATATATATATATATATATATATATATATATATATATATATATATATATATATATATATATATATATATATATATATATATATATATATATATATTTATATATATATATATATATATATATATATATATATATATATATATATATATATATATATATATATATATATATATATATATATATATATATATATATATATATATATATATATATATATATATAAATATATATTATTTAAATTTTTCAGACTTAAGCAATGTTTACGTATAAAATGCCTAATTTTAAATAACAAAATGTAAGTTGAAGCAACGAAGTAATTGTGTCTAACTGTACTTACATTTATCGGTTTGTATCTGATATAGATGACCTAAACCCAGCTGGCGTTAGGATTGGACAGATTTGGCCAAGCTATGTCTTAAAGCACTATAAAAGCCCTGTAGGCCTATGCCCTTAGCACATTCGTATTTATACCATTTATCGTTTCTAACAATCCTATAACCAACCCTCCATCAAAATGCATAAACTGGTAAGAATCAAGTATATTTTTTTACATTACATAATTATTTATAAAAAGTATTTTATCGACTTTGTTTTTGCTTTCTATTTAATTTTTTTGTTGCGTTTGACAGACATAAACAGTTGACAGTTTGATGCAAAAATTAGATTAAAATAGTATCAAAGATAATAAAAGAAATAGTACCTTAATAGAATTATTGTAAAATTTATTATTGTTTATTGATTTTAGAAGGTTAAAAAATGCGTTAATCTCCTGTTTCCTTGGTGAAAGTGATCATTTCAGTATTATATACTGAGTATGAGTTTTTAAAGACTCGAACTTGACATTCAAAGTGCGGCAACGACCTACCGAGGCCGTATCGCGGTTTATAAAAACTGATTTAGTTTTTGTTCAATTAT
The DNA here is from genome assembly GCA_037178615.1 of Dione vanillae. Taxonomy (NCBI): domain Eukaryota; kingdom Metazoa; phylum Arthropoda; class Insecta; order Lepidoptera; family Nymphalidae; genus Dione; species Dione vanillae. The sequence goes on from JAZFAU010000130.1 coordinate 604,995, forward strand.
ATCCAGTATATAAATCGTAAATTCCATTTAGGTGAATTATTGATTTATTTATTATATTTTTATTTTTAAAATATTTACTTGCACTATAAGTGTTGATAGATATATTTTTCATTAGAAAACCTACACAAATTTAGAAGTGAACCATCTTTAAAACCAACTTAGTCTAAATACCATATGTTATTTTTTAACGTTAGTGTTAATTTTATACTTTAATTTTGTTATAAATTTTCTTATTAACAGATTATAAAATATATTTACGAAATTTTATGTAAATAATATGTGAGATGGTCACAGATTGCCTTTTAATATTTTTTACTTTACTTAGATGCCACGTGCCCTAACATTTAGCGACTTTTTATTTTCATTTAGAAAGTTTAACTAAAGAACGAAATTTGAACTTAAATTGATTTTGATTCCATCACGTGTTACCAGCACACTTCTTAGTAATTGTATTATGTAAACATTGATTTTTAATTAGTTTTGCCTTTTCTATTGTAGATGACTGACTAGTGTCATGTGTCATCAAAGAAAACCTATTGTGCTGGAATACTTTTATAAACCCATATTTAAAAAATACTGGCTTGCTGATATATGCTTAAATTTCTACAAAAGAAAATCTAATTTTTTATCATTAGAAAATGTTCACTATTATTATTTATTTTTGCTTTGGTACCATTTCTTTATATGTTATAGTTAAGACAATTTGTTATGAATTTAAATCATGTTTCCCACTATCTATAATAAGTTATTCTCAATGTCGCTCTTAAATAGAATAACAATAGAAAGAATAAATTTTTTTTCTGTATATAGCAAAGAAGACAAAACGTGTTACAGCACTCCATACAGATATGTCATCAATTTTGAGACTTTATAGGCTGAGTAATGGAACTGAAAATATACACTGTTCACAGTGGCAACATATTATTTTTACTTTTTTATTGCATAACATATTAGTAGAAATTTTATTTTTATATTTTATTCCTAATCGTGACGTTGTTGAAATTGCCTAAAAGTAGTATAGTATTTTAAAAAAAAATTAAAATTACGTCATCTATTTTCTTACTTGTAAATTTTTGAAAATTATTTTAGTCATATAGAGTACCAAACCTAACTAAAAAATCTTAAGTCAAAGCTCCACAAAGCTAGCAAATAGCGCACGCGCCGGCGTCGTGATTGTCCGACACGGCCTTCTTAGGAAAGGAAATAATATCTGTTATATTTAGATCGATCAACCTACGCCACCTTCGTATACAAGAAGGTATAAAAACTATAATTTAGTTCATGGAATTACAAAAATAACAATGAGCTTCTTGAAGAATATTTTTTTTTTTTATAAATTATAATAATATTATTTGAAGTAATTTACAGATTATTAGGAATTGGTAGACAGAAATAAAAAATTTTTCATATAAATTATTTTCCTTTCTATGAACCGAACGAAAGCTGACAATTGACAAACACTAAGTGATATTTACAATTAAAAAATATCGAGTTGATCAAGTTACCTATTCAAATCTAAATGCATTCACTTTTAAGGACAAATAATGACAAGTTCTAATAAATGTCATGCATTATTTATTAATCCTTAGTTACTGATAGCTGTGTTTAAGATAATTTTTAATGATTAAAACAAATAACAACTAAGATAATTTTGTGTTCTTTGTGGTACTCTGTTCAACTTTGAGGCATGAATGGTTGTATGGTTGCGAAACTCAACCTTGCATTATTACTTGTTCCCAGATCCAAGAAATGAAAATAATTAATATTGAAACGGGTGATGTTCAAACCCATAACCGTTGCGCTTACAGTCAGATTTTAAATGACTAAGTAATAAAACGTAATAGTATTGAAAATATCACGTTGTGACATGAAAAATATATTTTAGCGAAAGCTTGAGTTCAGGCCTTCGATTTAAATCGATATTAAAAAGCATGTTGCTGTTTACATGGATGAGACAAGCTATGTCTATAGTAAATGCTTACAATCAATATTTATAAAATATTTTGTTTTATTTGAAACAGGTTGTATTCGCCACCCTCTTAGCTGTAGCTGCCGCCGCCCCCGGTTTAGCACCTCTGGTGTCCTCATGGGGCCACGGTGCTCTTGTTGGTGCGCCTGTAGTCAGCGCTCCCCTCGTCAGTGCTCCCATAATAAAACAAGCTGTGCCTGTTGCTACTTCATATGCCAACGTTAACGCTGTCAGGGTAAATATATCTACATATACAAAATAAAGTAGTATTTATATATATAACACTAATATTTATACATATAGAAACTAAATGTAGTTCATTTTGTCTTGTTTTTACTTGTGCTCAGTGGGAAAATATAATAATAAAATGTCTTCTATACTATATATACTTATATAAAAAAGCAAAGCCATTGATTTTTTGACATTTTATATTAGTAGATTAGAATTTAAGCAGTTAATAATTAAATGATAAAATAGAATAATTATCTGAATTCTTAACGTCTCACACAGATTTCCTCTCCTGCTGTTGTCGCAGCTCACGCTCCTATCATTGCCGCTCATGCTCCCGTCGTTGCACCTTTAGGCCACGGTCTCGCACACGGCTGGTAACGTGCCTAAAAAAGGCGCAGCCACGGCTTCTGTCAAGATATGCAACAGTCAATATTTAAATTATATTTTGAAAAGCTGTTAATGAATTTCTATTTGGTCATTACTATTAAAAATTTATTTATTTACACATGTACTTATTTTTTCCTTTATTCATGTGAAAGATGCTGACATTCGAGAGAATAAATGTATGCCTCTAGGCGTCAAAGTGTATATAAATACATATATTACAAATTAAGCCAAACTGACGGTAGTATGAAGATTTTTGTCTCAGCTACTGAATTATAATGACCATCGTACACAATGGACTAAATGTATCCATATAAGGTTTATGTATTCCACATACCACAACAGTTGTTATATTAGTCCGGAGTCTGTAAGTGCTACTTATATAAGTATATACTAAGAGCAGTTAATGTTATTATATAAAAAATAAAAAAATATTTATCTGACAGTAAAAGTTGTTTGTCACTCCGTGTACGTATGTATAGTTGTATACCCTGCACACTGACATACATCAAGGGGATAGTCGAATAGTTATTAGGAAAAGGTTATTGGGATTTTTTCGTGATTTTGCATTTAAGTGACGGTTTAGGATGTAATATAACAACGACGAAATTAAAGTCGTTAAAACTATTGTTTTTATAATTAAAAAAAGGCAATCTCTCTTCAATGAACTCACTTTTTCTAGCTCCATATTATATTGCAACTATTTGCAAAAAAAATATGTCGGATCAAATATAACATTATTATAGTGGTTTTGTCATTCTGTTTTACTTGTTACGAAAATCATTTGGGTCTTTTTCTTTTTAAGAATAAATTTTATTTTGAAATTATCTTATGAATATATTTAATATTCATACTGTAGGACATCTATATAGAAAAATATGAACTTTTAAAAGAGAAATAAAACAAACACAATAAATACTATCAAGAAAAGAAGCAGATTTACCTACGAATTTAACAATGAAATGTTAGGATCACATTTAGTCTTAGAAAAATTATCACAAAAGATTTGAAGTGTTTGTTACAAATTGTTAAATACGTTGAAGTTGTTGTATCAACTCCAAGTCAAGTTAACAAGAAACTCGTCCAGTTGTCCGGTGGCAAGGAACGAAAGCTTGTCCAAGGCCGCGCAATGCAAACCTTAACATTTCGCTTTATGGAGCACTACAAAATGAAATAATAATCTTGTTTAAATATATGTATGACATGGCAGGAATGGGTGGAACAACTTGACAAATGACAACCTTAATTACTATCTCGAAGTGTTCGACATTTTCTTTGTTATTTATGAAGATTCCTTTAACGTGAATCAGAGAAGAAGGTAGGTAGGTATTCATAATTTTCCGTTCATATTCTAGTACAAATTTTCCTCCTGGGCAGGTATATTTACATGGAAATATAATTTGAATTTGTAGGTGGCGTTGTTGTCAGTGTGTTTTACATTAGACCTTTTCAGATATCATATCACATTAGCAGAAATTAACCAGCCACACTATAACAAAAATATATATGCATATGTAATATACTAACTGAACTATAAAGAAATAGTTGCTAATTCGACAGCATCCTTTTAAGATGGATGATATATAATATTCCTGATATTTGCCAAGGAACTCTGATCGACGAGTTACACTTTAAAATAAGGATAGATTAGACATATGTCAAAAGAAAAGACTCAACGCATTGTTGAGCTCGCCGCTCAATGTCTTGAAATTGAACAGTGGGAAACAGAGTATCTTGTCACTAAACTAATGCCTAAAAAAACAAAATGAAATGAATTATTGATAAAAAAAATTTAAGCTAGTTATTAAATTACATCATAATAAATTATGGTTATAATATATCAGTTTATGTTAAAGTGAATTTATATGTGTGTTAAAATATTTTTTTAAATAAATTGCAATAAACTATTTTAATGTTTATTGTACAACAGTATACGCGAGTACGAGAACTGTACATTTTCTCTTGTTGGAAATATCTATAATTATGACTAAAAAAATATTTACATTGTACAAGCAAAAGACTAATCGGTTAAGTTTTAGTTTTGATGTTTATTTTTATTGAGGGTGATGTTGATTTTATTTAAACTGTACACTATTGTACGTTTCTTTTTAACTCATATCATTTTAATATATTTTGCGTATAAAGTGATAAAATCGTTTACATTTTTATCTACTAATTTAATACGATTATTATTTACTATACAATAAGTAAATAAGCCAGACCTGATTTTGTATTTGTCAATTACAAGCATGTCATTAAATATGTCTTGAGGCTATGGAATAGATTCATACGATGCGAAAGCTCTTACGTTGAACTTGACTTTTAATACAATTGAGACTTGGCTATAAATACATAAGCCGCCGGGAAGAATGCATCAGTATACATTCTTTAGTCGTTCCCATCTGAACTAACACAGACCACGATGAACTCGCTGGTGGTGTTGCTTTCCGTGATGGCGCTCGTCGCTGCTAAGCCTAGTGGTTATTCTGGTGTTGTCAGCTATACCGCTCCTGTTGTAGCAGTGGCCCCAGCAGCAGTATCTCACCAATCACGAGTTGACATTAAATCATCTCCCGCCGTTGTCGCCACTGAGGTTGGAGTCCCTGTCAACCGTGCAGTTGTTGCTGAACAAGCTGTAGTAGCTGCCCCTGCAGCTTATGTAGCACCTTCCGTTTACACAGCTCCAATAATTGCCCCAGCTACAGTATCGTCTCAATCTCGTGTAGATATCAAATCGTCTCCTGCTGTTGTCAGCAATCTTGCGATTGCACCCGTAGCCTATAGTGCACCTATTGCTGCTCAAGTCTCTTACGGTGCATCTTTAGCTGCTCCTGTTGCATATGGGGCATCTATTGCTGCCCCCTTAGCGTATGGGGCATCCATTGTTGCGCCTGTAGCATACGGTGCGTCTGTTGCTGCACCTGTAGCCTACAGTGCCCCCTTGGCTGCTCTTTCATCTGTTATCTCACCTGCCATTCCAGCAATATCTGCCATTGCTAAGCCGGACGCTGCTGAGTTACCTGTCGCTCCTACAGAAACACCTGAAGTTGCTGCCGCCCGCGCCGCACATCTTGAAGCTAAAGCACTTGAAGAATCACACAAAATCGAAAAACGTTCAGTTCATTTTGTGTCAACTGCATCACAGCCGTCATTGTATGTGGCATCACCAGTCTCTAGCTACTCGGCACCTTCAATAGTGTATCCTGGAGTAGCCCATGTGGCTGCCATTTCTAGGGCGGCACCAATCTACTCCGGTGCTGTCAGCATTCATCCATATTAAGTGTCATCATTAAAGCGAGAAAAATATTTCTCGGTTCAGATATAACAGAACGACTCTAATTATATCAAAATAAAAAAGGTGTATTAATTTTTGTTTTATTTATTTAAGAAATTGCACATATTAGCAGTATTCAGCATATTGAAATTTAATTTTACATGTCAGACAGTCAATATTAATATTAGAAACCCGAAATACTGTAATATAATCACGTAATCCCTTAATATTAAACATATTGCACCTACTTTACTGTGTAAAGTTAGGTAAGAAATGTGAAAATTAGAAAATACTATTTTCTAAAGAAAGATTTTAGAATACTTAAGAAAACATAAAAATTGGAACGCTGCGGGACACAAACCCGTGCCTTCTTGAGCTCTCACTACTGAGCCATGCGTTCAAATTTTTATATATTTTTGTATGTTTTCTTTAAGTAGTTTTTCTATCCTCAGTGTAGATTAACACTTTAAAAAATCATGTACAAGATTTTAGTATGTTCATAGAAAAATATATTTTAATTCTATTAATTCTATAATTATTATTCACAACTATTGATTTCATATAGTCTCGATCAAACCGTTATGAAGTTTTGAACCAACGAAGGGTATATATTTTAAATGCAGCCAAACAAATGTATCTATTATCGTGGACACGTGTAAGCACTGATCATAACAAAGCATAAAATTATTATGGTGGAAGTCAAGTTAAATAATAAGAATTTAAATCTGAAATTGTACCATATTCTGTTAGTTATGTTGTCTTATATTATTAATAAATAAGTGAAAACCTTGAAACTCAATGTTTAGCTTCTTTGTTTTTTTCGTATAATGCTATATTAAAAATAATAAACATGAAAAAATTATTTACATTTTTATATTGCTCCAAAATACTAGTTATTGCTTATAAACTATTAATATGTTGCTATAAGGAAAGAAGGCAAAGTTAATTTTGTTTCTGAAGGCAAAATTTATTTTATGTCAAAATCATTTTAAGTGATTAATAATTGAAATTCGTTTATTCCATATTGAAAAGCTCGGTAAGTTGTTAAGATGGCGCTCAGCATAGGTAAGTTAAACGCCTACACTCCTGTTCCCATAAGGGGGTCCCAAAACATTTCCGCGTACACGTTTAAATATGTCATGAGAGTGACCACTCTTGACTTGGTGATGTGCCTAGTTTCCGCCACTGATATTTACGGAAGGTTATTATAGGGTTGATGATTATATCAATGACAAAGACGCGTGGAGTTAATCAGTTCTGCAACCAGTTCCGCTCAGGCTAGGCGATACTTGTAATAGTTTCTGACGTTTTTATTTGCAAATTTTGCTTCTTCACTATACACTAAACTATCGTCAAAGAACACAACTCCCTTATACCTCGTATTCATTTATTGGCTTTAAACTTATTTAAAAATTGTGAGGAATTACTCAAGTATATATTTGATATATTATTTTAAAACCATTAAAATTATAATAATAATAATAATAATAAGTTCTCTCTCTTCACAAAATACTTGATACACAATAGACAATAGACATCTTACATAGATACACAATAGACATCTTACATAGATAGACATTTGTGAGAGACTGGAGCCCGTGATGGGTATAAAAATACCTGTATTACAGGTCACCAGGTCCCCAACACCGCCTTATTAACAAAGTGAGCTCATTACTTTAAACTGTTGTATATATGTTGGAGAGATTGTTTGTGTGTGTTAGAGTATGTGTGTGTGTATGTTTGTGTGTGTATGTGTGTGTGTGTGTGTGTGTGTGTGTGTGTGTGTGTGTGTGTGTGTGTGAGAACGTGTGTATATTATGTGTGTGCCTACTAGTGATAAGTGGTACAATTAGTGTGATTCTTCACTGTTGAAGAATAGGGTTATAAATTAAAAATTAAGAGATTTTCGGTATCTTCATAGTCCAATGTTTTTAGCCATTCATCTACTTTTTGTTTGCAAGCCGATTTATTTAATGAATATATTCGTAAATCTTTGTTTAATTTATTATAAAGAATACTACCCAGAAAGCAATAAAATCTATTTGAAAGCTTTAAGTGGAAGGTTTCAGTTTGACAGACATTGCCTTTTCTACGTTTATCCTTTTCTAAAATTGGTTGATAAACTATTTGTGAATGTTTTTTAAGAATCATGTTCAGTACAAAAGTTTGTCTAATAGTTAAAATATCCCAGGTTTTGTATAATTGTTTTGTTGGAAAAAGAAAAGGAAGTCCAGCAGCAACCTTTAAAAGACATCTTTGCGCTCTTTCTGCGTCAATAAGGTGACTTTTAGCTGCGCCACCCCACGATGTAATGCAGTAGCTTATTAAAGAATGGGCTACAGCATAATACACAGTTTTGATTGTACGTCGATCTGCTACGTGCTTTAATACATTTGATGTATGTATAATTGTTTTTTTTTTTTATTTAAAAGATGTGCTGAGGAGTTTCTTTTGCCATTTCTTCTCCTCCATGACAAAGCACCTTTCCGAAATGGTAGTAGAAAAATATTGACGTGCATAAGTGTATCTGTGATACCTATATGAATAAATGAATTTTGATTTTGATTTTGATTTTGAGAAGAATGATTTTGGTACCCGGCACGGCGACTGGCGGTGGTCTATGAGAGCGTCAGTGAAGCTTTAATGGTGAATATGCTAGTCCATAAGCTTTTGAGTTTAGATTATGCAAACTTCGTCAGCATCATAAAAATAATAATAATGTGAAATAACCTTTAAATTTTATCGTAAGTATATAGTATAGGTATATAATATAGTGAAAATTATTATCTTATCGATCCTCTCAATAAGTTAAAATATTTAAAATATCTAACAAACAACAAACTAAAGTGTAACATAAGATTACATAGTGAATTCTATATTTTGTGTAACTTAATAAAATTTGTTAAACCACCTACTATAGTAATAAATTCCCGCTTTTTTCCGTATAACAAAGTAGCAAATTATTGAAACATTCTATATTGATAACACGAGGCGTTGATTTGGAATGAATTTTTCTTTAATTTTCAAAACATTATCTTCTCAAAACATTCTGAAATTCGACGAAATATAATCACCTCAAAAATGATCATTCCCTCAGGTAGGCTTTAAACTTAAAACCATTTCGTTAAACATAGCCACTTTACCACAACAGCCTCAATTGCCACGACCAATACCCATACATCATATTTTTTTTTCAAAAATATATCTTAATGATTGAATAGTAATAGATAAACTTTACAAATTGTATCAATTTAAAAGCTTTATTTCAATGTCAGTGTGAACTCATTGTACACGCGCCTCAGTATATAGGTATTGTTTAGAACACCACGTGTGACCTAGACTGTGATATAAACAAGAGATTTTACTGGTATTTCGATTTAAAAAAACTTTTGATTGAACATTTACGTAAGCAAAATAATTTTGTATCAATTTAAAATATGTAAAAGATATTTTAAAAAATTTTAACTTTTTGATCAAACAATAAAAAGCTTAATTCTTAAATAAAATCTATAAAAATTTGAATAATTTAAACCCGCGCCTCTTGCAAACTGTGCAACCATCAATTCGAGCTTACCCATGGGACAAACTTAACAAAAATTAATTTTCATCTCTTATATATATTTATTCAAATACTGTTGTGGCACAGAGGCGCAGCGTCTGCCTTTAAACGCTAAAATGATTATTTTCATTTCCAATTTCTTCACTTTGACAACTAGGCAAAGCGCGGCGTTGAGTTTCATCTCTCGACACACAGTGCATTGAAAAGGCGGAAAGCAGGGAACGGAGTGTCTTAACACTAGGCTACCTGCTATAAGCAGGATAAAGCGTGAAAATAAAAAAAAATAGTTGATATTATATTTATCCCATGACAAATATTAATTATATTCTACTTAAAATAAATTATATTCCTGCTTAAATAATGTAATATTTAACAATTGGTCTAGTGTACTGAAAGCATTAATTTAATATTCATGGATTAACATTTCATTTGTGTCTTGATATTTGCAAACGATCAGCGACTTCCGTAAAAAAAAATGCGTATCTATTAAACGCTTAGCAAAAACTACACTCGTTGACAACGACTAATTTCATTTGAAGGTGATTTGGTAGCATTTTTTGTGGGTTATAAGATTTGCATCTTACTATATAAAGATTAGAAGCACTGTAAAGAGCATCAGTCGATCTTACTTCATCGATCAACCTCAACCATTAACAATGTTCAAGTTTGTGTGCCTTCTCGCCGTGGTCGCTGTGGCTGCTGCCAAGCCCAACGTAGTGAGCCCATTACTTTACAGCGGAGTGCCCGTCGTGAGCTCACTAGCTTACAGCGGAGTGCCCGCGGTCAGCTCAGTATCACAATACAGCAACAGCGTCGTCCACGGAGCCCACGTCGTACCTGAAGTCTACAACGCAGCTTACTCTCCAGTTGTACCTGCCTACTCTCAAGTTGTCCCCGGACTGGCCTTGGCTCAGGCTCCCAACTCCCCTGCTGTAGTGCTCGACGCGGTCAACGGCGTACCTTTGAACACTCCTGAGGTTGTAGCCGCTCGTGCTGCCCACTACCAAGCTAAGGCACTCTCCGGTGTACATCATCTTGCTAAGCGTTCCCTTGCTCCTGTCAGCTACAGTTCAGTGGTAAACCCTATTTCTCCTTTCTCTCCCTCTGGTACGCAACATCGTGTCGCCAGCTGTCTACCCATCTTCTTACGTCTCAGCTGTCAACGACTTTGCACCTGCATACTCATACTCCCCCTTAGTCCCTAAAGTTTACTCTGTGAACGCCTGGTAAAGTAATATTTGAACGACTAATCATTATTCGATCGATATACACTTATGAAATGTATATAAAATGGAAATAAAATAATTTTAATTGTGAATTTATAAAAGACTTATTTATTTTACATACCAAATCTTATATCTTATTTATTGTTTTGTTAAGATTTAATTCGCCATTGACACCCAGTACAATACATCAAACGTCTCAATCAATTATGTAGATATTTTAAAAGCTATTTGCTAAATATAAACACTAAAAAGATCAATTCTATATATTTTATAAACCAAAATACTAAAAAAATAAAATTACAGAGTCATAATTCCCAAAACGTTACCAAAAGTCCCTTGCTTGCTTAAAATAACGAGAATAATTTATGTATAACTTAAACTTTACCTCTTTATCTCCTTTCATATCTAAGTGAAATATAATAACTTAAGGTGACTTCATATATCACAAAATAAAATAATTAAAGCATTTACACGTGAGGAACCCAAAGTAAGTATAAATTGGTAAATACAATAAACAATAAATTGATGGACATAAAGCAAAATAAATCTTAGATATAATGTTCACTCGGAAATTTCTTAAAACGCAAGTCAAATAACATGAGACTTATGATATTGTACTATAGGAGACACGAACTGAACATCGAGACAAAAAATAATTTGTTATTATTTTTTAAAGTTAATCCACATTAAGAAAAGAAAAGTCCTCAAACAAATAGTATAAAAAATTGAAGGTGGCTGGATTCGAACCCGCGCCTCATGGACATTTTCCATAAGGCAGGAGCGGGCTTAAATAGATAGACGTTAAAATTTTACATTTTTTTTTAAGTATTTAAAAGATAACTTTTAGAGGAGGAGGAGATTCTATATAATATTACAACTGTTGTCGATCAAATCTAAGCTTCACATATTCATACTAAACAACTATTCACTACTTATGCAGCAAAATTGGATGTAGATGGGGGATTATTTTATATACATATATGGCTCGTGACTTGCTCGCAACTCTCCCGCTTAAGTAAACTGAATAGCGTTTGTTTCGAGATGTGATACGTAATCACATTGTACATCTTCAGTTTACTCCTATTTATTTTTATAAATTCTACAATTTTTATTTATACCTCATTTTCACACAGTTTTCTTTAAGTTACTCCAACAATAAGTGATTCTCAATTCAGTTACCTAGTATATTTTAATAAAGTTAATTTAATATATATACATAAACAAAAACGTAACCTTAGCTAGGTTATTTTCTTATTTTTAATGATTTTATCTAAAAATATACCCTGTTGCAGCTTACAAAATAATATGCGCAGATTAATTATTTAATTACTTGTGAAAAAATTAATTTGTTACCAATTAGAAGGTTTAAAGTCAGTACCAAGACCTAAATATTTAAAAGATAATGGAAAATTACTGGATTAAATGAAAACCGAATTTTATTAAAATTCCTACACTTACGATATCTACGTAAATGAACGTAATAGTTGTATAAGTTTATGTAGGAAGATGTGTTTACTGTTAGTTCTAGATAAACCAAAAACGATTTTTTTTCTTCACGCTTCACGCTTTATTCCGCACATGGCAGGGTAGGCAGAGAGAAGTAGCAGAGCAGAAACTTAGTGTTAAGATATTCCGTTGCTTAGTACCTGCTTTCTCTGTCTCTGCTTTCCGCCTTTTCAGAGGCATTTTGTGTTGCGTGGCGGAACTCAACGCCGCGCTTTGCCTAGTTACCAGAGCGAAGAAAATGGAAATAGAAAAATCCATCTTCTCCGAGTGGGAATCGAATCCACAAATCGTCGCGTTTTCAACTAGACACTATGACGCTAGTAGACGCTATATAGACGCAAGAAGACGCTATATCAAAAACGTTCAAAATAAAAAATAAAACGCAAGCCTGATAGGGAAAAATATAGTCTTTAATTTAAAATAATAACTACTATTTCACTAACAGTAGTAGAATAAACTTTAGGGACTACAGAAGAGGGTCCGTGGGCAGATTCAAAATCGATGACAGCAGAAACTTTAAATTTGTAGAGTTGACAGCTGAAGGCGTGACGTGAGAGAAAGGAGAAATAGGGTTAATTGCTGAGCGTAACGCTTAGCAAGGTGTTGCTTACTAAAGAGAACCTTAGCTTAAGAGGGTAGGTTGAGCGGATGTAACCTGGTAGTGTTAAAAGATAGGTAATCCGTTTACGTCAATTGCCAGAGCAGGGTAGTTGGAAGAATGAGCAAAGGCCAGGCCGGGGACAACTTGAGAGTAGGCAGGTACAACTGGAGAGTAAGCTGCGTCGTAAAATTCAGGTACGACGTGAGCTCCGTGGACGATGTTGTTGCTGTATTGTGACGACGAGCTGACCGGAAGCACTCCGTTGTAACTTAGTGAGTTCACGATGGGTACTCCGTGGTAAAGGAATGGGCTCACTGCGTTGGGCTTGGCAGCAGCCACAGCAACCACAGCGAGAAGGCACACAAACTTGAACATCGTTGGTTGTGGAGGTTGATCGATGAAGTACGTAAGATCGACTGATACTCTAAATAGTTTCTCTAATCTTTATATAGTAAGATGAAAATATTATAAATACAAATAAAAATGCTACAAAATCAATCACCTTGAAATGAATTTAGTTGCTATCAAGTAATTTAGCTTTTTTGTAAATTATTACTAAAACGTATAATGGCGACGAATATAAAAACCTATGTATACTCGTATATAATACACATATTACTTTTTCGAAAACAAGCTCTTTTACATGTACATGTAACATTTTCCCTTGGATTGTCTTGTGAATAAGTATATATATATATATATATATATATATATATATATATATATATATATATATATATATATATATATATATATATATATATATATATATATATATATATATATATATATATATATATATATATATATATATATATATATATATGGTCAATTTTGTTGTTCTTATCTCGTCTAAAAGTGATAAAATAAAATAGCCTTTTTACACCACGCCTTACTGTTCGTACGGCTCTCCCTGCCAACCCTTGGGCTTGGGAAAATTAAGTTATAAGCTACGTATTGAAATTTACCAATTGTAATATTATTATTAGATATTTATATTTTTCTATGTATATATGTATGTTAAGTAATTAAATTTACAAAAAATCTAAAAAAGTTGATAACGACTAAATTCATTTGAAGGTGATTTTGTAGCATTTTTATTATTATTTGTAATATTTTCATACTATATAAAGATTAGAGAAACTATGTAGAGTATCAGTCGATCTTACGTACTTCATCGATCAACCTCCACAACCAACAATGTTCAAGTTTGTGTGCCTTCTCGCTGTGGTTGCTGTAGCTGCTGCCAAGCCCAACGTAGGGAGCCCATTCCTTTACCACGGAGTACCTATCGTGAACTCACTAAGGTACAGCGGAGTGACCCCGGTCAGCTCGGTGTCACAATACAGCAATAACATTGTCCACGGAGCCCACATCGTACCTGAAATTTACAACGCAGCTTATTCTCCAGTTGTACCTGCCTACTCTCAGGTTATTCCCCGCTTGGCCTTAGCTCAGGCTCCCAACTTCCCTGCTGTGGTATTCGACGCTGTCAACGGAGCCTACCTTTGAACACTCACGAGGTAGTCGCTCGTGGTGCCCACTACTAAGTTATTGATCGCTCTGATATGCACCATCCTGCTAAATGTTCTGCTGCACTCATTGCATACTGCTCAGTGATCAACCCTATTTTTACATTGTCTTATAGCTGCCATCTGATACTCTTCCGCACTCCCCAAAGCAGGTAAACGTAAGCACCTGGTATATCAATGCTTGAACGGCTTACTTCAATTTGATTAATGTCGTAATTATAATAGTAAATTACATTTTATTTAAACTTACGTTTAATTTTTATTTTATATATTGAACACTAAGTATATCTTATATCTGGCAGTAGAAGATTTCAATAGATGAAATAGATGAATTCGACGCAACCTATTCATTATAAACAACATAAATACATATTTCTAAAGAAATTCTCTTGTTGCCAAAGAAAGATCATAAATACTCCGTCTGCAACCTAACTATTACTTTAGTTTGTTTTTGTATTTAAGAAGCTTTCCGTTGTCATGTATATGTTCTTATCTTGTACATGAAACACGAAATAAATCTTAAATAAATACAAAGTATTATATATGTTAAGTAGCGAAATTATTTATTTAAAAATGGCTTGCTAATAATTTGAGCTTTCATCTGCATTATCTACATTAATTTATAATATTATTTACGTTTTATTAAATAATGTAAGTATAGGAAATTCCTTAGAGTAATTTTTTAGTTTCATTTTTAAATTATAAGCATGGCATTAACTTCGATACTTGTATTGTAATTCATTTAAGGTTAGATTTGCAAAAGAAATGTCCAATTATTTTTTTTTA
Organism: Dione vanillae; assembly: GCA_037178615.1. Classification (NCBI taxonomy): domain Eukaryota; kingdom Metazoa; phylum Arthropoda; class Insecta; order Lepidoptera; family Nymphalidae; genus Dione; species Dione vanillae. Next base: position 620,063 of record JAZFAU010000130.1, read on the forward strand.
ATTTATTTGGTATTTAGTAAGTGATGTCGGTTTTTATTAACGTAGTTGTTTTTAGTTTGAACTAAATGTAATAAATTATTTTGTAATCTGCAGTAGGAATTTTCTAGATACCACCAGATAGGTTATAAACACTAAAGATGATATATCAATCGTATTTAGAACCACAAATTTTAAATGTCGTATAATAAAAACTAGTAGCCTCACAAATTATTTTTTCAAGAGTTCTCGATTGAATAAAAAAAAATACGAGATATAGATCAAAAATTTTAAATAAATTAGTGTAAATATGGACACTGAATTATTTTTCTTGGGACTAAATAACAATTATTCTGCATTCAACAAAAAAATAATCACATGAACCGGGCAAAAAACCTTAATGTAATCGATATACTTACATAATCGGTTGGGCTGGTATATATAAATATGAAATATACCATACTTCTGCTTTTGGGAATCAGTTTATTAGTCCTTTATTAATAAGTAATTATTCAACATTCTATTTACTTAAGTAAAATCAATATAATCATTTATAGGATTGTGAACTTATTAAGACAAAAACGAAACCTTTACGCCTGTATATCTGACCTTCAAGACCTTTTTTTCCATGTTTACACAGTGGCGGTATAAGGAGAAACGTTAAAAATATAGGTGAAAGTTTTAAATTCAATTAAAAAGAAAGAGATATATGCTTCCTTATGTTAAATTTTGTCTTAACTTTTTAACTTTTTCAAAACCATATATGGTTTTTCTAAAATTGTAAAAATTAATACTACTATTATTTATATTTACCTTTTACAATAACAGCTAAATTCCTTTAATTCCATCAAAACTAATACACATGAATATAAGCTCTCTAACGTGCAATTAAAACATTTTGACTGTATAATATTGTTTATTTGCAAAAAATTCCACCGTATGAAATATAAGTATGTATTTAAAAAATATTGTATATAAGCTTTTGTTGTTAATAATGACCAACATGTCCTAATCCAAGATGTCCTACGGCAAGGTGAGGCTTAGGATGAATTGCAGTAAGTATTGGTCCAAAAGCCTTAACGACAGGTACAACTGGTGCGATCACTGGTGATGAATGTATATCAACTCGAGCTTGATGGGAGACAGCCACAGGTGCTACAGCGGCTAACGGGACAACATTTGCTCCATGGCTACCGTGTCCCTCATGTCCAATCGCTCCAATATGCCCAACAGATCCGATATGACCCACACCATCAACTGGTACCAAATGCGGAGATCTCTTCAGAATATGATGTCCTGAATGTTTACCGGTTAATCCATGTCCTAAACCGATGCCAGCGTAGCCATGACCATAAGAACTTAAAATTGGCGCTGGTACCACATGAGCCGAAGTTACTACCACTGGTAATACTGCAGTCCCTTTGCAAAAGGCTACGCAAGCAATGAAGCACAGAACGCGATACATCTTGAGTTATTTGAGTAGCAATTGATTTTGATTAGCCTCAACCGGCGTTTTATATTAAACATTCAAAGTGACAGGATATTCGTTTAACAATAGATTTGTCATACCTCTGAGTAATAGGCTTAATAAAAAAGTGTCATTGGTCGTTTATTTATAAGATTTATTTTTATTTTGCTACTAAAAATAGCAAACGATATAAATCGTTTCACTTAATATTGGATAAGGATACCATATTTCATATTGAAAAATAAATAATATTCAAATATTAAAGTTTAAAATGAAACGATATTATAGCATAGTGGAATAATAATTGCTATGTCATACGGTTTTCGGTATTTAAAAAGGTGTATTTAGGATCAATTCAGTCGTCTCCAAAATTTAAATTTTCATATGAAAATTATATTTCTTTTACCAGTCGGGTAAAAGCTTGACATACGTAATGGTTGATCAGCACATGTACATATATGTCTTTAGGCTTATGCGAAGATATTGAAAAATTTTATAAATTTTTCATTAATTGATTTGATTATGCGTACAGGTGTCAATCAAGCCAATTAAATATGACAAAAATAAAAATTCACAATTTTATTATTAAAATAAGTGACGAATGAACTTATTAGTTTTGATTTTTCTTTCATGATATTTTTATTTTATATACTCGTATATGTATGTCTGACTATTCTTTTTTATATAATTTCTTTTTTACACAGTCCAACAATAACCTATAGATTCAAATGATAACACATAATAATAATGATGTATATAACACTAACAAAAAATGTACAAAAAAACAAAACAACTAACAGCTTTCCTTCAATACGGCCATTGCCTTGCTTGTGTGCGAGTTGCAGTGATGCAATAACCTGTTTGAGCATCGACCAGCGAACTTGAATTTTGTTTGGATGCAATCGACACAACAACCGTTACTTCTCTATAAAACCATGATTCACGATCCACTTTAATATTACATTGAAGTTAGTAGCCAAAATGTTAAAACATATATTATTGCTGTGCTTATTATACCAAGTAAACTGTCAAATTTTACCATGTGATTTATACAGCACCTAGTTCTGTGTCTCACCAGTCGCGAATAGACATAAAACATACGCCTCAAATTATAGCAACACCTTTGGTATATAGTCCAACTGTATACGCTACATATCCAAATAAAGAAAAAGAAAGTAATATAGTGCTAACACCTGTAACAAGTGATATGCTATTGACTCCTATAGCCTTAACCTTTTTTCATAATCATTCCACTATCAAGGGCACTGGAGCACCCAATTATTATTGAAAATCAAGATTCAAATGGAAATGAAAATCAATTAAGTAATGTTCATGAAAACTTTATAAATACTAGTGATAAACCTGAAGAAGATACCTCGAATGTAGTCATAGGTTTGCCTACTTGATATTTTGCACGAACTGCTCTTTTGATAATTTTTTTTTTTTAAATAAATTCAATAATTTAAATATTTCTTTTAATCATTTCTATTATTTTAATAAAAATAAAGATTGCCACTATTTTTTTTATCATTTAAAATAATATAATCGTACATAATTATCGTATATTCTAAGTCCGTAACCTAGTTTATAACTGTCTAATTACAGCTTTATTTTTAACTTTTAATTATTTTAATTATAAAATGTGTTAATTAATAAAAATATGATAATTAAATATTACAGATTTCTTTTATTTTTTTGTAAATTTCAAAACCTTTTTGCATTTCAAAATTATCTGAAAGTGTTGAAACTTTGCAGAATTGCTCTTTATTTAAATATTGGTTTAAATGTATAAAATAAAACCTTATATTACGTTTTTCTATCTATTATTTACCATTTTTGAATATATTAAAGTAAAAAAAAATTAAAAAGAAGTAATAATAAAAACAAAATGAGATTTCAATTCAATTTATTAAATATTTCTTTTATCGTCTAGAAGACGTGTGAAATCGCTACTGGGCTAGCATAAGAAACAGCAGCAGGGTACGAGTAGGATGTGATAGTTGCAGGAGAGCTCTTAATGTCTACACGAGATTGATGAGAGTAAGCAGCGGGGGCTGAGTAACTTGCCAAAAACAATGGTGCGGAACGCTTCTTGATTAAGTGTGTGTAAGTCACAGGAGCGGTTGAGATATAGGGTGTTGAGATAATGGGAGCTGCAGCTGTGTATGTCGGCGTCACCAAAGGTGTAGGGTAATACGGGGCTACGTAGGTTGCAGGCACAAGCGCGGCTGATCTCTTCTTGATTAAATGCGCAGCAGCAGGGTACAGTGGTGCAGTATAAGTTGTTGCTAAATGGGCTCCAGTGTAGGTAGTAGCATAAGGAGTTACTCCATACGTAGTGGCCAAAGATGCGGGAGCGATGTAAGTCGATGGTGCAATATAGGTACTGATCACTCCGGGAGATCGCTTCTTGATAAGGTGGGCGATCGGTGAGTAAGATAGATCGTAGAATCGAGGGTAGAGAAGAGGTGAAGGATGGATGACACTGCTGGCCTGGTTGGTGATAGTTGTCGTAGCCGGCGCGACGACGCTGGTAGAGTACGCCAATGGCGTGATGAAGCTGGCGGGCTCAGCCACCACCGCAGCGAGGAAAGCACACAACACCACCAACTTGAACATATTGGTCTGTGTTGTTCGGACGAGGATCAACTGATGCCCTGCAATGTTTTGCATTGTATTTATAGAAAGTTATCAACAATACTAAGAGCGATCTCGTTTTGAAAACCGGTGCAAGAAGGCCATTCAGGAAGCTGGTATTTACGTAGAGCAAGGACAGCCAGAAATAAACACTGGCCGGTACATCACTGTCACGGTAGCCTATTAAAAATAAAAGTACCCTATACGATATGACATTGTAATCAGTTTGATCTTCAAGAACTAAGCATTCTTTATCTTCGTGCAAAAGATAAATAGCAGATACATGTTATATATGCTTATAACAATATTTATTACTTTTATATTGATCTGAAGCCGTCTTGGTTTACTAGAACTATATAAGCATCAATAAATCACATAACTAACCTTTTTTGTTGATCATCCTTTACATGCGAAATTATTTATAAAAATTTTATATAGATTATTTACTAAAACTTTTATTTATCTACTCACTTTATTAGTAATATTAACTTTGAATAATGGACAACTACACTACAGACTAATAATAGTCTAATGTTAAGAATATTAGAATTAAATAAATTATCTTTAAGACATTTTAAGTTCCTAAATGAACATTAAAGATAAAATCTATGTTTTATTTGGTACATACATGTATATATATGTATACATACAATTGTCATAAATGTGTATACTGTTTTCTTTGTTTAGCTTCACGGAACTCAACGCCGCGCTTGCCTTGTTGCCAGAGTAAAAATAATGAAAATAAAATAATCCATCCTCCACAAGTGGGAAATGAATACACAAACTGTCATATTTACAGGCTGACGCTGGATGTCTACGCCGCGACGGTCTCAAACACTGATTTTTTATTTATTTTTTAACACATCATAAACTGCTCTACCAAACCATTAACAAACCACAATAGTGTACCCGTGGTCTATTATAAATGATTTAAGCTAAGAAATATAAGTAGCAATTTATATGTTAATTATGTTGGCTTCTCTGGCGTCTTAAAAACATCCCGAATGTGTCACAGTGTAATTAAGTTTGGAAACCCCCGTTCTAAATAATAATACTAAAAAGAAAAATGCTTGTCAGTATTTTTATTTTTAATTAATTTTTAAATCTAACAGTCAAAAGAAAATTCAAAAATAAACTTTTTATTATATTATATCATTTAATCAGTTGACTATGTACGTAAAAGTAAATTGTTTATTCAGGGTTACAAAATCATAATTAGTACATAAGTTTAACAATTAAAACAAACCGCTATATCGAACACGAATTTAATATGATAAAATATTATATAATAATGTTATATAAAATATACGTATAGAAACAATTATACAACAACTCAAGTAGTAATACTCATAATTACATTATTAATTATTACGTGGTAACCGTCGACGTCGCCACCATGTGCTGTGTTTAGAGCGTGTATATTTATTTATACATATTATTTCAGAACACGAACACAACTCAGTTAAATTAATAATAGTGCAGTTTCTAACGGTATAGTTGCAGCTTAACGTAGTGGTAGACTTAAGCAATTGATTTAAATTTGAGAAGACAGGTATCTTAATTTGAATCAATTTTTTAATCGCATAAATAAATAATATCATATCTACATCTTTAGAAAGAGAAAATTTATTTTACACATATATTTTTTTATTTTTACAATATTTTTTTAAGGTAAAATTATAGAATTTTATTTATTTAAATAGTTGTCGATTATCTATTGTCAATAAAAAGTGTAGAATTTATGCAAAAATAATCTAATACCGAGATAGTTTATTCTGTGTTTTCTATTTGAAATCGAAATATGGCTTGCTTATTGACGGTACGAAACTTTATCTAAGCGAAGCGAAGAAATCGACACGATTTTAATACAATTATAGCCCTGGATGAAGACAGAACTCATTCCCGTCAGTGACAGTCAAATTGTGTCCTGGTGCAAGACGATATAACCAGCTTCAACAAGCTCAACAATTACTTCAATGACGTTTATTTGTCATATATACTTTATTTTCATCATTATTATACTTTGAATGGATTATTATGATCCTCAGGTTTTTAATTTTCATATATCATTGAAATTCATGCCTACAACTGTGAACAGCTCTACTAACTTTACTAAGGCGGCATTTCAATATTTTTTATAATCTACCAACTGTACAATACTTTAACTTTACACATGCCTCATATATTATTTTCATATATCAATGGAAAATACCTTTGTTATAATTATCTTTGAATAAGTTTCATTAGCAAAGTAACCAGTAAAGAAACATTTTTTTAGCTTCACGCTTTAACCCGTACAAAACAGGGCAGTCAGAGTGAACCGTAGGAACTCTGTAAACCTAGTGTTTAAACAATCCGCCAATTCCGCCTTTTTCAAGGCATTGCGTGTGTACTCAACGCCGCGCTTTGCCTAGTTACCAGAGCAAAGAAAATGGAAATTGAAAATCCATCGTCCCCGAGTGAGAATCGAATCCACAAACTGTCGCGTTTACAGGCAGAAGCTACGCCTATGTGCCATAACGGTCATTGTATTATTTCTTGTATTTAACATAAAGTATTGTGGATCTTCATCTGATTTTTAGATTTCAAAATTTATATGTCAGTGACATTTACTAAATTAAAAACCTTTTCTTAAGCGAGCAATTCATTGTTATTATCCAAAGACAATTTCAAATATGTTGTATAACAGATGTATAATAAGACTAAAAAAATTAAAACCTTACAGTTGTGACATGTTCAGTTAATTTTTTTTTAATTTATTTTACTTTTTTATGTTACTACAGATAAAACTTAAGGGCTCTTTATCTTATGAGAAAAATGAAAGAGCAATATATGAAACCCTTAACAGATCACTGTTGCCCGTTTGTCTGTTTGTCCTTTTGTATGTATCTACTAAGAATACACTTCTAAGTATAATAATAGATATATTAATAACAAAGTCAACATATCTATTAAGCATATTATTGACAAAAATATACATATATTGTTATGTTTAGTCTGATCAATATGAGTTTGAATATTATTGCGCAAATTTTACTGTCGTTATTTTCAAAAAAATTTAAACTAAGAGAACAAAGAGGGATAATTTTTAGACGATTCCATGATCTACACCCATGGAATCGGTGGGAACTTTAATGTTGTTACTTTACTATATTATGTACTGGTAAGGTATAATGTGTACTGTAAGTGTGTAGTAGCATATATACTTTTTAATAATATGATGCTAATAATTTTTCCTTAAAAGTCAAACTTATCGCTTATTGGTGACTACCTAATGTGGTTATGACTTTTATAAAATAAATTATATTGTAAAATAAAAAAATGTATTAAAATGACTTGTATTCAATTTATTTAAAATTCAATAGTGACGTTTAGTAGATATGTGAAAACGCAAGGGGACTGGCATAAGAAACAGCAGCAGGGTACGAGTAGGATGTGATAGTTGCAGGAGAGCTCTTAATGTCTACGCGGGACTGATGAGAGTAAGAAGCGGGGGCTGAGTAACTTGCCAAAAACAATGGTGCGGAACGCTTCTTGATTAAGTGTGTGTAAGTCACAGGAGCGGTTGAGATATAGGGTGTTGAGATAATGGGAGCTGCAGCTGTGTATGTCGGCGTCACTAAAGGTGTAGGGTAATACGGGGCTACGTAGGTTGCAGGCACAAGCGCGGCTGATCTCTTCTTGATTAAATGCGCAGCAGCAGGGTACAGTGGTGCAGTATAAGTTGTTGCTAAATGGGCTCCAGTGTAGGTAGTAGCATAAGGAGTGACTCCATACGTAGTGGCCAAAGACGCGGGAGCGATGTAAGTCGATGGTGCAATATAGGTACTGATCACTCCGGGAGATCGCTTCTTGATAAGGTGGGCGATCGGTGAGTAAGATAGATCGTAGAATCGAGGGTAGAGAAGAGGTGAAGGATGGATGACACTCCTGGCCTGGTTGGTGATAGTTGTCGTAGCCGGCGCGACGACGCTGGTAGAGTACGCCAATGGCGTGATGAAGCTGGCGGGCTCAGCCACCACCGCAGCGAGGAAAGCACACAACACCACCAACTTGAACATCTTGGTCTGTGTTGTTCGTACGAGGATCAACTGATGCCCTGCAACATTTTGCATTGTATTTATAGAAAGTTATCAACAATGTTAAGGGCGGCGTTGTCTTGTAAACCGGTGTTGTTCAGGAAGCTGGTATTTAACAGAGCAAGGTCATCCAGAATTTCAAACTAAACAGGTTATAATGGTAAACAATTATTATTGTATTATTGACATAATTTCTTTTTCAAAGTTCATATTGACTACTGAATATATATACATATATATATATATATATATATATATATATATATATATATATATATATATATATATATATATATATATATATATATATATATATATATATATATATATATATATATATATATATATATATATATATATATATATATATATATATATATATATATATATATATATATATAACGAGTAAATATCTTCTCTCCACTTCATTCTCTACTTTCGCGTACAATTCTAGAGACATTGTGTGTTGAACGGAGAAAACCAGTAGGTACTGTAAACACAGTACTGGTTTTATTATTTATTTAGTTACCAAGCGAGGAAGTTAAAAAATAATTAGTAAACTAAGTCAAACTTACAACTACTGCATTTACAGCAAATGTGTTGTTACGTAACGACGACCTCATTTTTCTATATTTACTAAGAATTACTCACATTCTCATAGATTTTCGCGAGACAGTTCATAGCATTACGCACATTTATACACGGGAAATACATAGAATACTTACACATTCAAGTTAATTTTAAAAGTAAACATGCTAAAAATATAATGTAAAATGTTTTTAACATTATATTATGTACATAATACAAAAACTAGAAACGTTAACGTTACTTACGAAAAGATTTTGTCGGTACTTACTTAAAAGTAATTTAACTATGTTATATTATATAATTATATAGTTGAGTTATCTCATTCAAATTTGCTGTCAGATGTCCACTGCTGGAGAAAGACCTGCCCCATTGACAGCCATAATGGTCGATTCTTAGCCGCCTTCATTCGCACATGATTAGAATATCGATTGACATACATACAAAAATATACATGTCAAATCTAGAACCCCTCCCTTTATAAAGTTGTTAGTAACCGACTTTTCTCTTGAAAAACATTTTTTATAAAAAAGTACGTATGAACAATATTTTATATGATATTTTCTCTACTTTTCACTTGATACTGATCGCTTAATGTCGTACATACATTGTCGAACTAAATCTAGTATTTATGTGTATCTAATGTATTAAAAATCCTAGTTAACATCGTTAAAAACCTTATCATTTTTAAATATATATCATATAACAAAAGAAATCAATTCTATAAACAAAGTATAAGCATGCAGCTAAAAATAATCATAATAGCTTTCTGATAGCACTACACGAGTAAGAAAGAAGCACGTGCTCTCGTCACAAATTTAGGTCAGCAAAGATTCATACATCTAAATAATGAAGTGTATCGATGAAGCTGTTGAATAATGTATTTATTTAAATAAAACCACTTGACGCATTACAAAATACTTAGCATAATTATTTCTTATCTAAGGAATACTTTTTTTACCATACAAAATAAAGCTTTAAAAAGTTTAAATATTATTTTATAAAAATATGTGACATTTCGATATAAGTAAGAAGAAATTCCTCCAACTCACTTGGTACTTTATATAAAGTTTAATAGACGATGACAAATAAAGAAAAATGTAAAAGAAGGCCATTATTGATTGTATATTGAATAGTGGAGGGTAGGGTGTGCCGCATTTGTGGAAGCGTGCTGAGGGGGAGGTTATTTATTAATTATTTACTTTATAGTCGGTTTTAGGATAATAGAAATTGTACAGTACCTTATCTTCATAATTCACAACACAAACACTGATTGTCCACGGCCGGCATGGAATGTTTCACTTGAGTCTTCTTCACTAGGGGTTACTTGCACTATTATCTTTGTAGGTTTGTCTTTGTCAGGTTCAATGTCAAGAGGGAATACACAAAAGGGAAATCAAATAAGGCTGAGGGAGGGAAAATCACACCGCTAATTAATATTAGATTCAGGAAGGACGTGCGCTCGCGTCGGCCGTCTCACGTGCCCCCTTTACTACACTCGACAACTACTATTAACTACTACTGACCGCTCGCGCGGGGTGTTCGCACAAGACTTTTTACGACAACCCGCGCGGGGGTCATCGCAGGGGGCGGCACAAATAGGAATAAACATTGATGATTCAATTTTATATGTAAAACATTCTTAACTATTTGACAGTGCGGTGAGACAATGCGTTCTGCAATCCAATACGCGACTAATTTCAGCAAAGTGGGATACGGGTTATCACAGTCTTCTGGATCCAGGATAGTGGGATAAATTAAAAACATTTATAAATAATGCTGTAATCGTTTCTAAGAATATGTTAAGTGTGTTTATCAACTTTGCCGTATAAAGAAAGATATATATATATATATATATATATATATATATATATATATATATATATATATATATATATATATATATATATATATATATATATATATATATATATATATATATATATATATATATATATATATATATATATATATATATATATATATATATATATATATATATTTATATTTATATATAGAATTATATATTTATATCCTATTATAATATATTTTCTAGTTAACTGGAAAAATATTGTATATACTCTTAATTACAATGATAAAAATGTAGCTTTCAGTAAAAAATAATGGTGTTGAAACATGACCCTATAAATATAGTAGCATTTATTTTATAGCAGAATCTTCCCTTTCTTGGTCAATAATGTTTTCCGGCGACGCCCATCAAGTTCATGGTATAATATGCAACTATAAAAAGAGTTCATCAATATAGTGTACATCAGTGTTTCTTCGTCTAGATATCAACACAGACCACTGACGAAATGTTCAAGCTGGTGGTGTTGTCTTGTGTCCTGGCGGCGACTTCCGCGACCACCATTTTTGGAGGATATGTGGCACCTATCGCTTCACTGGCATACGCTGCACCACTGTGGCAACCTTCTAACTACCGAGGACCATTTTCACTAGCTCCTGGACAGCCTGCAAACGTTTTAGGAGCTGATGGAAGACCTTTGGACACCCTAGAAGTCAATCTAGAAAAATCGGCTCACTATGCTTCCAAGTTACTCAACAATGGAATACATGCACTCAAAAAACGCACTGCCCCACTGATTACTCCTTTGGCATACACAGCTCCCCTCATTCAACCTTACAACTACCGTGGTCCTCTGTCTCTCGCTCCTGGTCAACCAGCCATCATACTCGGCACTGACGGCAGGCCTCTTGATACGCTGGATGTCAACTTAGACCGTGCTGCTCACTACTTTAACAAAGCTATTAGCGGCGCACATATTTTAAAGAAACGATCCGCCCCCATCAACACTGTCATCGTCGCTAGGACGCCATTGATCACTCCTGCATATTCGTATGTCGCACCCATCGGTCCTACTCATCTCAGTCCGATAACCTACACCACCGCCCATATTACTCATGTTCTGTAAATTTTCATTTAGAGACACATTTAATCATTGTCAAAATGTAATAAATATTTCATAATATGATGATATACATACCTACATTTGGGGTTTTATTCTAGCAAGTATGTTATATATTTATAATAAAATAGTATATTATATTAAGTAACTATAGAAGAGGCCGCCGTAGCGCACCTGCCCAGCGTCAAATTGCGTTTACAGTGGTTGTGTCAGTGAGTTCGATTCCTCCTTAGTACAATAGAATATTTTCATTTCCTCTGTATTTTCATGTCTTGAAACAACACAAAGTGCAGCGAAGAGTTCCATTATTCATCACATATTGCCTTGACACGGGAAGTCTTAAGACTATGTTACCTACCATGTTATTTATGGGTGTGTGGTTTATGGGTCATAGATAGTAGAGGAAACATAAGAAGAATACATAAAATTATTATATGTATTGGAATCAAAGGGATTCCAATTCAAAATAATGTCATGAAAGAATCGAAGAAAATTTATACTTATAATATAAATATTTTCCATACCTTGTTAAGCTAAGTGCTTCACGCTTCACCAATCAGCGCGCAATATTTACGATTGAAGAAATTTAATTACTTCTTCGACAGGACATTGACTCTATGAAATGTATATTGATAATATTCTTAAAATTTTATTTCTTTGATATTACGTTACTACTATCAAAATATCTGCTTTCACTATTCGTGGTATTTTTACAGCGCTCTGGTCGTGGCTTTATTCTTGTGACTTTTATTTTTAATTTTAATTCCCACAAATTAATCCTTTATTTTTTATTTAAATTTAAACATATAACGTTAGAAATATATCACTATATGTAAAAAAATATAACATTTCAAACAAACTTTGATTCTATTTGGCTCCCTCGAGGAGAAATATTAAAAAAAGTATACTTGTCAAGTCACTTAAGCTACGTTAGGTTCTACGATATGCATTAGGTTCTACAATAGGAGCTATCTCTCGATCAGTCATTCAGTCATTTTAAACTAATGCATAATTATTTTACGAATATCTTTTGAGTATAATTTGATTATATAGGATTTTAATTATAAAATAAATAAAAATAAAATCAAAATGATAGCCAAAACCCACGGAAAACAAAAATCAATATACTTGCAGAGTAAAATATAAGGATAAATTGTTACAACAGATTATATTGTCTGTTTTAATTTTCGCATGTTGATATACAACCAGTACGTAGGTAAGTAAGATAATAGGTGTATAAAAAATAAAAATATAAAGATCAAGAACGTTCAGAAAAAGTTAACAGCTACCAGGACAGTGAAAAACAAGGAAGTATTTACTTACATGAGTTATACAATATGATTGTTGTTTTGTTTAAGTTTTAAAGTTTAATTGAAACTATAATTATTAAGGTTACGTATTTCTATACGAAAAAACTAATCTGGATCAATTTGTTATCTGTTTGTCCACCTGTCAAGATTATTTTCTCAAAATCACTTAGGGGCAATCTGATATTAATTCAAATATCTAGGTCAATATTCCCTTGAAGAAGAGAAAAAATCTAACGTCTAAGTCGACGCAATTAAAAGATATCCTTTAATTTTTATGTATTCTGCCGTTTAATTAAGGCCTATTTACTTTTTGTCGAGCAAGAGTTATGAATTTTGGCAAGAAATTGGTGTGAAAAAATGTTTTTAGCATCCTATGGGTTTACCGTGCGGGTGCCGAGCCCATCGCCCGGCCCGAGCCCAGCCCCGGTGTAGGAAAAGGAGCTTCGAGCAGTGCTTGAGATTTGCGAGCCAAATGTAGATTTGAAGGTGCCCCTTTAAAACGCATTAACGCTCACCTTCACTGTCGGAGCTCATGTCGCAACCAAACCCACCAAATTCAAAATGATTATATAAGTGCTACCTTTGAAGTACGTTTTAGAAATGTATTAGTAGTAGTTCTTGACAGACCGGGATCCGTTAGCAAACTATAGATCGAAATACTTGTTAAGTTTGACGTTGTAATATTTTATATTCCTTCCCTATGGAACTGTAAGTTCCACCAGTACTATGTGTTTTAAGTTTCGCATTATGAGAAGTTGCATAAGAATATGCAAGTATAAATTATATATAAAATAACAATTATAAACATGTATGTTTAAGGAATTTAATTCTTACGATTAAATCATTAATGAAAAACATTCACTTTCAAGTGAACTTTCATATGTTACTAAAAGCTGTTGTCTCATGGTCGGCGATTAAATTCATCTTGTTGAACGATTATGCAAGTATAAAAGACACTTGTGATTTGAAGACAGCATCAGTGCTTCTGTATTCAGAAAGCAACACAGACCACTTACAAAATGTTCAAGCTGGTGGTGTTGTCTTGCGTCCTGGCGGCGACGTCCGCATCCAACCTAATTGGAGGATATGTGACACCCTATGCCCCATTGGCATACGCGTCACCACTGTGGGAACCTTCTAACTACCGTGGACCCCTCTCGTTGGCTCCTGGTCAACCTGCCAATATTTTGGGAGCTGATGGAAGACCCCTTGACACCTTGGATGTTAACTTGGACCGCTCCGCTCACTTCACAGCCAAGGCTCTTGACAATGGTTTCCATCTCCTGAAGAAACGATCAGTTGTCTCTCCTTTCATTGCTCCCTATGCTGCTTCTTACGTAGCACCTTACGCTGCATCTTACGCTGCCCCCTACGCTGCGTCTTATGCTGCTCCCTACGCTGCAGCTTATGCTGCCCCCTACAGTGCATCTTACACTGCGCCTTGGGCATACTCTGCTTCTCTCTTGCAGCCATACAACTACCGCGGACCTCTTTCATTAGCCCCAGGACAACCCGCCAATATCCTCGGCGCTGATGGCAGGCCCCTTGACACTTTGGACGTCAACTTGGACCGCTCTGCCCACATCGCCGCTAAAATTGCATCCGGCTCACACTTCATCAAGAAACGTTCCGCTGCCTTCATCGCCCCCGTTAGCGCTGTTGCCGTCGCCAGGTCGCCACTGATCGCCCCATCTTACTCATTTGTAGCTCCCTTCGCAGCTGCACGTCTTAGCCCATTCGCCTACAGGCTACCCCGCTGTCCGCTACGCTCACATCTACTAAACCGACCGTTAAAATATATAAGACGATGTAAATTGTAAATAAAGGTGTATAACTAAAAAAATATGGAATTATAACATTTTATAAAGTTTATTTTTTTTACTTATTCTCTTCTTCTTCTTCTTCTTCTCTTTATTTATGGTATTTCCAACATGCTAGTTGAATAAAATTCATTTATTCATTGAGCCAACGTCCCTTTAAATGAAGAACACAAAGGAGATTGTACGGTAAAAATTTAAATATGTATACCTACTTTATTATTACAAAAACAAGTTCAGTTTTTATTTAAAACGAGGGCCGTTTTACCACTTGCTGATAAAGACATGCTCCTTGTCTGGTAGATAAACTGCAAATTTTTGTTATCTATTTTTACCTTCACTTTTGTGTAGAAGAATGCACTAAGAGACTATAAGATGGTCCGGTTAGTTAATCTCTCCGTAATGCTTCAATTTTTTTTTCTATTTTAGGGAAATATTATTTTATTTGTAAATCATAGTTATGTAATAATTTAAAAATCATAGTTATGTATTATAGTTCTACTATTCACTAATATTTAGTTACTCTGACTATTTAACAATAAATTACAATAATAAAAATCAATCACATATGTCAGTGGGAGGAGCTCGGACAGTGAAATTAGCGTTGATGCTTTTTAAAGGAACCCCTTTAAACCTATTCTTGGGTCGCAAGTCCCAATTTTAGGTTCCCAAAAAAGGAATTAATGCATTACAAATAGTACATTGTAGTAAATATATACAATAAAAATAATTTAAAATTGATAAGCAGAACATGAATGTAAGTAGCACAATTGCAATTATGGTTTTGATTTAGAGTGATCATTTAAATAGTTTTAATTTTCTCGATTCAAGTGATTATATTTATAAGGATTTTATAATAAAAATAAAGACAAGGTTAAAAAAATATGTTAAAAAACCATAATGTCCCCGCAAACTATTGTAAAATATTCAAAAAATATATAATAGAATAAAATGACAGAAATTTGGGCTATTCAAATATATATAAAATTTCCGGATGCCACAAACAGCGGCCGTATATTAATTTCCATTCCTGGAATAATACAATAAAGTTTTTCCACTAACGGAATTTTACTTTTATTAGAGGAACAATTCGTTTGAAACTATTATAATATTGGATGCCTTTTTATTGCTTTCATTTTTGAGAAACGTTAGCATTTATAATAAATATAACGACAATAATGTGATCAAGTGGTGATCGAACCTACGAACCGTCGCGTTCACAGGCAGACGCTGCCCTACTGCGCCTTGACGGTCCTCAATCAATCATTTATTTAAAATAAACTGTACCTACTCCATTTTTATATCTTTAATTGTTTACTTTTTTAGTGTATACAACAACAACATTACTACACACTACTACAACATTTCGGGAAAAGCTCTTAAATGCTCCACTACAATCCTGTACACTTCTACGCTAACTAGCGTTAGCCTTTTAACAATGTCTGCTAGTTATTCACAAGTAAAAGTTATATTTATTGATGAACTAAAGTTACCATTGTTTATATACGTCGAATTTATGTATAATTACAATAATTAACTTAAAAATTTAATTATATTGAATTACTCTTTTTATCTCCCTCTATTGGAATTTTACAGTTAAATTTCAACAAAACACTAATTACTTATCTGAATACTATTTTAAGATTAAATAAAAAATGACACATAATTTTTAAATAAAATATTTATTCACTCTTCTCTCCACTTTATAAAGTATTATTACATTGCAATAAAAATATCGTTTCTCAATTTTATAGATATTATGTAATATCTCTGTTAATCTTAAGTAGTAATAATTACTATATACCAAGTAAAAGCTGATATTTTGTAAAGGTCTTTATCTGCTCTATAGTTTTATATAAGACCCGCAAAACAAAAATTTGCAGTTTATCTACCAGACTAGAAACATATTTCCTATATGTAGCTTTATCAGCAAGTGGTAAAACGGCCCTCAATGTTATAAATAAATACTGATCTTGTTTTTGTAATTATACAGTAGGTATATTTAAATTAAATCTTGAAATTTATTATTCATACAAGGCTTTAAGAAGGTAATACATATGAAATAGCGATGACATCTTAAAAAATTAGTAAGAAAATCAGCAGATTATTTTAAAAACTTTTCTCTTAGACTTTTAGTCGCCAACGCCGCATTTATTTCCACTCATTGCACCAGCGAACGCAACACATCAAGACGGGGGGAACGGACGTAAGGTGCTCAAATTTTTTACCTCTAAGCAGCGTAGTCATAGTAGGAAAGAAGAAGAATGTGCAGGTTGTTTGGGCACGTCAAGAAGAAAAATAATATATACTAAGCAAAATTTCACTTGACGGTTTAAAATATAGTGAAGTTATTGCTAGTGACAATATAAGTTTTATTATTAAAATAACACTTACCTTATTTATAAGAAACAAATTAAATTATGTTAAAAGTATAAAGTATTTTAAAAATATTTTATTAAAAACATATAATCTAAATTAAATCAAATCAAAAACAAATTAGCGTATCAGGATTTTATAACATAATGATTAATATGATTCAGGATTTTTAATAAATCTGTTATATGTAGAATAATTTTAAGCTTTTTGTTGTTAACAAAAAAGACAAAAACAAAATCTCGTTTATATTTGCGTGGCATAACGAATGCCACCTTATATAGATTATTATAAATAAAAAATGCAACAAAAACTAGCACTCATATATTTAATATTTTTAATATAGATAGATATCTGTAGTATATAAAACTTGACATATTACCGATAAGTAATACTTAAGTAAGTATATAACAAGATAATAAGATATATACTACGATATGATACATGTGATTTTACTATGACTTTTGTTAAAAAAATAATAAATTATAAGATTTTGTTTTATTTATTTATTTTGTATGAACAACTGCTATAAGAATATGCTTAAACCAAATAACATTTTACATTATTTTCTTAATTAAAATATAATTTATACTTTCTTTAATTTTTAGCAAATTTTCTCATTAAAATTTAAACATGCACATTACATATTTAATATAATGATATTAAAGAACATGTAACGATAAACAATGATAAGGACAAACGATTTGAGGTTGGCGTTTCATGTTCATATCGAAAATATTGATATGTAAGTCAATAAACGTTTAAAAAAATCCCTTTCAAGTGAACTTTCATGCGTTATCAAAAGTTGTCTTCTCATGGCCGACGATCGACAACGCCCATCTAGTTAAGTATGGTGCTAGTATAAAAGACAATTATAATTTGGAGACAGCATCAGTGTTTCTGTATTCAGAAAGCAACACAGACCACTTACAAAATGTTCAAGCTGGTGGTGTTGTCTTGCGTCCTGGCGGCGACTTCCGCGTCCAGCCTATTTGGAGGATATGTGGCACCCTATGCCCCATTGGCATACGCGTCACCTCTGTGGGAACCTTCTAACTACCGCGGACCCCTCTCGTTGGCTCCTGGTCAACCTGCCAACATTTTGGGAGCTGATGGAAGGCCTCTTGACACCTTGGACGTGAACTTGGACCGCTCTGCTCACTACACAGCCAAGGCTCTTGACAATGGTTTCCACCTCCTGAAGAAACGATCAGTTGTTTCTCCTTTCATTGCTCCCTATGCTGCTTCTTACATAGCACCTTACGCTGCATCTTACGCTGCTCCCTACGCTGCAGCTTATGCTGCCCCCTACAGTGCATCTTACACCGCCCCTTGGGCATACTCTGCTTCTCTCTTGCAGCCATACAACTACCGCGGACCTCTTTCCTTAGCCCCTGGACAACCCGCCAACATCCTCGGTGCTGATGGCAGGCCCCTTGACACTTTGGACGTCAACTTGGACCGCTCAGCCCACATCGCCGCTAAAGTTGCCTCCGGCTCACACTTTATCAAGAAACGTTCCGCCGCCTTCATCGCCCCCGTTAGCGCTGTTGCCGTCGCTAGGTCGCCACTGATCGCCCCATCTTACTCATTTGTAGCTCCCTTCGCAGCTGCACGTCTAAGCCCATTCACCTACGGCTACCCCGCTGCCCGCTACGCTCACATTTACTAAACCGACCATTAAATATATGAGACGATGTAAATTATAAATATATTTGTATAAATATAAATTTATATTTCAAACTGTTCCTTTTTCTGTACTCTTTTAATTATACTAATATAATAATTTATGTTTTGTTGTTTAGATAAAATTTAAATTTAATAATGATCATGATGTTAATTCCAAATCATAGCTTGAGGTTTCATTGGTTAAATATTCAAATAATCAAACATAAGCAAAACTAAAAATATAATTTAAAATTAAAAATATATTATTACTTTGAGGGTTTTATATTTTCCATTAAATGAAGATTTAGTATATAACTATTTTTCTTTGATAAGTAATAATAAATTAATAATAATTGCATGTACCCATTTTCAGCATGTCATAAGAATTTTTCCAAGTTGAAATTTCAAATATTTTAAATTTAAAAATGTATTGGTTGTATATGGTTATTTTATGTAATAACTTTATTATTGTTACTATCACTTTATTATTTAAGCACTGTTATCTTTACCCCTTATTATTTTTACTACGCTGGGTAACGGCCTTAACGCATATCACTTGTGAAGGAGAGTACAGCCTAGTGATTGCATAGTACTATAGGACTTGTTAGATCAGAACTACTCATTAAAACCGGTGGAAACTCTACTCACCATCGTGAGACGTCACAAGATCGATTGCACGTTCTAATGTGAGCTGCTCTCGGGATATCTGCAGTCTTGATAAATATCGTCTACCTCACATTAACATGAATTTTATTATAAAGATCAGCTTGGATACCTTTATAACATAAAAAATGCAATGATTCTCCAAAATTTGTTTAAGTTATATCATAACTGAAAATAAAAAATCGTATCCAAAGTCCATATAAATATAGGCCGTACGAGTAGTTGTATGTTTTTTATTTTACGTACATCTTATGTCATTGAAATCCGTGTTTCGAAACTAGAAGCTTGTATAATTCGATCGTCTTGGTCCTGGTCTAGATTAGAGCAAAAGTAATTTACTATTAATTCATTTATTGTGTTCCATTTTCTCCCCCACTGCCTTTCTCTTTTTCTTTTACTTGAACCAATGGATCGTAACTGTTAGGACGTTGTTTTTCAAATATTATTTTAAGCATACTTTTTACTAGTATCAGGATGCAAATTGTATATATATATATATATATATATATATATATATATATATATATATATATATATATATATATATATATATATATATATATATATATATATATATATATATATATATATATATATATATATATATATATATATATATATATATATATATATATATATATATATATATCTGAGCGCACGTGCATCCGAATGATTAAATAACAATTTTTAGTTTTATATTTAGGCAAGCTTTCCTTGACAATAACTGACTAATTTTACTGAATGTTTATATATTTGTATGTTATACATGCGTTTGATTAATTGTTAATAATTGTATAATAACAGTTTTAATAAAAAATTGTTTATTATGAATATGCACTATTATTATAAGTATTTTTTATTCCTATTATTTTCGTCAAATTCATCAATGCTGTTAAGTTTTTTAAGTTAAGGTTATTTACATAAAGAATACAGTTAATATTAAGTGAAACTTACTTTGATACTAGATATGAAAATAATAATTCTTTGTGAGATTAACGTGGTCAAAGGCACAGGTGAATAGACAAAAATTTAAGGAAAGCTTATCTTGCCATATTTCCATTGCTTTGATAATTTCCCCAATATTTTTTTATATTTTTATGAACAGACAGTGTGTACAATTATAGATTAAATTATTATTTTTTATATTTTTTTATTATTTATAACTTTTCCACTTAGAATCAATAAGATGATCACTTGTGTACGTCAGATAGAGCGAACGGAGGAGTGTCACATGAGCCCAATTCGATAATATATATCGAATGGGGCCTTCTGAAACCTTTAGTTTTAAATCGTGATACATACTCCACAACTTAAAACTAAAGTTACGAGAGTTCCAAGCGTGGTCTGGTGAGAAGAGCCCAGAACAAACTCAACCAGGTTTCTCTAAACCTATTGTGATCACTTCACAAATGTCATTCTAACTTGTAAGCAATTCATTAATTATTTTTGATGATTTTTTAAAGTGTTAATCCACACTGAGGATAGAAAAAATACTTAAAGAAAACATATAAAAATTTGAACGCAGCGGGACTCGAACCCGCGCCCTCCTGCGAACCGTGCAGGCGCTCTCACCACTGAGCCATGCGTTCTACATCACGCCGCGTTGAAATTCTTATATGCTTTTATACAACTTATATCGTTGTTAGCATCTCTGTAGGGAGATTTTTACAAATTTCCGCTACCCAAAGACCATTACAAAGAACAATCGTTTGGCGAGAGAGAATGCTATTTTTATTAAATATTTTTGATGATTTTTAAAGTGTTAATCCACACTGAGGATAGAAAAAATACTTAAAGAAAACATATAAAAATTTGAAATTTTTATATGTTTTCTTTAAGTATTTTTTCTATCCTCAGTGTGGATTAACACTTTAAAAATCATCAAAAATATTTAATAAAAATAGCATTCTCTCTCGCCAAACGATTGTTCTTTGTAATGGTCTTTGGGTAGCGGAAATTTGTAAAAATCTCCCTACAGAGATGCTAACAACGATATAAGTTGTATAAAAGCATATAAGAATTTCAACGCGGCGTGATGTAGAACGCATGGCTCAGTGGTGAGAGCGCCTGCACGGTTCGCAGGAGGGCGCGGGTTCGAGTCCCGCTGCGTTCAAATTTTTATATGTTTTCTTTAAGTATTAATTCATTAATTCCTTGCCGTTTTGTCATTAATGTAATCCTTTACACTATAATAGGATTTACTAATTAATTGCCGTTTTATAAAAATTTTAAATTTATTCAAGGAGAAATCAAATACTACTTTCGGCAGTTTATTGTAGAAACGGACACAATTGCATGGGAAGGAGTTATCTATTTTATGGAGATGATGAATGGTGGGCATAACAAGTTTATACTTATTTCTCGTATTAACATTGTGAACGTCACAATTTATTCTAAATTTATCAATATTTTTATGAACATCCATTAAATTTTAAAATATATATTGACTGTGAAGAGCCATAATTTTAATATCTTCAAATTTATCCCTAAGAGAATCTCTGGGCCTTATGTTATAGATTGCTCAAACAGCCTGTTTCTGAAGAACAAATATGTATACTTTCAATATCAGCAGCATTACCCCATAATAGTATACCATATGACATAATGCCGTGGAAGTAAGTAAAATAAACTAGTCTAGCGGTATTGACGTCGGTTAAGTCGCAGATCTTTTTGATCGCATACGCGGCTGACCTAAGTCTGTTTGATAAATCGTCCACATGAGGGCCCCACTGAAGTTTCGAATCTAAGATAATGCACAGAAAAACTGTAGTATTTACTAAATCTAGTTCCTCATAATTAAGTTAATATTAGAACATCGACTTAACGTTTATAGCTGCAAATGTCGCTATTTGGAATATAGATCTAATTGTTCGAAGATATACTTATGGATCAAAAATAATTTAAATGAATTAATTACTTTTTCTAAATTTAAATACGAATATTGATTGTATAATACTTTTAATTAATTGACCAATATATAAATTTATGATCATAATAAGATGTAAAAAGACATTGTTTATTTTATTTATTATTAATGGTCTTACATTAGATAAATACTAATAACGAATATACGATTTGAGCTAATCGTTTCATTCTCTAAATAATGATTGATATGTTAATGAATAAACGTGCAAAAAAATGCCCTTTCAAGTGAACTTTCATGCGTTATCAAAAGTTGTCTTCTCATGGTCGACGATCGGCAACGCCCATCTAGTTAAGTATTGTGCTAGTATAAAAGACAATTATAATTTGGAATCAGCATCAGTGTTTCTGTATTCAGAAAGCAACACAGACCACTTACAAAATGTTTAAGCTGGTGGTGTTGTCTTGCGTCCTGGCGGCGACTTCCGCGTCCAACCTTATTGGAGGATATGTGGCACCCTATGCCCCATTGGCATACGCGTCACCACTGTGGGAACCTTCTAACTACCGCGGACCCCTCTCGTTGGCTCCTGGCCAACCTGCCAACATTTTGGGAGCTGATGGAAGGCCTCTTGACACCTTGAATGTGAACTTGGACCGCTCCGCTCACTTCACAGCCAAGGCTCTTGACAATGGTTTCCATCTCCTGAAGAAACGATCAGTTGTCTCTCCTTTCATTGCTCCCTATGCTGCTTCTTACGTAGCACCTTACGCTGCATCTTACGCTGCCCCCTACGCTGCGTCTTATGCTGCTCCCTACGCTGCAGCTTATGCTGCCCCCTACAGTGCATCTTACACCGCGCCTTGGGCATACTCTGCTTCTCTCTTGCAGCCATACAACTACCGCGGACCTCTTTCCTTAGCCCCTGGACAACCCGCCAACATCCTCGGTGCTGATGGCAGGCCCCTTGACACTTTGGACGTCAACTTGGACCGCTCAGCCCACATCGCCGCTAAAGTTGCCTCCGGCTCACACTTTATCAAGAAACGTTCCGCCGCCTTCATCGCCCCCGTTAGCGCTGTTGCCGTCGCCAGGTCGCCACTGATCGCCCCATCTTACTCATTTGTAGCTCCCCTCGCAGCTGCACGTCTAAGCCCATTCACCTACGGTTACCCCGCTGCCCGTTACGCTCACATCTACTAAGCCGACGTTAGAATATCTAAGACGATGTAAATTGTAAATAAATATACATTTATTTTAATAATCTATCTTTTTAATAAACCAAATATTAATATTCATCTTTAGATCCATTGGACGGATTTTAATAAAAATATTTTAATGTATAGACGTCAGACAGCATTCCCTAATTTCATATATTTTAAATGGACGATTATAGTTTGAATTTATACCCGAGAGATTTTATTCCTTATCTTAGAGTAAGATTTACAAATGACAACTAAATTGATCTTCTTCTTCTCTTTAATTATATCTTTTCGAACATGCCAGAATTATATCGATCATTACTCCAAATAACTTTTACTTTTACTTTTACTAAGGATCCTTTTGGTTATGTTTTTTAGTTTAATTGGACTATTTTTTTATAGCATCACGCTTTTATCGCTTTATATTGCGTGTTATGTAGCGGAACTAAACGACGTGTCTTGCCTAGTTGCCAAAGCGATGAGAATGGAAATGGAAAAATTCATCTTCGCCGAGTGGGAATCGAACCCACAAACCGTCGCGTTTACAGGTATGTTAGGTGTAAAATATTTATACATTGGATAGTCAATAATTTAGTCATGTCAAGGCTAGACACTTTGGCGCTGCGTAGAGACGTTTCCTCGCTGTACGTTCTCTACCGCTTATAACATGGAGAGTGTTCTGGAGAACTGTTTGATCTGGTGCTTGCCGCTGAATTCTCCAACCGCACAGTACGACACAAATTAAAGTATCATCCTCACCATATGGATACGTGGAATTCCACTACTGTGCGGTTCCGTAGGGACTTTTTTCCACGTACCACACTACTGTGGAAGAGCCTACCTGCAGCAGTGTTTCCAGATCGATACGACATGGGTATCTTCAAAAAGCGCGTCTACGTCCACCTTAAAGGCAGGCAACGCTCTTGTAACACACCTCTGCTGTTACACAGGGCCGTGGGCGTCGGTGATCACTTACCATCAGGTGACCCGACCGCTCGTTTGCCTTGTCCCATAAAAAAAAAATGTCATCATTATAGAAATTTTAAAACATATTTTTACTGTAGCATTTCATTATTGCTTACAGTTCGACTAGCCTATCTTCAAAATATTTAATGTTTTAGTACCTTCCCTACCCTGCAAAATGCAAATAAGTTCGTTCGGTGTTGTATCGTCACAGTAATACTCATCGTTTCTTCTTTGTCGGTAATGTAATTTAATTTTTTTATTAGCTATTGTAAATTTCGCTTTTGATCAATTTTAGACTAAAACGTGTCCTGACTGATTAATCTATACTTAAAATAGCTGCTGGCTTGTATTTTATTTTTTTTTAAATACAACTTCAATACTCAATTGATCCTTACTTGCCCCACAGCAGCCATCTTTAATGGATTATATATAGCCATTTTTCCTTACTTTTTGTTGACGCAGGGGGAAATCTTCATAGATACCCGACTCCTGGGGGGGAGGCCGGGTTATGTGAGATTGTACTCACTAAAACCCCCTGCGATGGCCGCCACAGCACGGAAAAACGGAGAGGCTACGGGATCGCTTTCGCAGCACGTCCGCGGCCTCTCCCGTGCGTTGCTCCGCTCGTGGCTTGCGGAGCCCTTCCCAGAAGGGCGAAGATGGTCTCGCCCTATGAGAGATGTACATACAAAATAAAAGTGAATAAGTAAATGAATCGATGATTGAATGACAAATAATGAGATATCAAGTAACTTTATATTTAATTTCGCAATAACTTCACTCACTTCACTACTTACTTACATGCAGAAACTTACATAAATCTATCTTAAACTTATAAATAAATAATTTAAATTTAAATGACCTTAACTTGAGCTACAGCACAGTACATACAGTGCACAATTGATTGCTGTTATGTACGTTTTTTTTTTTATTTTTATGTTAATAGTTCTGTATATACATACAATTATGAGCAATCAAGTTAAATTAATTATAATAACTTAAATAATATATAAAAATTAAAAACTAAAAAATAACATTATATAACATTCAACGTCCAACTCTAGAAATTTTGCAGAATGTTTTGTTCAATTATGAATAATATATTAATATTTATAATAAATATAATAGGTAGAAAAGTTTTTAATTATTGCCGCGTTCAATGATACGCGTTATCATAATATGTAAGTATATGTTGATAAAATAAATTAAGTTGGTGAAATAAGTCTGTTTATTTTTGGAGATTTAAACTAACTTTTTACCGTGAAAAAATTATACGAGCAAAGCCACAAGAAAATCTAGAGTACAATATGTACAACTCTGTATATTTTAAAAAGTATAATAATGTGATTTTCACTTATTCTATATAGTACATATAAGTCTGTCAATCATTATTCAGTAAAAAGTACAAAGTAGTCAAGTTATTAATGTCTATACTAAAGATCTGTAATTAAAAACAGTAATATTTTTTCATCTGTATGTGTCAAATCATTTTAACATTATCAATACTATCATAATAATAAAAAAATAATAATAATTGATCACATATATAAATGAAAACTGTTTTATCGTAAGGCGCCGAATATGATAAAAGTATAGTATGCGCCTGCGCATTTTTGAGACCACTTAATTTATGTTATTAATACTTTGTGGTTTATAAAAAGCAATTTTTTATAAAGTTCCTAATCCAAGTCTGCATTGTATATATTTCTGTTATTGACTTACTTCAATTTTTTAACGTCAGATTAATCAAATATCTTTAAAATAAGGAACGAAGGAATATAATAAAACGTGTTGATATGTTTGTAACTCTCTGTATATTATCATATTATTAGAGGATCCTAGTCTAGCTTGTGTAGTCTTCACCAATGTCCATGTCCTAAAACAGCACCATGTCCCCAACCCAGAGGAGCAACAGGTGCGGCTACGGCCAGAGCAGCAGGTGCGACAACATGTGCAGAATGAGACCAGGCAGCGGCAGGAACAACACCCACGTGAGCGGCAGCCCAGGGCGCAACAATTGACCTTTTACCTAATAAATGCGCTCCATGTACACCATGTGAAGCAGGGTCCAAAGCTCTTGCAGTATAATGAATTGCGCGGTCTACATTAACGCTAAGGGTGTCCAGAGGGCGGCCGTCGTGAGCCAAAATGTTAGCAGGTTGACCAGGGGCGAGGGAAAGAGGACCCCTGTAGTTGTAAGCTCCTACGGGAGCCAGCGGTGCCGCAGCAATGGGTGCAGCGACGTGAGCTAAAGGAGCTGCTACTGCTGCAGCCCATGGAGCTGCCAAGTGTCCACCCCATAATGACGCAATGCCACTGGGCTTGCAGACGGCCGAAGCGAGGATCGCGGACAACACCACCAGCTTGTACATTGTGGTCTGTGTTGCTATGAGTTTCAATACTAAGTGATACTTTAGTCCTTATTAAGTTTAGCTTATATACTAGTTGAACTTGTAGGCGCTATTCCTAAATACCTTTGTGACGTCACTTGTAGGGCGTTGGTTAGTAACTATGCTAGGAAAGAAAACCACTACAAGGGTAGCGCACGCAAACAATTTGCTGGTAGCCAAAATAAGATTATGTACCTTATACCCTTCAAAATTAGCTCCAGTACCGTTCCGATATTAAATATAATAATAGTCCTAAGTCACCTTGGGCTGTATGATAAAGGTCCATTCACTTTACTAACTATAAATTATATTGTTAACTTAGGTACGGAAAAATTCTTAATTACCCGACAAAAGTGTCTAAATCTAACTGCAGGCATTTTATGATACGATACGGTGACTTAATTTGTCTCTTGGATATTACTCATCAAATAAAAATAACTTAGAATATATTATTCGAAAACATTCAAATGGAATTAATAACTATGACATGAGTAAATTAAATAGAGTTTGCAAAATAGTTAAATGTCACTATTTTCTTTTTCTTCGCAGTTAGGTCCAAAAAAATAATTTTATTGTATTACAAAATTTTCACATAGCGTGATTTTCACAGCACGTCATCTCTTTTACCTGTACATACGCTTATTTACATTTTCATATGTGTAATATGTACTTACAGAATGAGAAATTTGAGAATAAAGTAATCTAGAATATATAGGTCATACATATATACAAATTTAAATGATTACTTTATTCATTTTTGATATTTTATTCTATAAGTGCCTTAATGTCTAATACGTTCAGTATTGTATTTCATTGTCAATATCAATAAAATTTGTTATCTCTTTGGCGAAAATAAATTCTTATTTAATATTTATACGTAACACCATTACGTAATTATTATCTTATATAGCCTTCGCGTCTTAAAAATAAACATTAGAACTATTCTCTTTATCGTACTGGTTATTATCTTTATATGTTTTAAAATATTTTAACAATTTAGTTATAATATCCAAAAAATATGAAACAATTAAAAATACTTGATTTTTTTTGTTTACTGTGGAATATTTTAAATTAAAGTGTTAACTTTTAAATTAGTTAATAATATATTTTAATAAAAAATAATTTGTAGTAAGGATGAATGCCTTCAATTTTAAGAATATTTTTAAGAAATTTCCTTAATGTGATTGATACTTTATAACCATTGAAACCGGCTATATGCACAAGAATCCAGTCAAAATTACAATAGTAATCGTGCATGACATTCTTGACATATTTAGGCTATTTCATATTTTTAAAGTAATATATTTATAAATTAACAATTTAACGTATCCAATCTATTGTATATTTTTTTAATATTTTCTTATGAAAATAATTATTATCAAAAAATTCTACGGATTGTAAATACTATAATTTCAATACCATTTACTGCTTGAATGTAAGGTTTAAATTCTTGAACAGTATAATTATGTGTATTAAATCAGCGTTTAGCAATAAACATGATATTTTCGTTTCCCACTCGAAGGAATAATTAAGTTTTTCTATTTTTGTTTCTTAGAGATTAATATATTCTGTTCATTAGGGCCTTCTACTTTCTACTGATGCTTTAGGGCTAAAGCGTGAACTATAAAATACTTTCTATAATGTTGCCTTATATAGTAGGCATATAAGAAGAATTTTAGGAAAATATAACTTTAATTTAAATGTGCTTCGACTGTCGCTGAGGTGGTTTTAATGGATATTAAACCAAAAAACCAAATTATTCGCAACCGTAAGAATAGCTTAAGGTAAACTATTGTACTAATTATAGTACAATAATAGTAATAACGTTTGAATGCAACAATTTCGTTGATAAATTTAAAAAGAAATCTCTATTGAGCATATTCCTAACCAAATCAAAGCTCTATCCTATTGTTTATTATAAAATGTGACTATTTGTAACTGTTAAATTTACTGCTGATACATAAAACGAGAACAGCCTTATATTTTCATATTTTAAAACTAATCTGTGATTAGATATTAACCTCGGCCTACACTGGTAGGCAGAGGTTAATATCTAATCACATCAAACATTCAGACACTAACTTGAAATTGTGCCGCAATGACTGCGGCGGCGGCAGCTAATTTATGGCAATTATTTATCACAAGCGTTATTTGGTATTTAAATTAAATATAACCTATGTGCGAAGTTCATATTTATTTTATGATCGAGTGGGTCTACAAAAAATCTACCTAAATAAACATTTTACATAAAAGACATTCCAAATGTAAGTGATCATAGTTTTAGAAAAACAAATCAACTTTAAATACAAAGGATTTTGGCTGCGCTTCTTGAATACCGTTCCACAATATGTTAAAACTTTTATGTTTAAAAAATATAGAATAAAAATAACTGTTAACAAATTTCTTTTAATAACACACCATTGAGTTAATTTTTTTCTTAAAATTCATACCACTTGTGGTACATGTATGTACTAGGATGGATCCGCCATATAATATTCAATAAAAACTAAACATCCAACCTCGTATCGAGTTTCTTTGTGCCCCATGGTTCTTTATATCTGAATTTGTAATGTAAATATCACCTCATAATCTTTATTTTACAAAAAAAAATACTTTATGAGAAACAAACATATGGACAAACTGATTTACAGAAGGACAAAAAAAGGGATACTGTAAACATAAAGAGTCCTTCTTTTGAATACGGAACCCTATAAAACATTTAATAAATTTATATCGCTCGGTATAAAATTTGATATCGTTTTTAACATCAAATTTTCTGATCAAGTAACTTCTAATAATGATACAGGAAGTTCCAGCAGCATCAAGCTTCTTCATATATCAATGTTTAAATAATTTTTAATAAAATCTATATTTTCACTGATTATTTTTAGTATAATTAGACTTTGTAACGACGGATTTATTTGAAATTTTCCGTGTCTGCTGTGGATAGATAACAATTTTAAAGTAAAAATAATAATTAAAAATCTAAATTATGCTTTTAATAAAAAAAATCACTATAACACTAAATAAATAATAATTAAAAAAGACTTTCAAAGCAATGATTACAATAAAAATTAAGTTTTTGTTGTGCTAAGACTAAATTACCATATGTATTTTTTTTATTTACTATCCAAACAAAAAAATACTATTTTAGATATTGAATACTCAAATATTAATTTCAATATATTCAAAATAATAAGATAGAGCAATAAAGCTCACTTTTACAACTTTTACATTTTTTTCCAACTTGAGGAACGAGAAAATATGCTAATAACTTACTATTTATTTATTTATTTATTTAGTTTGGTTTATCACATAGGTACAGTAAAGTTATAAAAATACATTGGTACGTAAAACAAACCAAAGAACCCCACAAATGTTTGGATGATAAACACCACACGCAAAAATTATGTGACAGTAGAATTATAAACATAAAACATGATAATAATGGCTACAGATATAAAATGAAAAAATACAAAAAAAAAATATAACACAGAATCAAAACACTATGTACAGGCTTGTTTTGATTTTGATTTTACGAAGTGATTCCCAAAAAATATCAATATTTGTGGACTGTTTCATTTGCTAGGCGGCATAAACGATGTACTGAAGAGTAAGAACCCAATACATTTCTGCGAATTGGAAGGTGAAAAGGTGTTACAGGCTATCTAGGACATTTGTAAGGAACTTTTAACTTAAATAACGACAATAGATTGGGACAGTTATAGTGACAATTTAATAATTTGTAAAGAAAAGTTAAATCTAGCATGTCCCTTCTTGCGGTTAATGGTTTTGTAAGAAGGTATACTTTCATAAATTCCTTTCGACTTTGCTAAATGCCATAGAAATCTTTTCTGATTTCGTTCAATTTGCAACGAACTAGTGGTATAGTGAGGTCTCCAGACAGTGCTACAATGTTCCAGGATACTACGAACATGACTATTATAAAGCATTATTTTTGTTTTGGTTTGTTTAAAAATTTCTTAAAATAAATCCAAGTAATCGTGTGGCTTTCTTGCTAATAAATGTTATATGGTCACTAAATGTTAATTTTGAATCAAAAGCGAAAACTTATGAATTTAATACTTTCTATATTATAAACAACCTCATCTTTCCTGTCTAATTTATTAAGTAGCTGGTCTGTTGGGCGATTTAATAAAATAATAGTTTAGAAAGTGGTATTACATTAGATTTAGTAAATTTAGTGTCTCTCTATATCGTCTCTATTTCATTACATGAATAATTAAGACTCTTTTGAAACACGCATTTTAAACACACATTTATCTAAAAAAATATTTTGAAGTTTAATTGTGTAAATATTATATTGATTTTTGTTCAATATAAGTTTATTACTGAATATTTTAATAAATAATAGACATTAGAGTGCTACCCTTGGACGTACTGTGTTTCCGAGTATGACAACTATCGTTGTCTTATTGCATAATACGTATTACACGTCACAAAGGTGCCAGAAATAATTCCTACAATTAACAAGTATAAAAGCTGAAGTATCGAAGAATATTGATGTAGTTAGTTTTTGAACTTATAGTAAAGCAGACCAATATGATGAAGCTTGTGGTTTTATCTCTTGCAGTTGCATTGGTGGCTGCCGAGCCCATCGCTCCTCTGTGGGGTGGTCACCTCGCTGCGCCCCTAGTTGCGGGTCCGTTGGCCGCTGTCGCTGCACCCGTAGTGGGCGCTGCTGTCGCCCCAGTACCTGTCGGCCTTGGTAACTACCGAGGACCCCTGTCTCTCGCACCTGGCCAGCCTGCTAATGTCTTAGCTGTGGACGGCAGACCTCTGGACTACCCTCGACGTAAACATCGACCGTGCTGTTCACTACAATGCGAAGGCTTTGAACTCCATTGGTGTTCATCTCCTGAAGAAGAGATCATTGGTTGGACCTTTGGTCGCTCCTGTCGGTTTACCCCTGGCTTCTCGCTTAATCGCACCAGCACCTCTCGCTGTTGCCGGTGTCCACTCTGGTGTTGTAGCTGCTGGGCCTGTTGCGTGGGGCTTGGGACACGGTGCCCGCTTGGGACACCTTTGGTGAAGACAAAATTTAATATTTAAGAGTAAAAATAGTACAAAATAAAGAGAGTTACATTAATATTTCATATTTTCATTTTTATTATTCCTAAACCGACAAACATTTTATCAGATTTATTTATTTGTCTTTTCATATGTGTAAAAATATATTTTATATTAATTATATATTTTTTAAGAACTAAATGAATAACAAATACAATACAAAATTAGTAACTCAGTGAGACAAAAAATAAAAGTTATTTTATAAGTTATCAATTTGTAAATTCTAATTTTAAGCGTATCATGAGTATAAAAAGTAAATGTAAGTTTGTCAATAAGAAAATAAATTAATAATTAATTAGGATTTTCAAAGAAAATACCAAAAAATATAAAAGTATTCCTAGTGTTCGTTGCGATCGTCTTGTTCTTATTTGCGCCTTGCGAACATTTGCGCATTTTTCGATAAAGGACGGTTTACATATACATGTAGGTGTAACTAAAAATATATTGGTACAAAATCCATATAGATAAAAACAAAGGTAATCCATTATTTATTTTTTTAAAATGGTATTAACATCCTTGTTTTGTATACCGTAGTGACCCATTAGACTCAATATGAATAATAATTTACAAGTTTTGGACGTTGTCTTAATGACTGAAAATGGCGTCATTCTGCATATTATTATATCGTCTATCTGTACTTTATTAGATAATAAAGAAAATGTTTCTGTACATTGAATACTTTGACGACAACTATGAAATTCTTTTTCTTTTAATTTTGTTATAGGTCAGAACACGATCTAGGTTATAATATATTTCGAATCTAAACGTATAGCGTTTAAATTCAAAAATATGAAATTATTTTAAGAAACTTTCCTATTGAAAGTTCCTTAAAATAATAGACAAACATAATAGACAAACCTAATATACCAAATTAGAAAAAGGATCCTTGATTATTATAGGTCTTAATTTTTTTTTTGTTTTACTGCGTCGCGGCAATCTGTTGTATTAAACAATAAGACCTACACCTAATTTGTTCGATATTCTTATATCTGCTTGTGGTTTATAGCTTGGAGAGACACTTTTCAGATGGGTGTCTCATACCATCCTGTCGAATCTATTCTGTAGAGTTGGAACACTGTTCCATTCCATGTTCAATCTCTTGTATAGGTCCTAATGAGCATTTTTATTTATCCGAAAACACTAGATAATTGAAATACAATTTCTTGAATCATAATAAGAAAGAAAATTTCTAAAACTAGGTGTACGTGCTAATAAATGCCAATATGTTACGTACCCACACTACCGTGGGATCGCTTAGTCAGGCTCCACATAATTTGTTCAATATTACATTAGATCGGAGAATTATAGCGGCATGTAATTTAACACTTAAAGGCATTTTCTATGTATTCTTCTTAATATAATTTCAATTAGTCAGGCTCCGCAAAACTTGTTCACCATTGTTACAGATCTAAGAATAATAGCGGCATGTAATTTAACACTCAAAGGCATTTTCCATGTATTCTTTTTATTAATATAATTTCAACCATATATTAATAAGTAATTTCAATTATAAGACACTCTTGTCTCTTGCATCGAGCAAGTAGTCACCTTTTTAGTTATAAGTTAGAATGTAATTATTTTTTAATAAATAAGTTTAAAGATTTGGTTTTTTTTGGATCCTCCGCTGCCACCGTACTTAATTGGCGCAGTCGGTAGGATACTCGCGGGCCGGGTCGCGAGCAACGTAATATAAATTTCTTAAGAAATAACGTCGCGGTCCACCCGGGTGGCTTTCAAGCACCATGAAGAGTATCCAGAATCTACGAGGCGGCGCAGCGAGGCGTATCCAAACATTGATACACCAAAGAAGACCAGATTTAACTGTAAGTACATTAGAATCGTTCTAGTGATTGCTTATCCTTAGATTTAGATCCTTTTATTTTAACCATTTCCAAGATTTCCCTTCTGAGGCAATCGAGGACTCATAGGTTAAGCATTTTTAACGTTTTCGACACGGTTAACGTCATTTAGAATAAGATAATAACAATTAAATAATATTAGTTTTTTTTTCAAGAAAATAAAAAATGTCTAAGTTAGATAATAAGACAGATAAAGGCTCTACGTTTATTACACAAAATTTCAAATAAAGTTTTAATTACACCATAATTAATATTTTTTTTAGATTTCATACAATAATTAACCATCAAATTTTATTTGATTCGTAGAAAATGCTGCAATAGAGAAATTGCTGCAATATTACATACATGACGATCATGACCGAATAAAAAATATTTCTATTAATGACACCTCTTTACATCGAATACTTTAAATTACTAAACATTTTATCAAAAAAGTACTTTAAAATTATTAATGTAATAATATTAATAATTTGTCTGATAGATATTCATTAGAAATTCTAAAGCATATCGACCTTAACTTGCCCCTAATTTTACACAGGGTAACAATTACTCATTCATATTAGCAAAAAAAAAAATAACAAGAAACGCCTACATGTAGCAAATACTACATTAAAAAAAGTACCTAGTTCAATTGTTACGATATCGATGTCGACCCTGATTAAAGTAGAAAAAAGTTAATTGATCAATAAAAAAAAATAATTTGGCCAATATACTGAGAGTTAAAAAAAAATTAAATAATAAAAAAATTAAATTATTAAACTCAAAGTAGCTTCATTTTTGTTACATTGCAAATAATTAGCACTAGTATGTTTTAAATATAAAATAAATGAGTTAAAATAAAATTAGAAAAATTTTCCCCATATCTGAATTTTTTTTAATTAATCGTGTTAAGAGAGGACATTGATAGATTAGTTTCAGAAATAAGTAGTATTTCCGTAAATTTCGACTGGACGTCATATAGTTATTAATTTACTGGAGCAAAATAATAATTTGTGGTTCGTAAAATTAATATTCTTTGCCTCAAAAATTTAGATATCTCAAAATTTCGTAAAGAAATGTGAAATTTATTAAAGTATTTAAAGAATGTAAACAATTAATTAAAATACGATTTTTTTGACTAACTTAATTTTTCTAATTTAAAAATTAACCAAATTTTTTTTTAAATTTTAAATGTAACTCAAATTGTCCTAATATAAAATTAACTCTAAATATTTTTTTTTAAATTAAGTCATTTTTTCTTTTTAAAATTAACTGAATTTTTTTTGAACATAAAAATTAAACTCAATTCTTCTAATTTTAAAATAAGCTCAATTTTATAAAATTTAACATTAGCTCAGATTACTTTAATTTTAAAATTAACCTATTATTTTTGAAATCTTAAAATTAACTAAATTTTTATTTTAAAATTAAAATGAATTTAATTTTTTTTTCAAATTTCAAAATAAACTTCAATTTTTCTTTACTTTTAACTAACTTAAATTTATTTTTTTTATTTAAATTGATTAACAATCCATTTAAATTTGACTAGTTTTAAAATTAACTCAACCTTTAAAATTAATTAAATTTTTTTTCGAATTATTTCAAACTTTAAATTCAAGTTTAATTTAAATTTTATAAGAAGAATGAAATTTTAAATATGGGCTTAGAGATTGCTTAGATGAAATTCCTTTAATAATATTTTAGTTTAGAAATATCCGATTGTCTATCCTAGAAAATATGTCTTATATCACCTGTCCTCTGTACCTAAAATGAATCATGAAATCCCTATCCTTCCACAACCTTATAAAAGCAATTCACGAAAATGATTTTATGTACATAGAGGCTGAATGCCCGAAGATTGGAGAATCATATTTAAATGATCATAAGCTAAATTTTAATCAAGAAAAACAGCCATATTATAACAAGAGTCTTATAATAACACAACATCTGCAAGGTTCCTGTCATTGCGCATCAATTATCTTTACTACAGAAGCAGTCGAACAGACTATAGATATTATCTCATTACCATTAGTTCTACAGCCAACGTGCAACAAGCAGAAATATACGAAAATACATAGAAGTTACTTTGTACTACACACTACGAAAAAGATGTTTTATACAAAGGGACAAGCTTTAAAAATTATTGATTAATCTAGTATTAACTTAAAATTAAAAAAAAAATCCTTAAGTGACTGTAAAACTTAACTCAATAAATTTGTGCTACATCCATGAAGAAAATAGAAAAATCTCTACACAACTGCACATATCGCACTTTATTATTATCTGCACTTTTTCAAAACCATCTACAGCACCTGATAGCCTGTATAACGATTCCGCTATATGGAATTATTTTAGTGGCAACTATAAAACATATTTTCTATATACTTGTAAAAATTATGAAGAAAATTGGAAAATATGGTCAACCGAAAGGGATATATCCAAGGAGGAAGCTAGGACTCCAGATCCAGTGAAACAAATTCTCCTGCACTATTCAAGATCCAAGGACGCTGAATAGGTGCTGTTCTTCAGGAGGGAGGTGTTACGTACCCACACTACCGTGGGATCGCTTAGTCAGGCTCCACATAATTTGTTCAATATTACATTAGATCGGAGAATTATAGCGGCATGTAATTTAACACTTAAAGGCATTTTCTATGTATTCTTTTTAATATAATTTCAATTAGTCAGGCTCCGCAAAACTTGTTCACCATTGTTACAGATCTAAGAATAATAGCGGCATGTAATTTAACACTCAAAGGCATTTTCCATGTATTCTTTTTATTAATATAATTTCAACCATATATTAATAAGTAATTTCAATTATAAGACACTCTTGTCTCTTGCATCGAGCAAGTAGTCACCTTTTTAGTTATAAGTTAGAATGTAATTATTTTTTAATAAATAAGTTTAAAGATTTGGTTTTTTTTGGATCCTCCGCTGCCACCGTACTTAATTAATAAAAAAACAAAAAAAACAATTAAACAAAAACTGTTTGACGCTACACAAGCACGCCATACTGAAATTACATATCGTCATTTTTTTTACAAATCAGCATGTAAACAAAATCTAAAGTCGTATTCATAAAACTAAATATAGAGAACAACAAAATTAACGCGAAAGTGAGTGATAAAGAGATCAGGTTTTTTCTAAATAAATATTAATTTTCGTTAAAATGTACTAGTTATTATGGAACAAAGTTCTCTGCTGGTGAAGGGAACAGAGAAACCTAGAAAAAAGTCTGCAGCGGATCATTATTATTAGTATTTGTATGA
Organism: Dione vanillae; assembly: GCA_037178615.1. NCBI lineage: Eukaryota > Metazoa > Arthropoda > Insecta > Lepidoptera > Nymphalidae > Dione > Dione vanillae. Next base: position 657,188 of record JAZFAU010000130.1, read on the forward strand.
CGATTGTATTGTGCTAATATTATAGGATGTGATGGTATGGTATGACTGTTATTATTTTTATTAATTATAATAGATTTAATTTAAAATTTAAAAAAAAATTATAAAACATAACATAATACAAAAACATAATACAAAAATGTATACTCAAATAATTATTTTCTTTATATCTGGAACAGAACCTAAAATTAATATTTATGATTCGCTCTTATCCGATGTCTCACGATACCACACGATTTTTTTATTATTTTAAGTCTTCACCAAGCGGGACATTTTTCATATCAATGTATGTATGGAATTTAGATTTACAATTTTATTAATTATTAAATTAAAGGTATTTATTACATTAATGTACGTAAAAAATAAGTGATATATTATTTATCTTGCTATTTTCTTACACAAAAGTCAAAATAAAGAATGCTGATAAAGTTTTTATCGATTTGGGAAAAAAATAAAAATATGAAATATTAATGTAACTCTCTTTATTTTGTACTATTTTTAGTCTCAAATATGAAATATTTATGATAGTCTTCACCAAAGGTGTCCCAAGCGGGCACCGTGTCCCAAGCCCCACGCAACAGGTCCAGCAGCTACAACACCAGAGTGGACACCGGCAACAGCGAGAGGTGCTGGTGCGATTAAGCGAGAAGCTAGGGGTAAACCGACAGGAGCGACTAAAGGTCCAACCAATGATCTTTTCTTCAGAAGATGAACACCAACGGAGTTCAAAGCCTTCGCATTGTAGTGAACAGCACGGTCGATGTTTACGTCGAGGGTATCCAGAGGTCTGCCGTCCACAGCTAAGACATTAGCAGGCTGGCCAGGTGCGAGAGACAGGGGTCCTCGGTAGTTACCAAGGCCGACAGGCACTGGGGCGACAGCAGCACCCACTACAGGTGCAGCGACAGCGGCCAACGGACTCGCAAGTAGGGGCGCAGCGAGGTGACCACCCCACAGAGGAGCGATAGGCTCGGCAGCCACCAATGCAACTGCAAGAGATAAAACCACAAGCTTCATCATATTGGTCTGCTTTACTATAAGTTCAAAAATTAACTACATCAATATTCTTCGATACTTCAGCTTATATACTAGACAAAGTTGTAGAAATTATTCCTGACACCTTTGTGACGTATCATATTATGCAATAAAGCGTTGGAAGCTGATCATTCTCGGAAAAGCATTCTAGTCAAGGGTAGTGGCGTTAAAGTTAATTTTAAATTATTATATTAGGAAATGAATAATAAATAAAATTATTGTATAATGCATAAAATCACATTGTCATTAAATTTTAGTGTAAACTATTTAAAAAAATATGAGATTTATTTTTTAACTTAGTATTATAAAGCCGTAGAAATTGTTAAAATCTTAGAATAATATGTATGTTTGTTATTTATGTACCTATGTTTGTAATATGTTTATTATTATTATTTTTATATACTTATTTAGAAAGTAATATATTTATCTATGTACTGTAATAAAGCGTATAAGAGTTTTATACTCTTATACGCTTAAAAAATATGACAATTAGAAATAAATGATTTAATTAGGTATGTAAATGTATAAGAGGTGGCCTTATCGCTAAGGAGCGATCTTTTCCAGACAATAAATTTTATCATATATAAATACATATTGGTGTATACTATAATTAATGAAATAAACATTAATTACAGTTTTATACTTATATAAATCCTTAAATAGCATAAGCATTACACATACATGCACACAATATATACATATGTACATACATACACACAAACATACACACTCCGTCTGTCTGTCCCCGAAGTTGGCCACCTAGACGCCTAAGGAAGCGATGGCTGGACGTGGTCAAGAAGGTATGCATGAGAGCAAATAAATTGTCCACTAAGGATGTAGAAGACCAAGCAAAGTGAAGTGCACGTAGTCGGAAGGCAAACTCAGGCAAATGCCAGGCAGAAGGAAGGAGATAGAAAAGACAATTTTAAGACTGTTGGACGTGAAACTCAACTCCGTGCTTTGTCTAATTTTTATGGTAATTGAACCCACAACAATCTCATTTACAATTAGACTACTAAAAATGTATGTTTTAAATGAATATAGTATAGTGTACGGTAAAAGTTCTTAAAGATGTATTTGCTCTTATAATTGTTTGATGATTTTTCATAAATTGTACGGATACGTTTGTTCTGTTTCATTTACGAAGTAGCAAATATGCATGCATATATTTATAGTATTTTTAATGGTTATTACAAGCTTTTATATCAAGAATCATGTTATGAAGTATACAGTTAATATATATTTTTTATTAAGCCACATCCTTAGCCTTAAGCGAAATGTCTCAAATATCGTTCAAATAAACCACATACAACACATGCGTGAACTTTTTCAGTATGAACATAGAAGTTGTGTTCTTTTGTTCAATAGGTGAAGGTGTATGCACTGGCATTTATTTACTCTTATAGGACTGTCTTAGATATAATATTATTACTTCTGCTATATACTTACTACTTATTAATTATGTATTTTATAATAATTAAGGTAGGGCATAGTTCTCATGCATTGTATAGAAATAACAACTCATAGCACAGTAAAATACAAAATGCGTCCAAAAATATCCACCCCTCCGCATAGCCGCACTTGTTGGCGATGCGATCGCCTCGTGCCTTACTTTTATAATGACAAGTAGACACGAGTCTCCTCGCAATACATTTTGTTTTTCGTATACTTTAGTAGTTAGTAGCTTTGCTGCTTTTCTTAAATTAACAATTTTAATTCCATTTCATTTACCTTCATCTCTTCCCTCCCAGCTTTTGAGTTTATATCGATAAGACCACCTATTATACATTAATTGAAGTGAGACCTCTCGAATGAGGGTAAAATATTTACGCATGAAACGTCAGATGCAGATGTGACGCAAAGTTTCCTTTTGTATATACTTTTAATATTATTAAATACTAAATAACAATATTTTTTATTAAAATATATTTTTTTAATTACAATTAAATTCATTAAAATTCTAACATATTTTCCTTTTTCCCTTTCTTCAAGCTTCGAAAGTTTAAACTTTTAAAATAATTTTAATTTGTTTGTATCTCTTTATGTGGTAGGAAATGGAGCATACTGTACCCTAAAAATTAGATTCTCCACCACTATGTGCCGGGAAGGTATTAAGTTAAATAAAAAATCTTTTTATCAAGGTAATATTTTTATATTACGTTTAGTAAGTTTCCAACTTCAATTTTCATGTTGTAAACAATATGCCAGTGTCTGAGATGTATTTGTAATGAAGCTTTTTATTTTTCAAATGAGAGAGTTATCACTATAATGAAGTAAACAAAATAAAAAAGGTAATTTAGTTTCCAAAAACGTTTTTTTTTTTTTAAATCAAGTTCCTTCTATAAAATTGTTTACAACTGAAGTATTTGTATTTAATTTTGTATAATATAACAGCTTTTCACTAATAATTTATAAACAAAAGAAAATATTGTCGTAACTCTCTTTATTTCATTAGATTTTTCTATTTCGAAACGTGATTTGTTCACCAAATGTGCCCCAAACCAAGGCCGTGCACCAAACCTACAGCGCCTACTGGAGCTGCAGCAATGACGTGGCCATGGGCAGCCACGGCGATGGGAGCGGGAGCAACGATCCGACTAGCCACAGGTAGTCCAATTGGGGCCAAAGGTGCAACAATTGACCTCTTCTTCAGGAGATGAATACCACTGTGGTCCAAAGCCTTCGCGGTGAGATGAACAGCGCGGTCAACGTTCACATCAAGAGTGTCAAGGGGCCTGCCATCCGCAGCTATGATATTGGCAGGCTGTCCGGGTGCAAGAGATAGCGGGCCACGGTAGTTACCAACACCAAGAGGTACTGGGGCGACAGCACCCCATGCACCAGCGACCAACGGAGCTGCGATGTGTCCTCCCCATAGAGGTCCCACGACGCTGGGTTTGGCGGCTGCTAATGCCACTACGACGGATAAAACGACTAACTTGAACATATTGATGTGTTTCACTGTTAAATCAAGATTTAACTGTATTGTAATCCTCGTTACTGCACCTTTTATACTAGATAATTATAAACAAATTATTCCAATACCTTTGTGACGTTCCGCATTATGCAATAGGGCGTTGGTTGCTAATCATACTGGGAAAGAAACTCATATCAAGGATAGGACAAGTAATACTATCAGCTATCAGTCAAAATAATTACTATAATAGACCTTATAGTGTTAGAAATTAGTCGTGTATACTTGTTGTGTAACAGACATCACAATCTTTCCGCATCATAAAGGACCATTCACTTCATTTATATGTATATAATAAAAATAATTTACCAGAGCCGTACACATTTAACTAATAAATAATATAAAAGAAAAAAGTTTTAACCAAGTTAAAGCTTATTTTCAAGTGTTTAAATTTTTTTGTATGTAATGACGCTTAAATGTGTGACTCAATTTTATTCTTATTATCATGAAAATTAAAGTGAATTTGAACATAAAGGAGAACCAAAATTTAATATTTCTAAGAAACCATTTAAAATAGGTCTCACAAGATCAACAACCCCAAATAACTAACAAATGCTTTTGTAATTTTTACAGGAAAAATTCCAATAGCCCTTTATTAAGAGAAACGTATCTGGTTTTTACCACTGAATGGGCTTATTTGAAAAAATGTAAAGTCTGATTTTCTTTAAATTGCAGTGGTTCTAATTAAGATAATAAAAAAAAGTATTATAAACTACATGATATCTTGATTTATAAGAAATCCCTTTACTACATACATATTACATGTCATCATCTTTGTTTTCAAATGTAATTTATATATTATTTTTTAAATATTCAAGTATTATTCATTCAACCACTTGTTCTTGACACGATAATCATATACAACACTTATTTAAAGTAGTTTCATTTATTATAGGAATAATAATATTGGCATGTGATATTTATTGACTATAAACTTGAAAAACGTAGGAAGTCTACCCGTGACCACGGACTACTGCAAAGTGTCGGAAACGTTGGGTTTCACAAAAAATGTTAATATACGGGATAAATCCGTTAAAATTGTTTTATTTAAAATGTATTAAAATCGCGAAAATCAAAGAACTTATTATAGGAAATAATGGCTTAAATAACTAACAAATCTGCCAAAATTAAAATATAGGTACATAGCTTAAACCACTTAGTTAATCCTAAAGAGCTGAGATCATTGAATCTCAGCTCTTTAGGATTATTCTATAAATGTATATTTATAGTTATGAATAGCGGTAATAAAAATGAAACTTAATTATGACAAATTAATCACTAGCAAAGATGCTGACCATTTCCTTTGTAATGTAGAAAATGTTGTTTGGTGTAAACAAAAATGAAAATTTGCATTATTATTTAATTTAATAATTCTTGAAATATTTTGTTTTATATATTATGTTTTAACTTAAAAATTTAGAATGAAAAACAAATGCATAACTCTAAAAATGAAATTAGGCCGGTCGACGAACCTGTCCTCGTCTTATATTACTTACTTCAAAAAATAAATTTGATAAACAAATAAGGGTTTTATGTTCTTAATAGATCTCTGTATTGAAATTGGTACTACCAGATACCAGATAAATACGCATTGTCTTGGATTCAATCGGAAAGTGGAGAATTTCTCTAGCGTTTTAGACGTTAATTAATGTTGCGATACTCGTAAAAAAGTCGTATATATATTGGCTTTTTTTTAATATTCATAATTATGAGATATAAAAAAATGCTTATTATAATTACTCTGAGTAAGTAACATAATTGAGGACCGTCGTGGCGCAGAGGCGTAAGCGTCTGCCTGTAAACGCGACGGTTTGAGGGTTCGATTGCCACTTGGGGAAGGTGGATTTTTCTGTTTACATTTTCTTCGCTCTGGAAACTAGGCAAAATGCGGCGTTGATTTCCGCCACTCAACACACAATGCCTCGAAAAAGCCGGAAAGCGGGGACGGAGAAAGCAGAGACTAAGCAACGGAGTGTCTTAACACTAGGTTCATATGGTTCCTGCTGTTCTCTCTGCCTACCCTGCTATATGCGGGAAAAAGCGTGAAGCTAAAAAAAAAGCAACATAATAATTTTGTGATGATAGTTTGAACCAAAGTCAATATATTTATTGGATTTTTTTTTATCTCATTTTTTATCTTGATGTGAACATCAATGCAGCTGCCCAAAAATATTCATATTCCTCATAATACATTAATATAAATTAATAAGTAAGAAGAGTTGGCCAAATGCGAGCAGTACTCGTGCACCCAGGGTTATTTGGCGACTTCATAGCTGTAGGCCAACGAAAACTACAAACTTTTTTATTTTTTTTAGCTTCTCGCTTTATCCCGCATAAGGTAGGATAAGCAGAGTGAACGCAACCGCAGAAACCGTGGGAACCTAGTGTTAATACACTCTGTTGCTTAGTCTTTCTCCGTCCCCGCATTTTGCGTATTTCGAGGATTGGCGTGTAGTGGCGGAACTCAACGCCGCACTTTGCGTAGTATCCAGAGCGAAGAAAATGTAAACAGAAAATCCACCTTCCACGAGTGGGAATCGAACCCACAAACCACCGTGTTTACAGGTAGATGCTAATGCAAATATTTTGAATTATTTTCTTAAAATGCCAATCCACACAAAAGATAGAAAAGCTATATTTTCTATTTTGTGAATTGAAAATCATCAACAACTTTTACTGTACAGGCGATCCAGTTCCTTGATATTGAAAAACTTTTGTTAAGGCGCTATTTCTTTATCTCTTAAAGTATAGCTCAAGATTATGATTTTCGATGTGCTGGTTCAGACCTTGGATTTTTATAAGTAAGCGAAAATCACGTTTAACAACAGTAACTAAAGAGCCATATTTATATTTCTTATAATTAATTGCTGCTGGCTGTTTATTTGCAGTTCTAGATACTACATAGGTTTCAGATTTTTACATTTTATTCGACAATGTCAACAAGTTTTGTTATGTTAGTATTTCATTCTATCTTGTCAATTATTCATTGCCTTCAAAGTCAATTATTATTATAGATAGCATTCATAGTTATAAAACATACAAACACACATACATCCTCATGCTCTATCCCTACTGGGGTAGTCAGAACGGAAGGCCAATGCTGCTGTGCCTGCATATCTCTTTCGCCTCATCCACTGTCATTGGCCTCTTCATACATGCTCTCCGGGGAGTCTTCATACATTTTACATGATCTTCCTCCAGCAACTTTGATACTGTGTTTTCAAAAGTCGACCGAGGTCATCTCTTACCTGTCTTACCACCCACTTTTGCTTCATATATCTTTGTTACCATTCTTTTATCACTCATTCTTTACGTGCTTAAACCATCTAAGTACGTTCTTCTTCACTCTCACCATGACATCATCGCTGGTACCTACCATCCTGTGTATCTCTTCGTTGCGGATTCTGTCAACTAAGCTGACTCCGCATATCCTTCAAAGAGGTTGCATCTGCAATACCCACATTTCACTGCCATATTACGGAGTCGGAACCAGAGCTGCATTGTATACGGCCAAAAGTGCAGCAACGCTCACGTTCTGCCGTCTCAACAACGCAGATAAGGCGCCGTTAATTCTGTTATCGCCAGCAATCCTTCGTTCCACATACATTTATTATCTACCATATCTATATAACATACTTCCCAAATATACTACTTCACTCAGAGTTCTAATGATTTTCCATTCACAAAAATCTTACATTCATATATATACAAAACGAATTTTTTTTACTATGGATTAATATGTGCAACGCAAATAATCACAAATGCAAATTTGCTTCATAGATCTAAAGTCGTACGTGTACAAATTTATAAACCATTTTAAAAAATAACACATTCCTTTTACATTTCCTGCATTATTTTTCAGAAACACATTACATACAAACAAGTGCAGACGCGATTTTTTACTGTTTTATTATAGAATAGATAATTTTGCACCTTTTTCGATTTGTAAAATGTACTATATGAAGTTTTCTTAAATCATATTCCTAAAATAAGACAAGTTTCATATATGTACGTTAATTAATATTTGTGAGGGGGAAACTGTTGTTGCCTTTATTTTATCTACAACTTTTATTTATTTATATCACAAATAACAGAAACTTATAGTTATATCCAACAAATATCACGTTCTAGGCACTTGAGTTATCTCTGAGCGTCTCTAGCGCATGTAGTGCCTGTATTCTACCGCCGGCGCCCCTCAACAAAGCGCATACGTACATGTAGGCGGTAAGTCAGCGTATTGATGTTAGGATGGCATTTTTCGTAATGATTCAAAAACAATGAGCAAGTGACACAAAAATCAAGTAATTAAAAGTTATTTAATTAAAAAAAAATAATTACAATAACTTTTAATTACTTGAATAAATAAACAATTTCAATAATAAATATTTTCAAAACAATTAAATTATAAATATATCTCTGTTTATTCAGTAGATAAAATATGGGCAATAGAAAAGATTTTTGTTTTGAATTTTATCAAAACTTTTCAAAATTGAAAAAAAATCGACAACTTTATTTTAAGGCAAATAAACTTAAATAAACCTCGTATAAGCACGCGTATTTTGTATTGTTCATACAGGCTACTTGAAAACTGTGTTAACTATTACTTAATTCATTATTATAATTAAAAAATAATGAAAAGATGATGATGATGATCTAAAATATACTAGTGATTAATTTATTATTTCACCTTTAAAACTTTAATAAAAACAAAACAAAAACAAGGCAAAGCGCGGCGTTGAGTTCCGCCACTCAACACGCAATGCCTCGAAAACGGCGGAAAGTGGGGACGGAGTAAGCAGGGACTAAGTAACGGAGTGTCTTAACACTAGGTTCTTATGGTTCCTGCAGTTCCCTCTGCCTACCCTGCCATGTGCGGGATAAAGCGTGAAGCAAAAAAAAAAAAAAAACAAAAACATAACTTTAATAGTATTGTGTTCTTAGGCATTACTAACTTACAAATATTACAAGGACACTTGGACATTGTTGTATAGTGTCATAATTTCATTAACTGACATTACCTGACATTATATATATAAAAATAATGGTGCTGTATTTTCTGCTTTCGTCCACATGAGAAGTTATTTATTAGTGCGGGTGAAAGTCCAATGATGGTAACATAGTTTTTATAAAATATACCATTCGTTTAAGTTTTTTAACAATCACTTTAGAATAAAAATGAGTATAGAAATAAATGAATATAAAATTATTAAAAGAATAATTTATATTGTACTGTTTATTATTTGTCATCGTTCATGACTGATTACAATGAATATATTTTATATTTGTTTTACATCGTACGTACAAACTATAAAAATTATTAATTTCTAAAGTTAACAGTCATAGTTTATTAAAAAAAAGCAAATCCAATTTCATATAATAATGAAAAGCAATTCGGTATACAATAGAATCTTAATAACATGTACAATTTAATATGTAACAATTTCCGCTATTGAATAAAACCGGACAGCCATTCAAGGATACAACAACCAGTGAGTATAAAAAATTGCTAAAAAACTCGACCAACTAATGACCAGCCCACTTCCTTCTCGATCATATAGGACAGTCCTAAATGTTATAGTTGAAAAATAAGCTTTTGTTCGTTATTTTTAGAATAGTTTAATTTATATATATATATATATATATATATATATATATATATATATATATATATATATATATATATATATATATATATATATATATATATATATATATATATATATATATATATATATATATATATATATATATAAATTAAACTATTCTAAAAATAACGAACAAAAGCTTATTTTTATTTTATATATATATATATATATATATATATATATATATATATATATATATATATATACATATATATATATATATATATATATATATATATATATATATATATATATATATATATATATATATATATATATATATATATATATATATATATATATATATATATATATATATATATATATATATATATATATATATATATATATATATATATATATTCAGTAGATAAAATATGGGCAATAGAAAAGATTTTTGTTTTGAATTTTATCAAAACTTTTCAAAATTGAAAAAAAATCGACAACTTTATTTTAAGGCAAATAAACTTAAATAAACCTCGTATAAGCACGCGTATTTTGTATTGTTCATACAGGCTACTTGAAAACTGTGTTAACTATTACTTAATTCATTATTATAATTAAAAAATAATGAAAAGATGATGATGATGATCTAAAATATACTAGTGATTAATTTATTATTTCACCTTTAAAACTTTAATAAAAACAAAACAAAACAAGGCAAAGCGCGGCGTTGAGTTCCGCCACTCAACACGCAATGCCTCGAAAACGGCGGAAAGTGGGGACGGCGTAGGCAGGGACTAAGTAACGGAGTGTCTTAACACTAGGTTCTTATGGTTCCTGCAGTTCCCTCTGCCTACCCTGCCATGTGCGGGATAAAGCGTGAAGCAAAAAAAAAAAAAAAACAAAAACATAACTTTAATAGTATTGTGTTCTTAGGCATTACTAACTTACAAATATTACAAGGACACTTGGACATTGTTGTATAGTGTCATAATTTCATTAACTGACATTACCTGACATTATATATATAAAAATAATGGTGTTGTATTTTCTGCTTTCGTCCACATGAGAAGTTATTTATTACGGCGGGTGAAAGTCCAATGATGGTAACATAGTTTTTATAAAATATACCATTCGTTTAAGTTTTTTAACAATCACTTTAGAATAAAAATGAGTATAGAAATAAATGAATATAAAATTATTAAAAGAATAATTTATATTATACTGTTTATTATTTTTCATCGTTCATGACTGATTACAAAGAATATATTTTATATTTGTTTTACATCGTACGTACAAACTATAAAAATTATTAATTTCTAAAGTTAACAGTCATAGTTTATTAAAAAAAAGCAAATCCAATTTCATATAATAATGAAAAAGCAATTCGGTATACAATAGAATCTTAATAACATGTACAATTTAATATGTAACAATTTCCGCTATTGAATAAAACCGGACAGCCATTCAAGGATACAACAACCAGTGAGTATAAAAAATTGCTAAAAAACTCGACCAACTATTGACCAGCCCACTTCCTTCTCGATCATATAGGACTGTCCTAAATGTTATAGTTGAAAAATAAGCTTTTGTTCGTTATTTTTAGAATAGTTTAATTTATATATATATATATATATATATATATATATATATATATATATATATATATATATATATATATATATATATATATATATATATATATATATATATATATATATATATATATATATATATATATATATATATATATATATATATATATATATATATATATATATATATATATATATATATATATATATATATATATATATATATATATATATATATATATATATATATATATATATATATATATATATATATAAATTAAACTATTCTAAAAATAACGAACAAAAGCTTATTTTTATTTTATATATATATATATATATATATATATATATATATATATATATATATATATATATATATATATATATATATATATATATATATATATATATATATATATATATATATATATATATATATATATATATATATATATATATATATATATATATATATATATATATATATATATATATATATATATATATATATATATATATATATATATATATATATATATATATATAAATTAAACTATTCTAAAAATAACGAACAAAAGCTTATTTTTCAACTATAACATTTAGGACTGTCCTATATGATCGAGAAGGAAGTGGGCTGGTCATTAGTTGGTCGAGTTTTTTAGCAATTTTTTATACTCACTGGTTGTTGTATCCTTGAATGGCTGTCCGGTTTTATTCAATAGCGGAAATTGTTACATATTAAATTGTACATGTTATTAAGATTCTATTGTATACCGAATTGCTTTTTCATTATTATATGAAATTGGATTTGCTTTTTTTTAATAAACTATGACTGTTAACTTTAGAAATTAATAATTTTTATAGTTTGTACGTACGATGTAAAACAAATATAAAATATATTCATTGTAATCAGTCATGAACGATGACAAATAATAAACAGTACAATATAAATTATTCTTTTAATAATTTTATATTCATTTATTTCTATACTCATTTTTATTCTAAAGTGATTGTTAAAAAACTTAAACGAATGGTATATTTTATAAAAACTATGTTACCATCATTGGACTTTCACCCGCCGTAATAAATAACTTCTCATGTGGACGAAAGCAGAAAATACAACACCATTATTTTTATATATATAATGTCAGGTAATGTCAGTTAATGAAATTATGACACTATACAACAATGTCCAAGTGTCCTTGTAATATTTGTAAGTTAGTAATGCCTAAGAACACAATACTATTAAAGTTATGTTTTTGTTTTTTTTTTTTTTGCTTCACGCTTTATCCCGCACATGGCAGGGTAGGCAGAGGGAACTGCAGGAACCATAAGAACCTAGTGTTAAGACACTCCGTTACTTAGTCCCTGCTTACTCCGTCCCCACTTTCCGCCGTTTTCGAGGCATTGCGTGTTGAGTGGCGGAACTCAACGCCGCGCTTTGCCTTGTTTTTGTTTTGTTTTTATTAAAGTTTTAAAGGTGAAATAATAAATTAATCACTAGTATATTTTAGATCATCATCATCATCTTTTCATTATTTTTTAATTATAATAATGAATTAAGTAATAGTTAACACAGTTTTCAAGTAGCCTGTATGAACAATACAAAATACGCGTGCTTATACGAGGTTTATTTAAGTTTATTTGCCTTAAAATAAAGTTGTCGATTTTTTTTCAATTTTGAAAAGTTTTGATAAAATTCAAAACAAAAATCTTTTCTATTGCCCATATTTTACCTACTGAATAAACAGAGATATATTTATAATTTAATTGTTTTGAAAATATTTATTATTGAAATTGTTTATTTATTCAAGTAATTAAAAGTTATTGTAATTATTTTTTTTAATTAAATAACTTTTAATTACTTGATTTTTGTGTCACTTGCTCATTGTTTTTGAATCATTACGAAAAATGCCATCCTAACATCAATACGCTGACTTACCGCCGACATGTACGTATGCGCTTTTTTGAGGGGCGCCGGCGGTAGAATACAGGCACTACATGCGCTAGAGACGCTCAGAGATAACTCAAGTGCCTAGAACGTGATATTTGTTGGATATAACTATAAGTTTCTGTTATTTGTGATATAAATAAATAAAAGTTGTAGATAAAATAAAGGCAACAACAGTTTCCCCCTCACAAATATTAATTAACGTACATATATGAAACTTGTCTTATTTTAGGAATATGATTTAAGAAAACTTCATATAGTACATTTTACAAATCGAAAAAGGTGCAAAATTATCTATTCTATAATAAAACAGTAAAAAATAGCGTCTGCACTTGTTTGTATGTAATGTGTTTCTGAAAAATAATGCAGGAAATGTAAAAGGAATGTGTTATTTTTTAGAATGGTTTATAAATTTGTACACGCACGACTTTAGATCTATGAAGCAAATTTGCATTTGTGATTATTTGCGTTGCACATATTAATCCATAGTAAAAAAAATCGTTTTGTATAGATATGAATGTAAGATTTTTGTGAATGGAAAATCATTAGAACTCTGAGTGAAGTAGTATATTTGGGAAGTATGTTATATAGATATGGTAGATAAATAAGTAAAAAATAAATAAATGAATGTGGAACGAAGGATTGCTGGCGGTAACAGAATTTACGGCGCCTTATCTGCGTTGTTGAGACGGCAGAACGTGAGCGTTGCTGCACTTTTGGCCGTATACAATGCAGCTCTGGTTCCGACTCAGTAATATGGCAGTGAAATGTGGGTATTGCAGATGCGACCTCTTTGAAGGATATGCGGAGTCAGCTTAGTTGACAGAATCCGCAACGAAGAGATACACAGGATGGTAGGTACCAGCGATGATGTCATGGTGAGAGTGAAGAAGAACGTACTTAGATGGTTTAAGCACGTAAAGAATGAGTGATAAAAGAATGGTAACAAAGATATATGAAGCAAAAGTGGGTGGTAAGACAGGTAAGAGATGACCTCGGTCGACTTTTGAAAACACAGTATCAAAGTTGCTGGAGGAAGATCATGTAAAATGTATGAAGACTCCCCGGAGAGCATGTATGAAGAGGCCAATGACAGTGGATGAGGCGAAAGAGATATGCAGGCACAGCAGCATTGGCCTTCCGTTCTGACTACCCCAGTAGGGATAGAGCGTGAGGATATATGTGTGTTTGTATGTTTTATAACTATGAATGCTATCTATAATAATAATTGACTTTGAAGACAATGAATAATTGACAAGATAGAATGAAATACTAACATAACAAAACTTGTTGACATTGTCGAATAAAATGTAAAAATCTGAAACCTATGTAGTATCTAGAACTGCAAATAAACAAGTTGAAAAATAAGCTTTTGTTCGTTATTTTTAGAATAGTTTAATTTATATATATATATATATATATATATATATATATATATATATATATATATATATATATATATATATATATATATATATATATATATATATATATATATATATATATATATATATATATATATATATATATATATATATATATATATATATATATATATATATATATATATATATATATATATATATATATATATATATATATATATATATATATATATATATGTACTAAAAAGTGTAGGAACTAATGCGTCAAAGACCTTTAGCTACTTATATGGAGAAGTAATGTAAGAAATAGATAATTGAATTAATGACACAGATAAGTTAGTACGGAAAGTTTATAACATATTTTTTTGTTAAAAATACCTAACACGTTCAATGTTACACAAACACGATTGATTTATAATTCTAGTCAATTATTATCTTTACTTAAATGCCATAATAATAAAGTAATGAAATAATTTCTTAAATAAGCCGTAGCAGAAGCAGTTGTATGTAGTATGTTGCGCCGAGCCGCGCGTTCGTACCACTATTTTGTTTTATGATATTAAGCTGGGCAAAATATTACGTATGAAAAAGGTAAACTTCATTTTACGATTATATGTATACATTTTGTACGAACTACAGTATAATATTGTAATGACTTTTTTCTGCGTTATATAAATAAATTTCGAATTTTCTTTTTGGTTGCACTATTGGTTCAATCTAATACTCTGTAAATTCGGTTACGCAGCTTATTTTAGTTATTTATTTTTTATTTACTTATTTGGAGAAAATGTTCCTAAAAAACGGACAGACAGACAGATGGACAAAAAGTTGATCCTATAAGAGTTCCATATTTTGTTCTGAAATAAAAATAGTAATTAAAAATAATAAAAATATATAAACCATATGTCTCTGCTAGCGTCTAATATCTGAGTGTAAATACGGTGTTTGTGTATTATTATATTATATATAATAATACACAAACTTATTATTATTCCCTTAGCTTTATTAAAAAAAGTAGTGTTTAATTACGCAAATATATTTTAAATAATCTTAAAAAAGAACTTCATGCTTCTTTCAGGCTATCCTGATTATCACGAAAAAGCGTAAATACTGAAAATAGTTCTCAATTATTATAATTTGACAGTTAAACCATTTTGTATTTCTCACTGTTCTAAGGTTGCGAATTCGAACGATCTTAAAGCGACTGGTCGACCGCGCAGATCACCTTGATCCAGTAAAGCTAAGACTAGTATTGTGAAGTTTATAATGAATATACAAAAGAATCGACAAAAGTATATATTCATACCAATTACAAAGTAATAGTACTCTTCTGTTTTTCTAAGATGATTGTTAAAATAACATAAGCATATTCAAAATTAAATCAAATTTTTCATGTAAATATTTACTAAGTTAGTAAAACAGAAAGAACCTACCCAATATAACGACACTAGTATGTGTATTCGGACTCGGATTCTAACGACATGCTAACAGCGATCATATAAAAATATTTAATTTATTTACTTAACGTTATTTATTTATTTATTTATTTATTTTTAGCTTCACGCTTTATCCCGCATATGGCAGAGCAGGTAGAGGGAACTGCAGGGACCGTGGGAACCTAGTGTTAAGACACTCCGTTGCTTAGTCCCTGCTTTCTCCGTCCCCGCTTTCCGCCTTTTTTTCGAGGCATTGGGTGTTGAGTGGCGGAACTCAACGCCGCGCTTTGCCTAGTTTTACTTAACTTTTATCGAATACACTTTTTACCCGACTTTGTGACGTAGAGGGTGATGTGCTTGTTACTTGCTTGTACTTACATAGACTCCTATGTACATATGTTTGTTTCTTTGTGGCCTTGTAGAGACCAACTGGGTTGACACATTGTAATAATTCCTTCGTCCATCGATTCGTCTTAACCTTGTGTCATTTTTGCTATTGCAATAATAAAAATACACCATTTACAGTTGTGAACGATAAACATATGTTACATTATTAAAAAATCGACAAGCTACGGCATTTACCCCACATGACTGGAACACTGCTTACATACAGTGGAAAGTCATGTATTTTTTAACAAATATACTTTTTAAATATTTAAACATTATTTTATAATTAAACAACTAAACAGACTAACTTCGACGCTTTGAAGAGTTTTGAGATTTTAAGTCCAGCGACGTTATTAATGTAAAAGTATTTATCATGACTTATGTAAAAGTGATATTCTAGACTTAGCAGGTGAAACCGCTTGGTACAGCTAGTTAAAGACTGTATGTTAATTTACATAAAGTACTTTGTCGTTTCGTAGTACACAACTTCACATCCGCTTTACTATTATGGTAATGTATATTGCGTGGAGGTTCGCAAAACGTACTTGTACTTATTTCATTGAAAATCAATACAAGTCTGGTAGAATATTAGTATAAGAATATTAGTATAGAATAGAATATTAGTATAAGATTTTAATAATTATGTAACTTAATAAGTTTTTATGTCTTCACGCTTTATCTCGCACAGGACAGTGACCAGGGATAGGGATAGTATTAAGACAGTGCGTTGATTAGTCCCTGCTTTCTCTGTCCCTGCTTTTCGCCTTTTTCGAGACATTGGGTTGAGTGGTGAAACACAACGCTACGTTTTGCCTAGTTTCCAGAGCAAGGACAGTGGAAATAGAAAAATCCATCTTCTCCAAGTGGAATAGAACCCACAAACCGTCACACATTTACCTTGCGCATATATCATAATAATATTAACTCTATGAAAAGAAAGAAAACCTTCATAAACATAATATGTATTGTGGAAACTACTATAGCAGTTGTCACTTGTCCAACAGATACAATAGATTGTTCTACATTTCTAGGAAGCGTATTGTCCGTATTCATAGGGCTTTGTAAGTAATATGCAACAGACAAACGCATATTAATTAATATCTGTACATATTGTCTTCTTTGAAATTATAAAGTAATAAATGTTAACAACAAAAAATAATGTTGAGGACCGTCGTGGCGCAGAGGCGCAACGTCTGCCTGTAACGCGACGGTTTCTGGGTTCGATCCCCAGTCGAGGAAGATGGATTCTTCTAATTCCATTTTCTTCGCTCTAGAAATTAGGCAAAACGCGGCGTTGAGTTCCGCCTACTCAACACGCAGTGCCTCGAAAAAGGCGGAAAGCAGCGACTAAGCAACGGAGTGTCTTAACACTAGGTTCCCACGGTCCCTGTAGTTCCTACCCTGCCATGTACGGGATAAAGCGTGAAGATAAAAAGAATGTTAATCTAATAGAAGAATAAGCATTTCTACTTTTAGTAACTTTTTTATTTCTACATAGAATACCTTCTGTTTTAGGATCTTCGTTTTCGAAATTAACAAATAGACACCTTGTGTAACCACTTCGTGGTCCATCAATCTGTCTTTTTATTGCAGCATTTTGTATAAAATTCACCACTGAAAACACCTGTAGGGTATTTTCCGGTGATGTAAATTTTGCAAAAGTAAACAATAAATAAATTTATAGTACATATAATCAAAAAGATAAATGAGAAAAATAGAGAATAGATAGATATTAACCTAATAATGATAATACAATTGTATAATATATGTGAGAAGAAAAAGTAAAATTTGAAGTAAGGAACCCTAAAGTGGTCAATCTATTTTTATGATTTTTTAAATTTTGACACATAAATATTAGGATTATAAATTGTTGGCTCAAGTGGAATAGGTATGTTTTAATAATACTACGGAGGAGCTTACGTTGCACAGAACTTCACCTAATGAAGCATAATGCGACAAATCCTTCACGTGTGGTAACAAAGAAACGTGAAACCGTCTTTCCTGGTACTTTATATCTTTTTTTAAAATGACCAATTATGTTACTTTCTAAAAAAACAACTTGTTTTATGATATAAATATAAGAACATTTTAACGTTGAATTATAATTTGTTATTGGCATTCCATTGATATATTTAGTGTTAGGTATATAGCGCAATAGTGGCTGATGAAATGACCCTATGGCTTGCATCATTGACATTCAACTTTTACTTGAACTAAATAATGGTGGCATATTTGTATTTATAGGAAATGCTTCATAATATTATTAGTATAAAGGACTACGTTACAAGTCGTAACCTGCATTATATTAAACTAAAAATCTAGAACAACATCTTACAGTATTTCTTCCATGTTTATTTTTTATCTAACATTATTAGCAAAGATGAATACTAGGATTCCCTTGAAACCTCTCAGTTTCCCTATCCCTAGTATTCCCTATCAATTTATGAGACATTGCTTTTTGAAATGTGAAACTCAACGCGAGCTTTGTATTGTTATCATAACGTTGAAATATAAATAATTAATTTTTCTAAGTGAGAATCAAACGTACACACTTCACATACACAAACGATATGCTGCTGCACCATGACTGATACAGTAAGGGATTATGTCGTGTGCCATTGCGAGTACAGTTCTTAACTCTACTCAAGTGGTGCAGTTGTATCACGCTGGCGATGATCTTATATAACGTCTCCATAATGTTAAAACTCTTATCGATTTCAAAGTGTATTTTTTAATATATTTTTCATATATAGTTAATTCATAGTACTTCACTTCTAAGCATCCTGTAGTAAGTACATGATTAATTAATGATTGATTAATTGATTTATATGACACTGATATGACCGAAGTCGGCCACAACGGCTTGATCAACTACTCTAATGTCGATTATGTATATATATATATATATATATATATATATATATATATATATATATATATATATATATATATATATATATATATATATATATATATATATATATATATATATATATATATATATATATATATATATATATATATATATATATATATATATATATATATATATATATATATATATACTTTGATTTTGCTTCCTATATTTATCATAACGGAGAGAATGAAATTTCGACAGATTTAGTTATATGTGGCAATAGTGAGATAAAATGAAATGCGGCAACTCTCTTTTGTCTCAAAAATTAAACAGTTTCTCAATATGGCAAACAATTCTAAATCACTAAAGATAATCTTTGCAAACAATAGCACGTGTTTTAGTAATGTTGCAACTTTCATACATTTAAGATAATTTGTAAGCTTAAGTACTTTTATGCGTGGTTGTGTTCTTGAACGACCATTCGTGATGATAAAGCATAATATTAGGCCGCAATACACTTAATAAATAAATTATTTACATTGTGCCGCTTGATGAATTAAGAATTGAAATATATATCATTTAAACGTCTCGAAAAGGCGGATTGGTGGAAAATGTAGTATTAGCTATTCGAACTTGAACAATTCAATTCATTATAATTAATTACACGAGTTTCAAACGTTAGCGTATTAGATATACTTGAAAAATATTTGCATGGTCTTTTTGTCAGTCTCAAAAATTTTATCTTTTAACAAAAAAAAGGCTTCTACCTTTACCATCCCTAAAAATTATAATTTCTATATATTCTTTCAAATAATACATTGAACTTATGAACTTTTACAATATTCGTTTCTTAAAAAAATCTATCTGATATTTCTAGAATATTTAAGCTAATGTGGATGTAGCTTTACCCACAAAAGTCATTGTGTAATTTACAGATTCAAATTTAGGTCAAGCGCCATATCTCGACTGACCAAAGACCATTTCCTGACATTTAAGATAATCTAATAACTAAATCAAGTTAACACGATGAAATTTTATATTTTGAGATTGTTAGAAAAATATTAAATAATAAATATCAAGATATATGTATTTATAATATAAATCAAATCTTATATATCTATTTGAAGATAATAAAACTTAAATAAAACAATTTATTGACATTATTTCTGCAAACCCGACATTTCGAACACTTAGCAGTAGTCCATAGCAATGTACCCGTGACCATGGATTTTATTAAAAGTTAGGATAATTTCTCAAAACGAAAAGCATACATAATATGTACAAACTAAATATTAATGAAACAATTAGATTGATGACGTATACATAACGAAGCCAAAAACACACTGTATCTGTACATTAAATTTTCTTAGAAGCTTAGCAGAAATGAGAGTGGTATTAGTTATGAAATAAAATATGAATCTATAAACTTAATCGCTTGCTTGAATTGGTAATCTGTATTTGTTTATAATTTTTTTTTAATTCTGATATATCTAATTGGAACCATAGGCTTTAAGCAATGAAACGCTGTATAGTCAAAATTTATACATATATATATATATATATATATATATATATATATATATATATATATATATATATATATATATATATATATATATATATATATATATATATATATATATATATATATATATATATATATATATATATATATATATATATATATATATATATATATATATATATATATATATATATATATATATATATATAAACGCGGCAACGGTTAGTAAACTATAAATATAACATTTTTTTCTAACTATAAAAAATAATAAGTAACGACGCAACGGATACTTCAAGTGCTATCTTGTAATAATTAGCGCTAAATTTAAAAGAATTACTGAATACTAGCTGTTGCCCGCGGCTCCGCTCCCGGTTTTTAAAGGTATTACGCACATTATATCTTTGTGGTATGCCCGAGTTAAAGTATCTTAGTAATTTGTAACATTTACCTATACAGTCTTGATAATGCTAGGTAATAATTACTAATATTTTGATTTGGTTTGAACCAATGTTACTCATTTAAATTATAAAAAAAAATAATTATTGTAACATAACTGTTTTTGAATTTTTTAACCCTGAAATAAATGATATTTATATTACTTTATTGAGTACATTATATTGTGAAATATTATACATAATTTTTAATAAGGTGTCGTCTTTCATAATCCGCAACAACAAAGTAAAGTAAGATTTTGACTATCTATATATGCAACTTGGGGTTGATTCTACTCGTTATGATTCTTTAAACAGGTAACCGTCACAAAACGAAGGACAATATATATAATGTTATATGTTTTGTATGTAACAAAATATCAATAATAATACTAACATTTACGATATGCATACGATTTACGGAACGCAACGTACACAAAGTTGATACCTATTTCTATGTTCCACGCCTATAAGTCATTTTCTTCCGTCCCGCAAATGCTTCCAAGGACAGCGCGTGTTACAATTTAATTCCAAAAACTTTAAAATTCACGTCATAATTAAATAAAAATTACGAAAGACGTTTGTGTGCTTAAGATAATTACGTAATTACAGATTTAATAAAATATATGAGACCTTGAGAATTTAATGCTCGCAACAGTTTATTTCAAACGTATCATTGTCAACAATGAATTATTCTTTCGATGATATAAAGTATTCGTCAATTTTGCGAAATAACTACGACATACATATATAAATGATAATTAGGTTAATAAAGTAAACACCATTAAAACAATTAATATATATATATATATATATATATATATATATATATATATATATATATATATATATATATATATATATATATATATATATATATATATATATATATATATATATATATATATATATATATATATATGTATATATATATATATATATATATATATATATATATATATATATATATATATATATATATATATATATATATACGAGGTGTGTTCAAAAAGTATCGCGAATTTTGAATTTTCGCGGGTTACGTATATTCGAATTTCAATTTTTTTGTGGCGTTATGTTGGTACTCATGTCTCTCACTTATGCCGACAACCTCGGCCATTTTGAATGTTCACTTAATTGTTGACAGCTGCTTTGCTTGCACGTGTTTTGGATCGTCTTCGATTTTTACCCATTCAAAAAAATGGATCAAAGAACGTGTATCAATTTTTGTGTGAAAAACGAAATTAAGTGCGCGGATGCATTCCGAATGTTGACTGTGGCATACGGAGAAGCTACCTTGGACCGAAGCAACGTTTATCGGTGGTACAAAATGTTCTCAGAAGGCCGAGAAGATGTGAACGACGAAGAGCGTGCCGGACGCCCGAGCACTTCAACAACAGACGAAAAAATTAATGAAGTGGAGAAAATGGTATTGGCCAATCGTCGAATCACCATTAGAGAAGTTGCTGAGGACCTAGACATATCGATTGGCTCGTGCCATTCGATTTTTATCAATGATTTGGGCATGAGACGGGTCGCCGCGAAATTCGTACCAAAATTGCTCAATTGCGAACAAAAACAGCATCGCATGAACATTGCTAATGAGATGTTGGACTCTGTCCGCGACGACCCAAATTTGCTCCAGAGGGTCATAACTGGTGACGAATCGTGGGTTTATGGTTATGACGTGGAAACCAAAGCTCAATCATCTCAATGAAAGCTGCCGCACGAACCAAGACCGAAAAAAGCGCGCCAAGTTCGGTCGAATGTGAAAGTTTTGCTGACAGTTTTCTTCGATTGCAGGGGCGTGGTGCATCATGAGTTCTTGCCACAGGGTAGAACGGTCAATAAGGTTTATTACCTGCAAGTTATGCGCAATTTGCGCGAAGCAATCCGCCAGAAACGCCCGGTTTTGTGGAAGAACAAAAATTGGCTTTTGCACCACGATAACGCCCCTGCTCACACATCGTTGCTTGTGCGCGACTTTTTGGCCAAAAACAACACACTAATGATGCCGCAGCCACCGTATTCCCCAGATCTGGCCCCCTGTGACTTTTTCTTGTTCCCTAAACTGAAGAGGCCCATGAAAGGACGACGTTATGCTACACTTGACGAGATAAAGACGGCATCGAAGGAGGAGCTGAACAAGATAAAAAAAAATGATTTTTTGAAGTGCTTCGAAGATTGGAAAAACCGTTGGCACAAGTGTATAATATCTCATGGGGATTACTTTGAAGGGGACAAAATAGATATTCATGAATAAATAAATAATTTTTGAAAAAACACAAAATTCGCGATACTTTTTGAACACACCTCGTATATATATATATATATATATATATATATATATATATATATATATATATATATATATATATATATATATATATATATATATATATATATATATATATATATATATATATATATATATATATATATATATATATATATATATATATATATATATATATATATATATATATATATTATATATATATATATATATATATATATATATATATATATATATATATATATATATATATATATATATATATATATATATATATATATATATATATATATATATATATATATATATATATATATATATATAATACAGTAACTTTGTCTCTTTGCACACGCTAATCTCAGGAACCACTGGACGGATATTTATGACACTTTTTTGTTATATAGCTATTAGTCCTCTCCAACATATAGGCTATTTTGTTGGAAATTTGCTCTTTAAGGGGGAAAAAGGGAGGAGGTAAGTTTATATGAAACTCTGTCAGAATCTTACTTTACTGTGTTGTTGCAGATTATAAAATATACCTTACGAAAAAATATGTATAATATTTCACAATATTATGTACTCAAAAAAATAATATAAAAATCATTTACTTCAGGGTTAAAAAATCTCAAAAACAGTTGTCATAATAATTACTTTTTTATAATAATTTAAATGAGTAACGTTGATCCAAACCAAACCAAAATATTAGTATTTAGTACCTAGCTTTATCAAGACTGTATAGGTAAATGTTACAAATTACTAAGATACTTTAACTCGGGCATATCACTAAAAAATATAATGTGCATAATACCTTTAAAAACCGCAAGCGGAGCCGCGGGCAACAGCTAGTATAAAATATTTAACACAAGTTTTTGACCCTCCAACTTTTATTTAACTACCTATTTTTAATATTTTATGGAATTGACCAAATTGTGCAACAAACGAGATTTGATAAAAGATAAACGTATAAAAATAGTAAACAGTTGAATTATAGCTCAAATGAGCGCAAATAATCAGCATACAAAGGCATATTAACGTACTGTAAAGTTTCCTTATTAGGTGTGTATGTGTTTTACCTCGCAATTTATTTTCACGGCATGCTGGTTATGTAGGCGGTGGTGCAGCATAAGTTATACAAATATGTATTTAATCATTTTTATTGATATATTATCACAATTTTTACATTTTTACTGCAATATTATTATTTTATTACTCTGTTTGTATCCGTAGTTGTGGCGTTGTTGTAATATGTTCAAAATTAAGATTTCCGTTATATTTAATATTAACGAAAAAAATATATATACAGTTTTTTACATATAATACAATTGACTGAGGTAACCCAAAATTAAGTCAATTCAAGTAAAACTCAATGCCGCACCTTTAACTGCGAGTAGTAGTTGGAGTAGTACTTACTAAATCGAGTGGGAAATCCCGAGTAGGATCCTACCCTACGTTCGCACCCTCACGTTTACAGTCAGTCGCTGTGATGCTGCGCCTTGACCAATTATAAGTATAAATATTTCTTGCTAATAATTGTAAGGAGCTTGCTATACGGTAGTGTAATAAACAAAAGACTAGAATTGAACTTTAGATGATTTATAGAGGGACTATTTAGCTGGCCTTCACATTACTGATAATATACGTAACATTTTTTTTATCTTTATAAATATTAAGTATATATGTATGTATATATTTTTATAAGTATTATACATAATCGAAATTATATATTTATTGATATGTTTTATAAAAAATAATGCTACATATTTTGAATATTAGTTCAGGCGGTAGTCAGTTTACTGATCACCTATTTGATTACTAATCTAGCAAGGTAAATCAAATATTAAATTTGAAAAATAAAAATGCATATGTAATTTCATTAAGTCGTAAAATTTTAATTTTTAAATATCTAAACTAAATTGAGGACCGTCGTGGCGCAGAGGCGCAACATCTGCCTGTAACGCGACGGTTACTGGGTTCGATCCCCAGTCGGAGAAGATGGATTTTTCTATTTCCATTTTCTTCGCTCTGGCATCTAAGGCAAAGCGCGGCGTTGAGTTCCGCCACTCAACACGCAATGCCTCGAAAACGGCGGAAAGTGGGGACGGAGTAAGCAGGGACTAAGTAACGGAGTGTCTTAACACTAGGATCTTATGGTTCCTGCAGTTCCCTCTGCCTACCCTGCCATGTGCGGGATAAAGCATGAAGCTAAAAAAAAAAAAAAAAAAATAATTTTACTAATAGACCTTGCTTTTAGATATGTTTTTAGTATATTTAAAACTATAGTTGTAAATACTTTAAAGTTATTTGTTAACAATCTAATTACAATTTTTACTGACATCTTTTAAAATTTCTAAACACGTGTTTTGTTAAAAAGTAAAAACAGTAATATTACTAAATTAGATGAATTTTGCCAATTTAGTTAAAGAGTACTTTTCTCTTAACATACTAACTTTTGTAGAATGCAACAATTTTAACAACCTACCAGTAATTAGAATTCCAGAATAATATACACAATTATACCTGTAACTATACTTATCTAAGCGTTTCGATCAATCGTAAACGATGACATTGCGGATACAATGGGCACGCAAGTTAATAATATGTTATAATAATGTTACGAATTCATTTATATAATTGTACTGAGCACTCGTACATGCCCGCAATGTATTCTTTTTACCACTTTATATATTTACTTACTCTTAATGTTGTTAAATGTACATTAATTGGTCCAATGCTGGTGAGTTTTTATTAAATTCTCAATTTAAAAATTAGTTTTTTCAAATATTTACAGCAGCGCCAAAGCAATATTAATAATAAAACATTATATATGATGATTTTCAGAATTTAATATAAAAAAAGTTGGAAAGATATCTACTACCATAAGGTCTAAAATAAGCAATAACTGATATAATTACTGACTTTTTTAAAATTCTTGTCTTGATGCTGTGCAGGAGAAGGACGAGTGTGGGATAGTTACTACTCAGAGGAAAATTATATTTAAATTATCATCATGTCTTTTCATGTTCTGCTTCAAACTTAAGCTAAAGATTACTGTCTGTCTGTCCATACTTTACTAATTTTTATTGTATTATGACACTAGGTTCTATTTAATATTTACGTTCTATAGTTATCCCTGAACTTTGCCTCTCCGGTAAATAGTGACATTCTTAAGTAAACTCAACACAAATAATACAAAATATTTTATACCTTTTAATTCATTCTATAGGGTCCAGCTGATATTGAATTTCAATACATGGACTACTGTGATATGGAACAACACAAGGGAATAGATTTGACTATAACAAAGAGAAAATTTAATAGAACAGTACACGTTTATGACATATATCTAGAAACACAGTATGTCCTTGATGACTCATTTACTGTAAGTACATATATATTTGTTTGACAGCCTGTTTTAAAAATATTAGTTATTTACGATAGGGAAGAAAAATAAGAGAAGAAACAACTTAGCGTTCCATGGATTCACCGTGCGGGTGCCGGGCCCATCGTGTTGTAGGAAGAGGAGCTCCGAGCAGCGCTTGGGACTTGCGACCCAAGTGTAGGTTTAAAGGGGCCCCTTTAAAATGCATTAACGCTCACCTTCACTGTCCGAGCTCCTCCCACTACTTAACCAAATTTTAAATGATTCTACCAAAGCCGCCTTCGAAGTGCGTTCTAGAAATGAATTTGTGATAGTTCTAGACAGGCCGAGATCTTTTAATAAACTATAGAGAGATTTCGCTGTTATACCTCTCGCTCCTACTTCAACCGCATATAAGCTAGCTCTAAACCTATTCCTAGTCAGTTCGTTTGTAAGATCGAAATACTTGTTGAGTTTAAGGTGGTGACTTTTCGGGATATTTGTTTCCCACGGAACTGTAAGTTCTACCAGTACTACGCGTTTTAGGCTTCGAGAATATAGAAAAATATCCGGTCTGGATGACGAAACACAAATATCCTCAGGGATTTTATACTGTTTCTCATACGTGTCCATCACAAGTGTCCAATCAGGAGCTGGATCTAATATGGAGAAAGGCTTTTGTATAGGTTTTTTATGAGAACCTTCTTTCACAAACTCTATTGAGCGTTTGCTGGTTGTTATGTTTCTCTGTGCTCTTGCTACTGAAAGACTAACGGCTTCACGTATGATTTCCAGTACTTTGTCATGACGCCGCGAGTAATGACCACTATCCAAGAGTACCCTACACCCCACCAGCATATGTTTAGCTGTCCCCACTGCCTCTTTACAGATGTAGCAAGATTTACCGGTAGCTTTACTCCATCTCACTAAATTACTTTGATCTGGAAGAGTCATTTGGAACGCATTTAGGTAGAATTTTAACAGTGCTGGAGACCAGTCGTGAATTAGGGTGCGCCATTTTAAAGCTAAAGGGATACAGAATTCTCCTATAGTTAGCCACTCATTTTGCATTTCTAAGCCCATTGCGTGCACCTTATACTTATCGTTCTCATCTTGCCGAATAAAAGATTTTATTATGTCTGTGTCTTGGACTTTCCTCTTTGATCCTAACCCTACTTTACTAAATTGTGCTCCTATCATAAATTGCTTATGGAATTTAAGTCTTGACTCGAGCTCTGGGACACTTCTGTCTCTTGGAAGTGAGGTAACAATCTCATCCCGTGATTTTCCCAGAATATGTGTTTTGGCGACTCTTAGATGTTTATAGAGCTCCGATGGTTTCTTTAATCTCAACCCAAAATTATTTTTGTCTCTAAATAAGGTTGAGGTGTCCGCCGAATGCGCTAGCCCAAGCCAAAACTTCAGCATCTTTATGACGCTTGCATCTAACTTTGCCAAGAGAGTTTTATTAAAATCATATACGAGGAAAGGCCAATTCAGACGTGATGTTAGAAAATTGTCGTAAATCCAAGCTTTCTTGACATTACTTATAGGTTGATGGTCTACCTTTTCAAGATCCGTCATAAAGCTGTCGACTAGTACATCTAAAGATGGAGTTCGGCCTTTGTAATCTATTTTCTTACCGAGAAATTTAAAAGGTGCCGCCTCGGAAACTACAGCAATGCTTTCACCGGCAATTTTTAGTCCCGGATCGTAGGAGGTATATTTTGTGTCTCGCCTTCCCAGACAAAGACAGTGACACTTACTAGGTTTTGTCCTCATTCCTTTTGTCCACGTGCAAAATTCGTCTACTTCATCCAATAGCAGCTGGCATTGCTTTGGATTTCTAGTGAGTATCGCAAGATCGTCCGCAAAAGCAAGAATAGATTCCGTGTACTTGTTATTGAACTTAAACCGATAACCCCATTTTTTCTCGTGTTTAATTAGAATATCTAGTAAAATATTAATAACGATATTAAATACTATTGGGGATAAACAAAAACCCTGAAAAAGACCTACATTATAGCCTAAAGGTTTTGAATGGCCGTCTTTTGAGGTAATAACGAATTTTAATTTTGAATAGTATGACGCGATTATGTTGCTTACTATCGTAGGAAAATTATACCATTTTAAAGCGAACATCAATAGATCGTGTTGTACTGATCCAAACGCGTTTTCTAAATCTATCCAACATACCGTAACTTGTCTCTCACACGTTCTGGCGTCTTTTAAACTAGCAGTTAACAAACTATTATGTTCCAGGCATCCAGAAATTCCGGGTAGAAACCCTTTCTGGTAATTCGGCCTGAAGTACCTATTGCTAATCATGAAATGAGTCATTTTCGTCTGAAGTATTGAGAAAAAGATTTTAGATAAAGTATTGGTGAGAGCAATCGGTCTAGTATCCTTTGGATCTGTTACCCGGTCTTTTTTGGGAATGAGGACAAAAACTGCTTCTCCAAAAGACGTAGGTATTTGCTTTCTTGACCAGATTTTATCATATAAGTTATGGAGGTATTTACGAACTGATGAACATTTTTTGTACACTATATAGGGGATACCATCAGGACCTGGAGCTGATTTAGATGGTTTCTTTTTAATCTGTTTATTTATTTCCTCTAAAGTTGGTGGGTCACCTTGAAAGTCAATGTGAGGAATCTCAGGTCGTTGTTTATTTGGCTCCTTATATAGTCTTTCTATATTAGGCACTTCGTATGTGCTTCTATAATGCTCATAAGTTGCCTCATTGGTCAAGAGAAGCCTACCCCTATCTTCCTTAAAAATGTTTTTTGAGTACTCAAAAGGATTTTTATCGAAAGCAACCTCGTGTTTAGCCCGATCGAAATTATTATGATTTTCCGCGATCTGTAACGATATTCCCTGAATTAATTTCAGGGTTGACCGAAGCGCCCTAGACAATTGATGACTAAGATGATTATCGCCTAAAGCTTTGGCCGCACGAAGATTCTTTTTCAGTTCTCTTTTTTTCCTCCTCATTTTCGACTTAAACGCGTTTTCTTTGTTTTTATGAGCGTAATAATTTGGAGGTTGATGATATATATCCATATATCATTAAAATAGTCGTAAATAGTTTTTTGGAAAGTTTCTACTTGCAAGTCTAACTCCTGTTATATTTTAATTGAAAAAGATGATAAAATTTATTAATATTTTTTTTTTATTTTTGGTTGCCCATAAATTACTATGAATTTGTTTTTCTGCTATACGTATGATATGAATGAATTTAAAAAAAAAACATTAACCACATTATGATGTATTTGCATATTAATACAGATAGAATTTAAAGGTTCGCTAAAAAGAGACGGAGGCTACAAACAAGGCTCCACGCTTGTTAAAAAACCTTTATGTGACGGATTCCATTTAACTCTTGGTGAAATTTTCAATCAATATTTGAATGCAACTGGTCGCAGTGATTGTCCTTTTGAACCTGTAAGTATTACGTTATAAAATAATTGTTACTTCTATTTCCCTCCTTAAGACACCCCGTTTCTTATATGAACCTTGCCCGGCTTCAATAGATATACAAAAAACATCAAATCCACCAATCAGAACAAATGTGTTTACAGACAAACGAATTGGAGACTGATAAGAAAAATATTTTAGACTATGTATTTGTAAATTTTCGTAAAATATTACAAAATAGAGTTATGCGTTAAAGAAATTTGTCTTTTTCACTTATTTAAATTTTTAGTTAACTACACTTATCACTTAAAAAAAAATTCATTAATTACAGGGTTCTTACGAAGTTAACGGCTTCTACGTGGATAACCCACGCTTTACGGTACCGAAAATATATGGAGATTATAAAATGGATGTGTTCGTATGGAGGAACGACGATTTGATACGATGTTTTAATGGTTTCTATAAACTTATTCCAAAATCTGACGAATGACATATATTTTGTATGTAATTTTAGTTACTTTATACAATATAATATATCGCTGTAAATTTGATATAAGTTGTAAAAAATATATATTTAGAGAAGAAGACGTATTCATATATAAACTTTTTTAATTATTCATATTTTACCTTCATTTTGAGGGAAAAGGTCAAATGAAAAATTATTAATCAGAGTAAAAATTTCAATTACTACAATTATTTATGTAAATACTAAATAATATCGTTCTCAATATTTTGAGTTCAAAAACCTATATGATATCAGGTACACCAAGGTAGCTTAAATATTTTATTTAGTGAGAAAACCCTTAAGTTATATTTGTAAGTATATTATAGAATTGACGCAAATACTCATTACGTTTTAAAGGTTGTGAAGGGAAATTTCAAGGTTAACATTATTGAGGATTTATGCATTTTCTAATAGTAAATTGAATAAGATCATAGTATTAAATTCCCCAACAGATAGAAGTCAGTAAAGTTAAATAGATTTTTTTTACTTCCCTATTAAAAAGTGTAACTAAATTAATCTTTTTCTATGTTTTAACTTTATTAATTTAAATTACTAGGTGGATCGTGCATAACATACACAATAAAAATAACGGTAATTAAGCATTGTATGACTACAATGTCATGTTACACACGAGATTCTCATTTTGCAAGTGTTAAAAAATTTTTTTGCAAAAATAACAATAGCGAAATGTTTACAACATTCAAACGTGTGTGAATTTTATTTGCCTTGACTTAGATATTAATTAATCAAGTTGTAGTATGTAATAAGTTTTTGAAATTTTATGTTTATTCTCTTCCAATCTTACTGCATTGTCAGATTTCTCCGCTTCTTCACTCTTTGTCCTACCTAGTGTCAAAATTCTCTGTTCTTTGCCTAGGAGTGGGAACTCACAAGTATTATATAATTTTTTCAATGTATTGTTAATTATTAAATTGTTGCGTTGTCTCGTTACAAGTCAATTACTCTACAATTCAGTAAATATGAAAAAAGAAGTATTTTGAAAAAGTGCACGAATAACCCCTTTGATATGCTGGTATCAAACTGTACCATAAAAGCTACAAAGAGGTTATTCGAAAGAACATTCACTTGACAGAGTCGCTAGGCCTTTTCCTTGTAATGTAAATAAACTGTGTAGTTATTTACGAAATAAATTATAACAAATATATTAAGATTGATATATTTCACAATGGTCAGTGTTATGCTCACCTTGTATATAGTATTTCGACATAAACATACTATTTGTCGTAGGAAGTTCTAAATTGGCTGAAGTTTCGCAAAAGCCAAAACATTTGTAGACACACGATTATTCAGAGCTTGACAAAGGGCCTTAAACTACCTTGAACATACATAACATATTTGAACATAAGATATTGGTCACAAAAAGAATATATATTTTTTTTGTTTTATATTTTTCAAATATTAAGTTATGATATCAAAAGAATCTCGTAGAATGAACACGTGACGTGGGTTATTGCTCTGGTGGAAAGAATGCTTATTTATAAAATTAATAAAACAAAGTTTATAAGGAAAACAGTTCATCAGTAAACGGCGATAGGATAAAATATCGATTAAGTACGAATAGTATTCGCACGTCGAGAGTTCCGTACCAATTACTCCTTTGTACGTCAGAGGAAAGTACAATATATATTTTAAAACTTTAATGTAGGATCGTACGAACAAATGTGATTTGTATGATGTAACAAAATCAACATTAGCTTGTTATAGTTTATTTTTTCTGGCTATAAGTAACACATTTTCAGTTTTTATTTACTTTATTGATATAGTAAGTTTTAACTTGAGGACCGTCGTGGCGCAGAGGGGTAGGCGTACTCGTATACCTGTAAACGCGATGGTTTGAGGGTTCAATTCCCACTCGGGGAAGATGGATTTTTCTATTTCCATTTTCTTCGCTCTGGCACCTAGGCAATGGATCATAATACGTTCTGTTATTAAGTACGTAAATATGGATTGAGGGCCGTCATGTCACAGAGGCGTAAGCGTCTGCCTGTTAACTCGACGGTTTGGGGGTTCGATTCCCACACGGGGAAGATGGATTTTTCTATTTCAATTTTCTTCGCTCTGGAAACTAGACAAAGCGCGGCGTTGAGTTCCGCCATTCAACACGCAATGCCTCGAAAAAGGTGGAAAGCGGGGACGGAGAAGGTAGGAACTAAATAACGGAGTGTCTTAACATTAGTTTTATATGGTTCCTGTAGCTCCCTCTGCCTACCATGAAATATGCGGGATAAAGCTAAAAAAAGTTTTTACTTACATATTTCAAAGATTAACGGGACGTCCTATATATGTTTTCGCGGTGCAAACGTGCAAATATCGTGAAAAATAAGTACTAAACTTAGTGTTTATATTTATTGATTGCATTGAATTACAAATTTATTTATGTTTTTGTGTAAGTACTAAAGACCTGGATATTTGATATAACTTTAAATTTCTCTTGAAGATGGACGTCCGCCCATATACACATTAAGATTAATCCTATGAGGATGCTTTTTCTGTTTAATTATCGAATTCAAAAAAAACATTTTGGATTTCTAAAAAAATATCTTATAACAGTATCAATGAAAATATCACTATTACAAAAAATATCTCTGAAAACAAAGTGCGGTTAGGTCGTAAATTTATTATATGTGAGGCCAACCACCAACGTTTTTTGGTATTGACAAATACCAAAAAACGTTCTCCGACATCTCTGTTAACGTAAATATATTTTTAGGAATACATTATGTTCTGTGCGTGTTTAATAAAACAAAGAGGAACATTTTCGCACCCACAACGTATAAAAATAGCTACCTCTCAAAGGTTATAAATATGAATGGACGTGACAAGCTTAAGCAATTTTTGTATTACTCAGATCTATTTGTTTTTTTATCAATATTAATGATTTTTTATTCGATGCAGTGTATTCTTAAGGTTCATAAAGGTTAATACCCGTCCGTTTGTTGGGTTCTCCCTAATAAAACATACATTAGGGATTTCACGAGGTTTATTTTAACACACACAAGCACACAAATATTGCACCTATACTAAAGAACAAACTACAGTTTAGATTGTTCTATTTAATCATAATATACTTATTATAACAATTTATAGCTTATATAATATACAATTTTGACTCTTATTAAATAATATATTCAAACATATGAAAAAGCCGCCGTAGGGTATCCGTACACTACCCCAAAATTAACGTGTCTCCAAAATATAAATATAGGACATTAAGTATTTTTATTAGTTGTTATTTTATTAGTGGAAAAATATTTTTTTATATGCACTGTAAGAAATGTTTCTGAAGAATACGAAGTGGTAGTAACAAAAAAAAACGTTTTAAATTTAAATTCGATACAATTTTACAATAATAATAAGGAAATTAAATATTTTTTAGACTTTTCTAATTCTTGTATATTTTAAACTTTATTATTTTAAACTTGGATAAAAGATATTATTAAATATAATATTAGTGTATATTTATTAATTAGTTACCTTCTGTAAATGTAATATATATTATTTTTTGTAAATATTTCTTGTTCTTTTCTCTTTGGCTTCAAATCTGAAACGAAAATCACTACCTAAAATTAACTTTTTATAAATATATTAAAAATGTTTTTTTGAATTTTACAAGCCGTATAAGATCATCTTTAGGCATTGTTTCTTTATTGTCGATCTCGATTCCAATTCTTGATTTGATAGTCATTTGTTTATACAATTTTGTAATGAGAGCAAGGACTACTTTTCTTACGAAGCCGTATTGCGCATACAAAGGACACTATTGCAAAACAACATGCCCCAGTTACAGATTTATTTATTTACAAAGCTTATTATATCCTTACTTTGTCATAGAAAGCCCAACTTTAATTTCCGCCGCCAAACAAAAATGTCTTAAATAACAAGAAAACAAAAAATAACAAAAGTATCATATAACAAAATTATAGTTTTAAAATTGTATCGTAATAATAATAATAATAATAATTATATTATAATTATATGTAATATAGATTAATTTATATTTTTCACAATTTAAAAAAAATATTACGTAAATATATTGCAATAAAAAAGAAAATTATTTAACGTTAAGTAAATTTGTCATTCAGAGCTCGAATTCTAAAAAAACGTGGAGCACAGAGTGTATTGACACTATTGGTTCTTACTACGCTGCGATGAGCGAGATAGTATTGCATCTGTACTGAGGCTAAAGTCAAAAATTACATCTTATCCCAAAACCAATTCATAAAATGGCGGAATAACAATGGTTAATACTATATTGTAAGGATTAATCAACTGAACAGGGCAACGACACGGATCTCATTACGGTCGCGGTATTTCCAATTCTACCTAATATTATCATACAACAAAATTAATATTGTCGATATAATAAAATATATAGACGAAGGTCTATGAACCTCTAAGTTTACAATATTATGCTTACGTTTATCTTATGAAAATTACGCTCACGTAACATAAACAAGATATATTAAATTTAATAAAATCTTTCCCATCTGTGATTTTTACACATTTTAAATGACTGCTTTAAATATTAAGAAAAATAAAAAAGATTTATTTAAAAATTTAAACTTACAAGTTAATTTATTTCACTTCTATCACAACTCCAAGATAAAAACAATAAGTATCATATAAAATTTATTCACATTTTTTATGTAGATAAACATCGGTTATGAGTGTAAATTTTGCACAAGGTCAAATTATAATTTCAGTGATCTATATGACCAGTTTGATATCTCATATAGTATTAACAAAAATAAAGGTAAAAAATGTATAATAAAAATCAATATCTAAACACGACTAATATTTTGGATTTTTATATAAATTATTCCTAGCTTCCTGAATAAAAACTTGAATGCAGTATTTACTATCATACCTAGAGAGTATTTTTTTTTATATATAATAACTTCACGCTATTTATCGTATGTAGCAGGATATGTCGCGGTAACCTAGTGTTAAGACTATTAAAATTCAATACCATACTTTCTAATGTTAACAAAGCGTAAAATATGAATATAATTCTCCCTGATTGAGAATCGAACTTACAACTATCGTAATTACAACTAGACCCTGATACCGCCACGACAGCGTCTTTTTAAATACACAATACAAATTTTTAACACTAGGTTCCCACTTAGTATTAAGACATGTCTGTTCACTGTTTTCCGTTTTCCTTCGAGGCATTGTGTGTTAAGTGTGTGTCAAAGTCACAAAATCTCTTCTAACATAGTATCTTCCTACTGTAAAAGTGGTAGATATAGATTCGATCTCCACTAAGAGGAGTCAATTACTTTTTGTTTCATATTGATTCATAAAGAAAGAGTGGCTTAACAACAGGTACAATATTGATAAGAAAGAAAAAAGTGAGAAAAAGAAAGAAATAAGAAAAATACAAACGGAGAGAGCTTTACCCAACCGTATAAGAGGGCGTCCTAGATATTATCGTACTCCCTCACACATATACTCGTATTAATAGCAATGACGTATAATTATTATATGATAGTATACAAAATATAAAACAAGCTAAACAAATATAACATTTTCAAGTTCACTTCAATCACGTCAGCCGGTCGATCGAAGCTAAGGGCACGTGCACACATTAACATTCCCATTATCACTTGTACTTTTATCAAAGTTTTAAAAAAATAACAAAGAAAATTGTAGTTGAAGTAATTGTTATGTTTCATACGTTAACATTAATGAGCTAAATCTCTGATAAGTTTATAAATTATTATCATCATTGAGTACTTCCTGTGAATTTCAAAACATAAAGATACTTTATTTAGTTGAAAATAAATGAAATTATCCTTAAAAGAAGTTTTTTTTATTTTCAATATTAAAATTGATTTTTATTGTCCAATGTTGTTAGGACTTGCGCAAACTATGTATGTCAGTCAGTTCAGTCTGCACGCATCTTAACAAGAAATGGAAACACGTATTATTTTGTTGTGTGTAATTGAGCGTATATAAAAAATATTGTAAGTAATATTTTGTCTTTATATTGACAGGTTTTAATTCAGTTATTGCTTGTAACATATAGGTGATTGAAACAATATATATATATATATATATATATATATATATATATATATATATATATATATAAATATATATATATATATATATATATATATATATATATATATATATATATATATATATATATATATATATATATATATATATATATATATATATATATATATATATATATATATATATATATATATATATATATTATATGTTATGATTCACCACTGTTGTTTTGTTTTAATACCGGTCATGTGCGATTCGATCTCACGCACCTAACCTGCTAGTTTTAATACAATTTTTAGCAAAAAGCTTTTTTGCTGCAAATTGTATTTTTTATTGTGTATACCTGCAACGGAGTTTAGACTGGTTATTTACTATTATCAGACTGTAGTGTCGTTAATTGTTGCTATTTTCACCAATAATCATTTATCCTGTAAAAGTTCAGTTTTGTACTAACAAATTTATGTTTACAAATTAATATATTATATCTTCTTCTTCTTCTTCCACTTAGCATTATCCCGGCTAACTGCCAGGGTCTGCTTTCCGACTCAAACTACTCCACTTTGCACGGTCTTTAGCATCCTCAGTGGTAAGTCCATTGGCTCTCATATCCTGCAACACGACGTCCAGCCATCGCTTCCTGGGGCGTCCGGGCAGTCTCACTCCAGGAACCGACATTACAAGGCATTGTCTTCCGACATAGTTCCTAGGCCGGCGCAAAACGTGGCCATACCATCTCAGACAACGCTCTTGGAGCTTATCCGCTACGTCACGGACCCCCAGACTACCTCGAATGAATGTATTGCGTATGCGGTCAGCCCGCGTTACACCACACATCCACCTCAGCATCTTCATTTTCGTGACGTGAAGCTCCTGAGTGTGCCGAGATAATGCTGGCCAGCATTCGCTGCCGTATAAAAGAACTGGTCGAATCATGCTCTTGTATATCAGTCCCTTGAGTTTGTGTGGTATTCTGCGATCGCAGACCACACCAGTGACCTCCCGCCATTTGGCCCAAGCAGCGCTAATACGGGCGTGGACATCGTGGTCGATGCCTCCGGACTCGTGCATAATGGATCCTAGGTATCTGAATTTTTCTGTCTTGACGACTGATTCAGAACCTATCTGGATAGTGCTCGAGTCCGGGCTCCTACAGGCCATGTACTCGGTCTTCAACACATTTAGTTTAAGACCACCGTTCTCAAGCGTACCCTTCCAGACGTTCACTTTGTGCTCAAGCGTCAGTCGGTTCTCGTCAATGAGTGCTATGTCATCGGCATACATCCGTGCCGTGCCGTGCCGTGACAGTATCTAGCACTACATTAAACAGGAACGGACTCAGAGCTGAGCCTTGGTGAACCCCTACTGTAATCGGGAAGGGTTTTGTGTCGCCAACAGCGGTCCTAACCACAGAAACGGAGTCATGGTACATATCTCTGATAATATCAATATAGGATTCGGGGATGCCTTTGGATCGCAGGGCCCACCAGATACACTGACGTGGTACACAGTCGAAGGCCTTCTGCAAGTCTAGGAATGCTATATGCAGAGCTCTCCTTCTTTCCCTGTATGCCTCCATCAAGGTTCGGAGGGCAAAAATTGCGTCCATAGTACCTGATCCTGGCTGAAATCCATATTGACACCCAGAGACAGTACATTCTTGGCGGAGCCTGAGGCCGATCACGCGCTCGAAGAGTTTCATGGTGTGACTCATAATCTTAATGCCCCTATAACTACCGCAATCTTGAACACTGCCCCTTCCTTTGTAAATAGGGGTAATAAAACTGTGCCGCCACTGGCTTGGCATCGTCCCAGTGCTCAAGACACGGTTAAAAAGGTCAGTAAGTATGAGCACACCAAGAGATCCCAACGATTTCCACGCTTCGATCGGAATATTGTCAGGCCCCACCGCTTTTCCGTTCTTCATGCGTCGAAGATCTCGAGTCTCATCAAGGGTAATTGGAGCAATAAGTCCAAGGTTAGGAGGTGATTCAGACGGAAGACTAAACGAGTGCTGAGTATTCAGCAACTCTAAGAAATAACTTCTCCACCTCTCCTTCACAGAGGCATGAGTACAGAGCAGCTTGCCCTGGGAATCTCTGACGCAAAGACATTTTGTGATATCTTGCGTCGCTTTATCCCGAGTACGTGCCAGTTTGTATATGAGCTTCTGCCCCTCCACAGTCTCAAGTTTGTCGTATAATGGCGACAAACTTTCACTGCGGGCCCTGGCTACAGCTCTTTTGCTGGCACGTTTTGCTGCTATGTACTCCAGTCTGTCTTCAGGAGAGTTGGAATGCTGCCACTCCTTAAATGCAGTCTTCTTTTCACGAATCACTACCTGTACCTTATCATTCCACCACCACGTCTCCCTGTCGATGACACGCCCTCCCCTAGAAACGCCAAGAACACGTTTACTAGCCGTAATAATTGCTGACTGAGCTCGATCCCAAGCTTCCTGAGCAGTTTCGGTATCAGTTGATAAGTTTTGTTTGTTAACCTCTTCCAGAAAGTCGGTTTGCATCGGTCCCTTCAGCAACCACCACTTGATTTTAGGCTTACGCGTCTCTGGTATTTTCTTTGTCGGGGTAACGATATAGTCCATGACTAGAAGACGATGTTGGGCCGTGAGGCTTTCACCGGGAATGACTTTACAGTTAGTTACCTTGCCCACATGACAACGCCTGGTCAACAAATAATCTATTTGAGTTGAGTGGGGCCCACTTGCATACGTAATAAGGTGTTGTGGACATTTCTGGAAGAACGTATTAACGATGGCTAGATCGGACGCAATACAGGTTCTTAGAATATTTTCTCCCTCTGCATTGCGACTACCGTGACCAAAACCACCGTGGACACGCTCATACGTATCCGCAGCCTTACCCACGTGGCCGTTAAGGTCCCCCCCAACTATGATTACCTCAGTAGATGGTATAGCAAGTAGAACCTCTTCACAGTGCTCCCAAAATGATTCCTTTTCGGCCCGACTACAACCAGCCTGGGGAGCGTAAGCACTAATTAAGTTGGTGATAACCCCCTCAACCTGTACCTTCACCCGCATCAGGCGGTCGCTTTGTCTGTCAACTTCAAGGAGACCATTCCGTAGCTCCTCAGACAGAACTACTGCTACACCAGCTTTACCGGTAGGTGACCCAGTGTATATGAGCTGGTAACCCTGTCCGATGTTACAGGACTTATTGCCCTTCCAGCGCGTTTCCTGTAGGAAAGCACACTGGACCCGACGTCTCATGAGTACGTCTGCGAGTTCTCTGCATCGTCCGGTTAAAGAGCCTATGTTCCAAGTTGCAAAGCGGAGTTTCCTTCTAGGTACTATCTTCTTTAGCCGTGTTCGTACTTCACACGGTAGCCCTTGCCCATTTAACACAGGTGTAGGGCGATGTGCCTGCGCGTCGTTTAACGGCGACGCCCTAACCGTACCTAGCAACACTTTTCCTTTACTGACCATTTTAAGTGGCTAAATGGCGGCTTTTTAATGGAGCGATTGCCATCTGACCTCCAAAACCCGTTTTTAAGGGAAAAGCCAACAAGGAATAAGGAATAAGAGGAGAGAAAGGTTAGGAAAGCGAAGGTAAGGACACCACTTTCATGGATTGGAGAGGAGTATGCCAGTGGTGGCTCGAGGATCCGGGGTCGCACACCCGTATGCCCAGTACTAAACATCGGACAGATATTTACCCTAATATATTATATATATTAGATAAATATATTAAAGAGATTTTCTATATGCAAGTAACTTAATGTAAAACACATATGTATATAACAATTTGTTATATATTAACATATATTACATCATACATAGGTGGAGTCGTCATTTTATATACTTCAAAGTTTTTATTTAATGTAATAACTTCACAGCGGAAGGAAAATTTAATACACCCGCCACTTATAAGTAATAGTTCACAGCAATAATGAATGTGTAGGTTGTGCAATAAACATGAATGCAAGCTGACGATGCTGATAGCAAACCAGTTCTACGAACTATGGTGCTTAACCAGATCCTTTATCTCACGACACCCACCCTTTCATATCCGCAACTCACTGTCGTATAATTTACATACATTCATATGTTTGTATTATTCATTATTCACTTTCTGTATGTATATGTAAATGAATTTTTAAAAATGTGCATTAAAACGTTTTACGAACAGTCTTCTGTATTGCAGGGTCAATATAAGGATAGGTAGTAGACGCGTTGACTCAATGGCTACTAATACTGAAAATTATGTTGAATTTATTAAAATAGCATTCAATACGTAAATGTTTAGTGAATTTTAATTTGAAACAATTATAAATATTTCGTTACCTTCACCCAACCCTGCATTCAATATGGTTACTCAAAACGGTTTTTAAAGTTTAAAATTGAATTAAATTGTTATTTAAAATATATTAGTAATTACAAGTTATCATTTAAGTTCAGTTATAAAAAATATGGCAACAAAAAAATTAGCGTTAAAATTTATATTTTTATCATTTTAAACTAATTCTATCAATATTTTTATGATTTTTAAAGTCTTAATCAACACTGAGGATAGAAAAATACTTAAAGAAAACATATTAAAATTTGAACGCAGCGAGACTCGAACCCACGCCCTCTTGTGAACCGTGCAAGTGCTCTCACCACGAAGCAATGCGTTGGTGACAGCGCTTGCACGGTTCGCACGTGGGCGCGGGTTCGAGTCCCGCTGCGTTCAAATTTTTACATGTTTTCTTTAAGTATTAATTCTATCAATGTTATACACTATTAGTAATGTTAGTAGTTCCGAAAAATAAACTTCCTTATTACAAACAAATCTGTTTAATTACACACTATGAAAATTTCTAAGCTAATGGCTACATTACTTTCCGTTATCTCAAGGTCATTAGTAAGAATAACTGTGACGATAATCCGCTGGAACCCTATTTAGTTTGATATTTTTCGTCTAATAAAACATAACATAATTTTAACTATTTATTTTTTTATTTTGTATTCAAGAAAAAAGAAAGGTAATATAATGATTTATGCTCGATTTAACTAGCCGTTTTCAATTTAACTGTATTTTTATGTGACAAGAAACTTACGTAAAAATGTTCACGTAGTTTTGACTACCATAACATAGTTAATATTGAATTACAATATGATAGAACACGGAACTAAATGGGCGTACTGTAACAGAGCAATCGTTCTTCGTATTTAGATAGTAACTGTGTGTCCTGACCAGCCGGAAAGGTTACCGATACCTTTCTTTGTGTACACTGTACACCCGTTGCCGCTTGCACAAACAAGGCTACCTTTCTATTCACATTTTATACAAATGCTCCATTAATTTAGTTATGGTAAGGTTCTAAAGGTAAGTTCTCAAGCTAACCTGATTTTTGAACAACTTAGTATTTTGAAACAATTCACTATCTTGTATTTGTTGCTTTTGCAATTTTACGTTGAAAGTTAACTTATAAGACCCAAATCACGTTCATATCTTTAAAATATATTATTTTAAGAATACTTTAACGTCGCCAGTTAGGTAACTGATGCTATCGTTGTACACTCGTAGGTAAGACTTACACATGTTGCGCACTACATA
The DNA here is from genome assembly GCA_037178615.1 of Dione vanillae. NCBI lineage: Eukaryota > Metazoa > Arthropoda > Insecta > Lepidoptera > Nymphalidae > Dione > Dione vanillae. Next base: position 699,552 of record JAZFAU010000130.1, read on the forward strand.
TTGTGACCACGAAATTCTTACGTTATGACCGCCACGCACTTCGAGGTCAAGCATTTTATTGACACCTGACATTGTTCTAGCATTACTGACCAATTACCCACTGAAATCGCCTTACTTTTTAATTATATCCGTTCAGTATAAATATGGTTGAATGCGAGTCGAATTTATCAGTCGACCGTACACGGTTTTGAAGTGATCTAGTTCGTCGGACAAACACAGACCACGTTTACAATGCAATCGCTGGTGGTGTTCTTCGCTCTCGCCGCTGTGGCTTGCGGTTCAATCATCCCCTTGGCGCAACCTGCGCACCACCCGGCCCTCGTGCTGGACCCTCACGGCCGTCCCCTGGACACTGCTGAAGTCATCAACGCTCGCGCCCTTCACCTGCAAGCTAAGGCTCTCGAACCCCATGGCCACGCCATCGCTCCCCTCGTGCACTCCGCCGTCGTCGCGCCTGCTCCCCTCGTGCACTCCGCCGTCGTCGCGCCCGCTCTGGTCGCCGCTCCCGCTGCCGTGTCCCACCAATCACGCGTGGACGTACGCTCGAGCCCAGCCATCATCGCTCATGCCGCTCCTGTCATCAGCGCTCATGGACTCGCCGCTCCTCTGTTGAGCTACTCCGCCCACGGACTCGCCGGACACGGCCTCGCTGGACACGAACACCTTCTCAAGAAGCGTTCCCTCGGCCACTGGGCGTACAGCGCACCTCTCGCCATCGCTCCCTCCGCCGTCTCTCACCAATCTCGTGTGGACGTAGTATCCAGCCCTGCCATAGTGTCTCACGCCGTAGCCCCCGTCGTCTCGCACGCCGTAGCCGCCCCTGTGCTCGCACACGCCATCGCACCCGCTGCAGTGTCACACCAGTCCCGCGTTGACGTGCGCAGCAGCCCCGCTGTCGCAGTCGCCGGCCACAGCATTGTCGCTGCCGCTCCCCTCGTCCACGCCGCTCCCCTCGTCCACTCCGCTGCCCTCCTCCACGGCGCTCCATTGGCGCATGGTGCTGGTCATTTAGTCCATGGCTGGTGAAGAGCCCCTCTGACGAACTGTATATATAATAATTGCAATATTTAAAAATAAAAAAAATATTTATAAATAAATAAATTAATAAATATAAAATGTTTCATATATTTAAAAACTAGTTACCTAACTCTATGTACATATTTAAAACAAAACATTTTATTTGTCTTTGTTTACATTTATTTATACACATAATGATGAAAATAGGAAATATTATTAGAGAAAAGTTAAACTTCTTTAAATTTAAACCAAACATTCTTGAATATATAATTACAAGATTTAAACAGGGCAACTATTTTTGAGATTCTTTATTCCGTTTAAACATATAAATAAAATAAATAAAATAGCCATTTATTCTACTACTCATTTTTGCAGATACAATACAATACACTTTCATTGATCAATAATCTAATTTATGGTATTAAATTTAAAATCTTACGGCCTTATTCATAAAAAAATCTTATAAAATGTTTTAAGCATACTTTAGTTAACACGCTCTTTAGGCTTATAGAACGTTCGATAAATGTTTGTATTCATAAACGCTCTATAAGCCTTCTATAACTAAAGTGTCACTAATTTGATTTATACGTTCACAATGTTGCCACTATACTGAAGTCGGTCGACTTGTTGCCGAAAATACCAGTAAATCCACAGATGATAAGTGACAAACGCATTGACATAGTATGACCACAGATAATATTACGTACAAAAATATATTATTGGATCTGGCTTGACATATACCGGCTTGATTTACGTCGTTGTTATCACAAAAACACGAATGTTTATTTTATTTTAGTTTATAAACTTAGTTAATTTTTAAAAAATAAAGTCAAATAAAGTAAAACGACAAAGAATTGAAAATTGTTCAGACGTGGACAAGTATTACCTATGTTCTCTGCACCTTTCTTATTTAGAATTTATTGTTAATAAACTTGTTAATAACTAAATATAGTTAATAAATATCGAACAAAATGTCAATTGTTATATTGTTTTGTTTACGAAACTGAAATTGACACTCTTGATGACAAGTGACTCGACGACGTCATATCAATGCTCATATTAGTATGAGCTATAATCAGCTGTTATATGAATCGGCCATCTTTAGACGTTAAAACACTCTTATAGTAGGGTTCTCGGTTCTATAACTTTATGATAGGTTAATAGAACTGATTGGCACTAATATGCTGTTATGAATAACGTTTTTTGACAACTGTACTATATCGAGTCTTTAAGTGTGCTATAACTTTTTATGAATAAGGCCGTAAGCATTTAAATTTTTTGCTTAATTTAAAATTCATATAAATTCAATAGATAAATAATTAATAATTACATATTTTGGATTTCCATTTAAATATATATTCGTTTCTAAAACATATAGCGAAATCAACCTTTCTACCTTAAGTAATAAGATTAATAATGTTTAAAAGTTAAAACTCTTAAAACTTTTAAACATTAATGAAATCATAATCTACTTTGATATATATTTTTTAAATGTGCTCCGAAAAGTTTTCTCATATGACACATTACTTACACATATTCGTTAATTGTATAAATATTATTTTATTTCTACTAAAACTAAACATTAAAATTAATTAAGCAATGCAGGGCCAATGGTACCTTATACCTACTCATTTAACCTTGTTACCCTAAAACGTACCAACGTACCAATATATATGAAATTAGATATAAATAAAAAATGAAATATTTCGAGGGCTGAAACCAGAATGTCTTGACACTAGGTTCCCTTGGTTCCTGTGGTACCAAGGGGACTGAGGAACCCATCCTGTCATGAGCAGGATAAAGCGTGAAAATAAAAAAATTATATGTTTATATGAAAACTAGAAATACATTCATTTACCTATTCAATATCTTAAATATCGAAAGCTCAAGTGAATAAAGAGATCATGATCAACCATAAGGGGAAGGTTTGAGTTCAAAGAGAAAGAAGTTGATGACCTTAGGGTCATGATATTAAAAAAGCTATATCTTTTGTACAAGAAATGTGCAAAATTGCAGCGCAAGAAAGCATGTCGTATGTAATGCTTGTAACAACACACCATATCAATCGCTTTACACATACTATAATAATAAATAACATACACACATCATAAAAAATAAAAATCTTTCTATCTCAAGCAACATGAGCTCAAAGTTGGTTATTACAATATAACTACTTAAAAGCTATGTTAATAAAAAACATCAACAAAAAAACAATTAATAGAAAGCTACCACAAGGAGATTGACCTGGTCACACTTTACTTTTACATGTATGTTGATTTTAAAAATAATAACATTTTAAAAATCGTATTCCCTAACATATAACAATATAAAAATTTCTTACAAAGCCTGAGTATTTCGTACGTAATTCCCACTCGGAGAAGATAGATTTTTCTATTTCTATTTTCTTCGCTCTGGAAAGAAAGCCAGCGGTGAAAGAAAGTGGTGAGTGGCGGAACTCAAAGCGTTGAGTTCCGCCACTCACCACGCAATGCATCGAAAAAAGGCGGAAAGCACAGACAGAAAAAACAGGTACTAAGCATCGGAATATCCTAACACTAAGTTCCTGCTCTGCTAGTTCTCTCTGCCTACCCTGCCATGTGCGGGATAAAGCATGTAAAGCAAAAATACAGTTATTTCAAACGATTTTCATATTTCATTCACAACATTAAATGCCCTGAATAGGATTGTGATATAATATTAATGTTTAAAATCAGACCGTCTTATTGCACAACTTTAGACTCAAGTTTAAGGGATTTTTTTAAGAATAAAGTTATTATTGATGATACTCTTTCATTAAAATTTATTTTGCTTGATATATTTCGTACATACAGAACTTCTTTTACATTGAACTATGAGCAGTAAATAATAAAATATTTCTTAAGCTTGTGTGTTAAATTACGTGAGAATAGTATTATCAAATGAACATTCATTAGTGCCTGTGATAATAACGATAGTGCAAAAATTACATAACGTGCCGTCTTTATTTACTTTTGTTTTATTATATATATAAATACTGCTTATTTTTAAATACAAGACATTTTTACTGTTATTTATAAATAGCGTTCCAATTTATATTCTATACTAAATAAATATATTAAAAAAAACATAAAATTTTTTGTAACGTAGCCAAATTTGAATCTCGACTCCTGGAAGCCGTCTAAGCGACCACTAAACCATACAAAAGCCATTACACGCTAAACAAAACCTACTTTACTGATTTAAATGCTTAAGTTTAAATAAAAAAGCAATATTTTTTTTTTTTGTGTCCAATATATAATTTAAAGGGAACTATTTTGTAGTAGTAACAAATATGAGGTTACGTCGCATCCGTGTCAAAATAAAATTTAAATGTCGCTATTCTTGGTGGATTAAAAAAGAGAACATGCTCATCAACCCGTCTACAAAGCAAATATGAATAAATTACACCGCGAAAGTTTAAAATATAAAAATGCTCATCAAACACAATTTTTCCTTTTTTGCAACTTTTTCGTGAGCTTGCACTATCAAAAACTTACCAAGGCTTAAGTAAAGCTAAATTTTAAAACTTTGCAGAGTCCTTTATTTAATAAACTCTCATTTTTGGCTTTTGCCGCGGTAACATTGTTTAGTATGAGGGGAAAAATATATTCACTGTCACCTTTCCTTGTTGCACATTTCCGTTACACAATAATTCTTAAACCTGCTAATGTCGACGGCCGATAACAAAGCGATGACGATAAGATAAATTGTGCCCTTACTCATGCTCTTCTCTTACTTGTTTTAGATAAAATATTTAATTTTTAAAATGCTCCTTTAGTACAGTCTACAAAATAATTCTCGATTCCTTACATGCAATTTCTGAACAATGGACCGAAATCGAAAATTTAATGGTTGTAGCTTTTTACAAATGAAATATAATTTGCTAGTACTCAATATATCGTTATATAAATGTTATGCTAAGACTTTTTAGATATATCGTAACTGTGTATTTTAAATTGTTGAAAATATTTTTTGAAAATTAGATAATAGGAAAGAAACAAATATATAAAATTAAGTATTCTTAAAATTATTTTTAAATGATTATGTAGTATATAGTAAAAAATATTAGGTACAATTAAATATATAAAACTACAATCACAGATGATTTAACTTTGAAAGAGCAAAATATTTCCACTTTTCAAAAAGAGTGTTGAGTGGTGGAACTCAAAAGCGCGCTTTGTGCTGTTAGCAGCGTAAGGTAAATGATTATTATTCATTCTACCACCTGAGAATTGAATCCACGCTCGCTCGACCAGTATTGCTTTAAACATCTATCATTTTGATACAATACAATATAATTGTTTAGTGCTTTATTTTGATTTACGTTGCAAGGATTGCACAAAAAAAATCCTTTGTACATATTCTAGTGAAAAAATATTGTTAAAATCCGTTGCATAATTTTAAATTTTTTTTAGCATATCTATGTATCGTAAAAGATTTGAAAGGGAATCGCAAATATGCTATAACAGATATATCGATAAAGTCGAAGATGCTGCCACAGTAAATATAAAATATTTCCAGACATTCGTTAACAATCGCAAAAATAAATCAGAGATCCCTACCAAGTTTTAGTACTGGCTTGGACGCATGTAAGCTTTTTTTCAAATTTTTTTCAATCTGTATTCCAACCAAGTGACATGTCCGAGTCTTATAGCACACTGATATTAATAATCTGGATATAGAAACCAGAACTGATAATATCATATTTGACATATTTATACAGAATAAAATAAAAAAAACAGCTTAACGACTTAGATCCCTCTAAAAGCAGTGGTATTGACAACATTTCGTCCGTTTTTCTTAAAAATACTGCTTCAACAATTTATATACCATTATTCGAACTTTATAATAAATCCTTAAGGGAGGGAGTATGCCCGACGGTATGGAAATCTGCTAGAATTACCCCGGTATATAAAGGAGGCTCAAAAAGAGATGTAATTAATTATCGGCCAATTTCCATCCTTCCTGTCTTAATGAAGATATTTAAAAACTTATTCACAGTAGCATTTATCCACTACTTCATAACAGCATAATTCTGCAACAACATGAATTTGTCTGTAGACGTTCCACTGTTACAAATCTTTTAGTCTATACAATTAAATTATTTGAGAATCTAGATGACAACGTACAAATAAACAGTATATATACGGACTTTAGGAAAGCATTTGACAGTGAAGATCATAAAATACTATTAGATAAAATAGCCTTTAACGGTATTCGAGGTAATCTCTGGGAGTGGTTCAAATCTCACCACTACTATTCATTCTCTTTATTAATGACATTAGTGACTGTTTCTTTAATTGTAATTATTTGTTTTATGCTAACGACCTTATATTATATCGTACTGTTACTGACAGTTCTGATCACGACAAATTTCAGGAAGATTTAATTCGACTTAACGAATACTGTAACAAAAATAAATTCGAACTCAATTTAGGTAAATGTAAAATTATATTTTTTACTAAGAAAAGAGGTTAGTATATACGATTATTCAATATGTCATACTACTCTTGAAAGGATTCAGAATATTAAAGACCTTGGAGTAATTTTGGACAGTAAGCTAACACTTGGCCTAAACGTTGACAATATTTGTGATAAAGCGTACATAATTTACGCTTTTATTGATCGTGCCTGTAGTGATTTTAAACGCCCGACCACACTTGTCCATCTTTTCAAAATGTTGGTTTGTTCTCAACTAGAATACACAGTTGCTGCATGGGATCCATTTTATAACACATATGCTGAGAGAATTGAAAGAGTGCAAAGGAAATTCCTTCAATTCAATTCATTTTAAGTGCTACCACAGCCGCCTTCCCTATTCCATACTTTTGGAAAAATACAAGTTATCGCGATTAGTAGAAGATTACAATTACAAGGGATGTATTGTAGGACTTATGCCATAACAAGTACGACTGTATGAATATCATAAATAAAATTTACTACCTAGTACCGATCAGGCCACACATAAGAGCTTGCCATACTTTTTTCTTTACCTAAAACTCGCACTAACGTTGGACCGATCGCCCATGTATCGCCTGATTGAAATATACAATAAATATTTCAAGGATATCTTTATGAACACCCCTAGTTGTTGCAAGATTCTAATGCACTATTATAACTGAAGTCTGACGAAGAAATAAAACTGTGTTAACTATAATATTTTAAATCGAATCTTATGTAATTTCCATTTAGTAACAACTTTAACAATAAGTAATTAATCCTTCAATTTTTTTGGGGAGCTACCAAAATGTATTCCCCCCCCTTCTACTTATTTACTATATTTTATTTTTTTGTCCTATTTTAAATTTGGTTTATTACTTTTCTTTTTTTTTTTTGTTCCTCAGTTCCATTAAAATAAATAGCGTACATACATTAAGAAATATAGAAAATTGTATAGTCTAATCTCTCAATAACTTTAGTAGTAATCTGTTGTTTAACGGTGTTTGGTTCACAATTATGTATTTTTTATATCTAACTTAGTGTGTGTTGGTGACGCTGTTTGTTAAACACACTAATAAATAACTAAAAATAAATAAATAAATAACTAACTAAAATAAATAAAATCAATAAACTTACATGTGACTACCACATTAACTTTTAAATTACTATTTTAAACAATTTTTGGTATTGGTTAAAATTAACCCTAATGTCCTTTGTCAAGGTCTACTAAAAGTAAAAATAAAAATTTCATTTCCACCATCTCCAAAGTCATCTTAATTAAAAAACATATAAGCACACTTAAATAAGGATTTTGTAGCTAGTTTTTAATATCCCTAAGTTACCACTACTGCAAATAAATGTTATGTACCTACTGTATACATTAGTAAACGAAGCCAAAGCAGAAATACATATGTTTTGTGGTATAAATATTGAATCAATAAATAAATCTTTAGTTTTTTAAAATTCACCAAGTTGAAAAGTTCCCGAGGTCAAGGTTTTTATAAACAGTTGACATTTTCAAGCTCTACCATTAACACCTAAATCGCCTTACGTTAGATTTATTTTCCGTTCAGTATAAAGAGATCGAATGCGAATCGAATTTATCATCGCCCGTACACGGTTTTGAGTGATCTGTTCGTCGACAAACACAGACCACGTTTACAATGCAATCGCTGTTGGTGTCTTCGCTTTTCGGCCGCCTGTGGCCTGTGCGGTTCAATCATCCCTGTGGCTCAACCTGCGAACCACCCGGCCTTGTGCTGGACCCTCACCCGTCCCCTTGACGACTGCTGAAGTCATCAACGCTCGCTCCCCTTCACCTGCAAGCTAAGGCCTCTCGAACCCAAGGCCACGCCATCGCTCCCCCTCGTGCACTCCGGCCGTCGTCGCGCCTGCTCCCCTCGTGCCCCTCCGCCGTCGTCGCGCCCGGCTTCTGGTCGCCGCTCCCCCTGCCGTGTCCCACCAATCCCGCGTGGACGTACGCTCGAGCCCAGCCATCATCGCTCATGCCGCTCCTGTCAACTCGCGCCCAATGACCTCGCCGCTCCTCTGGTGAGCTACTCCGCCCACGCTCTCCGGACACCGCCTCGCTGGCACTGGACGACTCCTCAAGAAACTTTCCCTCTGCCATGGCGTACAGCGCACTCTCGCCATCGCTCCCTCCCGCCGTCCTCCACCAATCTTCGTGTGGACTTAGTATCAAGCCCTGCCATAATTGGTCCCTCACGCCGTAGCCCCCGGCGGCTCGCACGCCGTAGCCTCCCCTGGGCTCGCCACCCATCGCACCCCGCTGCAGTATCACACCAGTCCCGCGTTGACGTGCGCAGCAGCCCCGCTGTCGCAGTCGCCGGCCACAGCATTGTCGCTGCCGCTCCCCTCGTTCACGCCGCTCCCCTCGTCCATTCCGCTGCCCTCCTCCACGGCGCTCCATTGGCGCATGGTGCTGGTCATTTAGTCCATGGCTGGTGAAGAGCCCCTCTGACGAACTGTATATATAATTATTGCAATATTTAAAAGTAAAAAAAATATTTATAAATAAATAAATTAATAAATATAAAATGTTTTATATATTCAAAAACAAGGTACCAAGTAGTAAGTTAGTAAGTTATTTAGTAAAACAATAAAATATAACAAAAACAAAATCAATTAATAGACAGCTACCACAAGGAGATTGACCTGGTCACACTTTCTTTTACATGTAGTAAATATATGTAGGTTTTAAAAATAATAATATTTTAAAAATCGTATTCCCTAACATATAACAATTTTAAAATTCCTTACAAAGCCTGAGTACATAAAACTTAACTTTTTCATATATTTTCGCTATATTTATATCCAATAAATATTGAAATCAGGGAGTTTATTTAAAACGTGTTAATATATTTTAAGTAATCTAATTGATTAACTTTAAACACACCGTACGCCAATAAGAATCTGGAATTACATCCGTGTTATTTATTTTTATGACATTTTGTAATAGGTACTATTGACGAAGTAACTGTCGTGCAAGTAAAAAAAATACTAAACTTAACTTCAATATAATAAATTTATACTGTAAAATCATGGTTTTTTATAAAAAATCTATAGTGTCCGTTGAAACTGTATTCAAATGTATTTCAGAAATAACCAGAACTCAATCACTGTTTGCCCGTTACTCAACGCACATAGTATCTAAAATTATTTCCGAAACATCTATGTATGTTTATGAATAAAAAATATCATTTTATCCGCAGTATTTACCTGGATCAAAAGTGGCAGTAATGAATTTTTCCAGCCGAATTCTAATACTGTGGAAATTGAATAAAACGCTGACGTACACATGTTTATTCCAGATAAATATTAAATAAAAATAAATTTACAAAGACCCAGAGAGGAACAGAAAACAGGCCAAAATCCATTTTTAAAATATAAATTTGTGTTCAGTATCTTATAAAAAAATATACAATCATTTCAAACCATTTTCATGTTTCATTCACAATTTTAGTTATGTATTTAAATTAATAATAATAATTACATGAATAGGATTTCAATATAAAATATTAACGTTTAAAATCAGTCTTGTCTCATTGCACAACTATACTATAATCAAGTCTAATGCATTTTTTAAGAATAAAGTTATAATTGATACTCTTTCATTAAAATTTAATTTGCTTGATTTATTTCGTCTGTACAGAACATTTTATACATTTAACTAAGAGCAGTAAATAATAAAATATTTCTAAAGCTTGTGTGTTAAATTACGTGAGAATAGTATTATCAAACGAACATTCATTAGTGTCTGTGATAACGATGGTGCAAAAATTACATATAACGATAGTGGAAAAATTACATAACGTGCCATCTATATTTACTTTTGTTTTGTTTTTATGTATAAAATTTAATAAATACTGCTTATTTTTAAATAACGATAACTTTTACTGTTAATTTTAAATACCGTTCAAATTTATATTCTACACTAAATAAATCGATATATTAAAAAGAAAACATTAAAATTTTTGTCACGTAGCCAAATTTGAATCTCGACTCCTGGAATCTAAGCGCTCTGACCACCAAGCCATACGTTCTTATTATGCTACATGAAAAAACTTACACGCGACAAAATTTTAAGTGTCCATATATAACTTAAAGGGAACTATTTTGTATTAGTAACAAATATAAGATTACGTCGCGTCCTTGTCAAATTAATGGAGAAAAATTAATATCTCGCTTTCCTTGGTAGATGGAAAAGAAGAACACGCTCTTCAAACACAATTTTTCCTTTTTGCAACTTTTTAGTTAGCTTGCACTTTTAAATACCTATCAAAAGTAACGTAAAGGAAAATTTTAAAACTTTTCAGGGTCCTTTACTTAATAAACTCTCACTTTTGGCTTTTGCCGCGGTAATTTTATTTGGTATGAGGTGAAATATATATTTACTGTCACCTTTCTTTCTTTTTACATTTCTGTTATACAATAATCCTTAAACCTGCTAATGTCGATGGCCGATAACAAAGCGATGACGAAAACATCGTTTGTGCCCGTACTCATGCGCTTTTCTTACTTGTTTTAGACAAAATATTTAATTTAAGAAATGCTCTTTTAGTACAGTCCACAAATTATCACTGACACACCAATTCTCGAGGTGCAACTTCTGAACAATGGACTGGAATCTAAAATTGAATAATTGTAGCTTTGTACAAATGAGATATCATTTGCTAGTGCTATATATTTAGTTATAAAAATGTTTTGCTAAGATTTGTTAGCTATATTAAGATTTGTTAACTGTATATTTTATTTTTTAAAATGTATTGTTTGAAAATGGGATAATAGGAAAGAAACAAATATATTAATCAAATTAAAGTAATTTTAAGAAAGTAGTCTTAAAATTATTTTAAAAAATATTATATAGGATATAAATATTGTATAGTAAAAAATATTAGGTACCCTTATATACCTATTAAAACTACAATCACAGGTGATTTAACTTTTAAAAAGCAAAATATTTCCCCCAATTTTCAAAAAGAGCGAACGAGAACAACGATTCCTGTTTGATGGCACAGCGAGGTAAATAATGATAATTCATTTTACCATCTCAGAATTGAATCTTTAAACATCTATCTTAATTACTACTTTAACATTTTTTGATATTGGTAATAGAGTATCAATAACAACTTTATTCTTATTAATAATAAATCAATATATATTCCACATATTGCAGCGTAGGTATGTAACCCTTATAGTCTAGTAAATGTAACCCTATAAGTCCTTTGTCAAGGTCTGCTAAAAGTCAAAATATAACTTTCATTATTACCAATTTGTGAAATTACTCTTATTAAAAAACATACTTTTTTTTATTTTTGTAGCTATTGTTTTTAATATCCTAAGCTACCACTACAGCAAATAAATTTTATGTACTGTATTCATAAGTAAAGATAAGCAAAAGATAAAAGCAGAAATACATATGTTTGTGGTAGAAGTATTGAATCAAATAACTATACTTTATTTTTTTAAGTCCACCAAGTTTAAAAGTTCCGAGGTCAAGTTTTATAAACATTTGACATTGTTCAAGCTCTACCAGTAACACACTAAATCGCCTTACTTTAGATTTATTTCCGTTCAGTATAAATAGAGTCGAATGCGAGTCGAATTTATCAGTCGACCGTACACGGTTTTGAAGTGATCTAGTTCGTCGGACAAACACAGACCACGTTTACAATGCAATCGCTGGTGGTGTTCTTCGCTCTCGCCGCTGTGGCTTGCGGTTCAATCATCCCTTTGGCGCAACCTGCGCACCACCCGGCCCTCGTGCTGGACCCTCACGGCCGTCCCCTGGACACTGCTGAAGTCATCAACGCTCGCGCCCTTCACCTGCAAGCTAAGGCTCTCGAACCCCATGGCCACGCCATCGCTCCCCTCGTGCACTCCGCCGTCGTCGCGCCTGCTCCCCTCGTGCACTCCGCCGTCGTCGCGCCCGCTCTGGTCGCCGCTCCCGCTGCCGTGTCCCACCAATCCCGCGTGGACGTACGCTCGAGCCCAGCCATCATCGCTCATGCCGCTCCTGTCATCAGCGCCCATGGACTCGCCGCTCCTCTGTTGAGCTACTCCGCCCACGGACTCGCCGGACACGGCCTCGCTGGACACGGACACCTTCTCAAGAAGCGTTCCCTCGGCCACTGGGCGTACAGCGCACCTCTCGCCATCGCTCCCTCCGCCGTCTCCCACCAATCTCGTGTGGACGTAGTATCAAGCCCTGCCATAGTGTCTCACGCCGTAGCCCCCGTCGTCTCGCACGCCGTAGCCGCCCCTGTGCTCGCACACGCCATCGCACCCGCTGCAGTGTCACACCAGTCCCGCGTTGACGTGCGCAGCAGCCCCGCTGTCGCAGTCGCCGGCCACAGCATTGTCGCTGCCGCTCCCCTCGTCCACGCCGCTCCCCTCGTCCACTCCGCTGCCCTCCTCCACGGCGCTCCATTGGCGCATGGTGCTGGTCATTTAGTCCATGGCTGGTGAAGAGCCCCTCTGACGAACTGTTAATATAATAAAAATGCAATATTTAAAATAGAAAAAAATATATTAAACACTACGAATAAAATTTAGTTGTATTATTTCTATTTTCTATTATATATAGACTATTAGAGTAACCACATAAAATATGCATTAAAATATTTGTATAGCTTTCAACTGAATGTTTACATCAAGATAAAGGTAAAAATAGTCTCATAATGCAATTTAGTTCACACATACGCGTACACAAACAATTTCTGTTTAAAGATTTATGTTACCATTGTTAGAAAAAAGCATATTTAAATTAGGAATAGGATCCACCACCTGAAAAGAAACCAGTTCGCCCAGCTGGTCAGAATTGGCCAACCATATTTGTACAGAAATTGTGTGACATCGAGTTCTTTTAAATTGGTACGATCGTGACATAGTCTGATAACGTAGTAGGTCTTCCTGTAAATGCGACAGACGTGATTTCATTTATATTTCCCCATTCAAACATATCGTATCAGACAATAGCCGCTGTTATTATTTGGCGCATTTGCGGTGTTAAGATATGTTGGAAAACTCAAGCTTACATTAGGGATAATGTATTGACACTGTTGGGGACAACTCGAATATCATTTATCAAAAATTAGAAAAAACAAACAAAATATAAATATCTCTCATATTTACCATTCCATGGATAAGGCTAAGCCGTCACGTTGTAGGAAGGGGAGTTCAACTCAGCGATTGGCACTTGCGATTCAAGTGGTGGATCAAGTTAAGGAGGCTATGGAGTACCATAGCCTCCTTAAACCTCGGTGAGTACACCGTTTTAATTAAAAACGGTCAGTAGACCGTTTTAATTAAATTCAAATTTAGAAGTGATGTAAGAAAATTGTCATAAATCCAATCTTTTTCGACATTACTTATGGATCTATTGTCTATCAGCTCGTAAGGAATGCAAACAAATGGTAAATAATGGATTGATTATTTTTTTTAAATTAAATATACACCTAATATAAAAATTGTGTCGTTAGTGACAAGTCAGGAGGAAAGGAGAAAATGAAAGCAATTTTTTGTTTCTGTTCGAAGAAATTTATTACACTTTTTAAGAAAGCCCAAAGTAACAAATATTTTACGGCTATTACTAGAAATATATGCAGTCCAGGGTAATGTGTCAATCATGATGATAATTACTTACTAAATTTTGTCCTTATTATTTTTGTCCACGTACAGAACTATTCTACATTTAATAGCAGCTGACATTGGGCTCAGTGTCAGTATCGCTTTATCATCCGCAAGGGCTAGAATTGATTGTGTGTACTTATTATTGTACTTAACATTTTTAACACGATGCTAGTAAACACCATGGTTTGTGGTTCCGTCTTCTGATGTTAAAACAAATTATAATTTTGAATAATAAGACACGATTATATTGCGTACCGTCGTAGGTAGATTACACCATTTTAAAGTGATCATGATTTGATCATGTTGTATATCTATCCAAAATTCAGCAACAACTAAAAATTCACAATATTATTAAGTGAAACAATAATAAAAAATTGGTACTACAATTTATCACGAAAAATTATTTCGAATATACACTTGAACTTATGAGTCACTCGCACTTGATCCACATTTTTGCTAATTATGCATCCATAACTATTTATTTTAAGTAAACCAAAACGTTTATAATAATCAAAATATAAGATGTCCCTTAGCTTAAGGACATCAGACAGAAGTATACGGCTATAATTAATTGCAAATTGAATATTCTCAAAATGTATATGTATACGAGAGTTTCTACTAGTTTACATGTAGAAAGAGGGTTTTTTTTTGTTTTTTATTTATAAATACATTTTAGTGAAAGGACAATGTCAAAAGTTGAACGTAATAAAATTGTTCCGTATGCGAATTACATTTTGTGACGTAATAAATTATTAGCCTTGCTTTACAAAGTGTACGCTTTTATTATGTTGTTTTTTTTTTTCAAATAATGTTTCATTTAGTATATTAATACAAATAATAATGACTAAAATCATTTATTATTTCATAATTTGATTCTCAAATAATTCCTCCTTTATATTTTAAGTATTTATTTACCATGATTATTACAGTTTAATTCCAGATTACTCGTACGTTTGTATTGTAAATTAAAAGAGTAAATCGTCTATTAAATAAAAGGTATTTGGGACTCGAAATTCATCCTATCACACAGCAACTTCACCGTATATATCGCACTTTAAAACTTAAAATTGAAAGTTAAATATTGACTACCTATTTTTTGATAAAATTCTCACTAAAGTCTCAATCGAACTAAATGAGAACTTTAAATTTAAAAAGAGAACTTTCAAAAGATCGAATTTAACAAATAGTCATGAATTTAGAGCCAATGTGATTTTTTTTAAAAAAATTGTAAATTGGACACATGATATTGTTAATCATTTTTCCGATTAAGTTATATTAAAGTCTAACTTAATTTTAATTATAGTTATGATATACAAAAAATAAAAAAAATATAAGTAATTGAATATTAAGAGAAGCTACTAAGAAGCTCTAAACAGTAATTACAACTTAACGCTAACTAAATATAACTAACATAACGCAGAACATGCAAATATGAAAAGAAATACATAAATTATGAAACTTTCTTTATTGTATTAATCAATTTAATTGAGTGTGTTCTGAGGTTTATTACATTTACCAGTTGACAGAGTAAACAGATGGCGCGTACACTAGTTTTTCTGCTACCAAAGATGGAGAAGATTTGACATCAACTCTAGATTGGTGTGAAACGGCAGCACCCGATGAGTAAACAGCAGACACTGGGGCGACGTATGCAGAACGAACGTTGACGACCGCTGGTGCGGCTTCAATGACAGCGGGAGATGAAGCAATGTAAGAAGGTTGAATTATTTGCTCACTGACAACAGCAGGGGAGCTTTTGATGTCTACTCTTGATTGATGAGAAACAGCTGAAGCTCCAGAGTAAACCGCGGGAACGGCTTCTACTACTGCGCTGGCAGGTTCATATACCGCTTTAGCTACTACCGCTGGGGAAGAATGAACATCTACCCGGGATTGGTGAGACACTGCTGCTGGAGCTATGGCTTGGATAGAGCTCACTGGTTCAAGAACGGCCCTAGCGGCAATCACTTCAGGTTGTGCTACGACCACTGCTGGGGAGGATTGTACATGGGCAGATTGAACTACGTATGCTCCAGAAGGTACTACGTAATCTACACGTGGCTCGAGGTAGGATTCATAAAGGCCGGCGCGGACAGCAGGTATACCGTAAGCTACATGGCCAATGGATCTTTTGTCAGCTACGTGGTCCTCAGAATTCTTGGGAGCACCGGCGGAAACAGCTACTATGACACAAAACACCACCAAAGAACGCATTGTGAACGAGGTCTGTGTTTAGTTTTCTTGAAAATAGATCACTTCAAACCGTTTCGGTTGACTGATGCCTAATTCATACTCGTCTCACTATTTATACAAGTATCACTAAACTTTGCATAAATTTATTTTGATCAACCATCATTGGGCGTACAGGAACATTAATACGATGTCCTTGTATGTCGTCAAAATCTAACTATAAAGGTCGCTGGTACATGCTTATGTTATATATATAAAACAAATGGAAGAATTTGTCGGTCTATTATTATTTTTTAACTTTAATCATGCTGTTTTCCAATTTCCTCTCTAATTCCAGACATTGTGTTTTACGCTATGTACTTTGTTAAAACAAAGAAGAGGGGAAAAAAATAGTTTTTTTCACTCAGTTCCGCATTTTTCACCAGGATTAATAAACAATTACTCCGACACTATGGACCTACGATAAATAACTATTACTTGTAAATTTAAAATAAGTGCATGTAGTTCATATTATATATGCAACCAATTACACACTACAATGAATTCAAAAACATAATAAAAAAAAACATAATATCTCCTCTCATAAAGTCGGTTAAAATTTAATTACACAGCCGATGACATTTTATTCGAAATGGTTTCTAAGCCCATTAAGGACGTCAATTAATATATTTATAAATTACCCACGTATAAACATTTCCGTAAAATAAAAAATGTCAATACATGTTGTCCAATAAATATATATCTTTTTAATTGCTTTAATTCCAAATTATTTATTTTAATTATGCAAAATTACCGATATCATTTGCTTAAAAGTTAGTATGTCCTTATACATGTGTAGTGTGTATGCCATTGAAAAGCCTTTTTCTGCATAAATATTTTATGTATAAAAATAATAAACTCATGATTCAATTACCTATAACTGCATAGGAATGAGAAATAATCCTAATAGAACTACATATTCATCTCACATAGTTTAGGTAGAGATATATTTTAATGCTATATTTAGGTACTGTTTATTGTATAATCGTCGGGGCGCTAAGGTGCAACGTGTGCTTGTAAACGTGATGGTATGTGGATTTGATTCCCACCCGGTGAGGATGGATTGTTTTTTTTTCGTTCTTCGCTTTGATAACTAGGCAAGATGAATTGAGTTCCGACACTAAAAACGCAATATATTGAATGGCAGAAAACACGGAACTGAGTGTATTAACACTAGGTTCCCACGGTTCCCGCGGTTCTATATACCGCGCGTACCATGATGAATCATACATTCATACCAGTTTGAAGCTATAAAAGAATTTTTCTAATGTAATTTATATAAAATGATATATGCTTACTGGAAATTTAGCACTCAAAACAGAATCTCAGATATTGTATAATTTTTAAAAAAAATGTTTACTTTGGTAACATGTAAATAACTATATGAACTTGAAAAAAGATTTTAATAATATTTATTTTGAAACCAAAAACGCCAATTTTATTTATATGTATATATTCTTTGTCCACTTTCGCTTTCCTGGAGGTCAATCCCTAGAATTTTAACTATTCACTATCTCTAGTGTCAGTTTATAATAGCATGATTTACAAACTTTCCATAATATTTCTGCATTATTATATAAAATTAATTAGTATGAGTATTTATTGTATTCGGTTTAATATAATAGTGCTTTTTAATGTGTTTTGTTTTTAATTATTCAAATTTTATTTAACTTCATATACCTTATAAGGTTTCAAGTCGTTAACGTCTTGGTGCAGCAGCTTAGCAAGCATCCGACAGTAAATATAACGACTGTGGGTTCGATTCTCACTTGGGAAAATGAATTATGTTCACCTTTCTGGCAGTGGTAAACGGACAAAGCGTGGCCTTGAGTTCCATTACCACTCTAAAATTAAGGGCACAAGGGGAACAAAATGTCTTGACCAAGTTATACACAGGACCCTACACAAACACTTAGTTAAAGTAGTTAACCTGTAGTTAATTACCAATACTCAAAATGAGAAAAATAATCAACACTCATAATGTTTATTTATCCTCAAAGATCTGGTTATTTTTATCACAAATGTGTCATGTTAATTCACAGCAACAAGTATGATTTGTTAGTTTACAACAAATTTATATGTATGGTACCGAAATATAAAATATCAAAAACACCAATAAAATTAAAAAAAGTTATTATTTTAACAAACAATATATTTATTTTTACTAACAATTTTATCTACGCCATCTGTCAGTTCAGGAGAACACTACATCCAATGTAGCTAACGTTAAGTTGTATTTATCTCAATACAAAGAGTATATCTAGAAGTCGCCAATTCAACGTTGTAGTTGCCAAATTTTCCCACAGATGTCAGTCTTCGAAACTGAAAAAATATTTTGTAAATTCTTATAAGCATTCTGTTTTTTCAAATCGTTATACCTCTATATCGGACCATCAATTATAGCTGTATAATTTCATTACGAATTGTTATTCTAATTATAATTTATATAACAGTGCAATCTATCTAAATGGTATTTATTCAGAATTTTAATTTTCTCTAAAAAAGTCCTCATCTTCTTTGTTTCTTGTTACATATTAAAATATATACCGAATCATTAAATTGACATTTTAAAGAGAATCACAGAAAGTTATAATATACTTGAATGACTTTGACGACATGAATTTGCAGCAAGCAGCGAAGACACTTCTATCTCTACATATGTCATACAAACAACATATTTTCAAAAGTATTAAAAAAAATCTTCTGTACTGTATATCTTCTCTTTTTCTCTACCTTTCTTTTCTCTTGTTATGTATCAGTATTCAGTAGTCAATTACAATGAGTTAATGCAATTTATTACCACAAAAAGGACGACAAACGTTTTCCTGGCAATCACGGGATATTAATTAAATTATATTATCATTTTGTAGACGTAAAAACCTAACAATCGTCCCTGTCCAGACAATACCAAATAGACCTTGACAGGAGCAGGGAAGCCCAGAGTTACGTGGCGAAGCATTGGATCGGACAAAAGTAGGCCGTCGAACAAATTGGCATGTCGCCGCTATGGAGATGCCGTAAGACTAAACATTTTTTGCATTTTATCATTAAAATGTCTAATTTTGTAAGGAAAACATAATATTTTTAATAGGTCGTTTGCTTTGACAAGTGTAAATTAATCTGGCAGTGTCACATATATTAAAATAACACACAAATTAGGTATAGAAAATTTGTATATTTTTTTATTATTGCGATCTACGCGAGACTAAAGCAAATAAAAAACACACAGTAAGATTAAATAACAAAAAAACGATACTAATAATAATTCAACGATATACTCAACAATTTTCAATAAAAGTACCAAAAAGTCTAGCTAGCTAGTAAACATTTAATATAGTAATAAAGAATAAAGAATAAACATGTAACTGTCTCTACAACCGCTTCCATATAATTTAGTTAAAATATTTATTTATTGAAACACAGTTTGCAGCACATTATAATGTTAAAAAATATTTATAGTAACAACCTTACAAATCGTGACTCTAATACTTTTTGTTCCACGTAGGCTTGCATGGCCTCCGCTGCGAGTTGCAATAGGTGTTCGGAAAACCCGCGTTCAATTTGCAACATTACTTCACTAGTCATTTGTACAATAACTTGAAATCATGAATGATATTAATAGTAAAAGTTTATTAATAATAAAGTATATTTTAGTAAATTTAAGAATATACATATATACTTATTTAGTTTTGTCGTTCAACTAAATTAAATAATTAAATAATAGTATAAACGTTATTATATGATTGCATTGTTTTTTTAAACTCTTATCCATCAAAAATATTAGTATAATTTATACATAAAGACTCCATAAAGACGAACTAAATACTAACTGTCACATAATATAGTAGTTAGAAATAAATTAAAAAAAAAATATCATTCATGTACCTATGTATTCTCTATAGTTATTTAAATACAGTATAAAAAGATCAAGAAATAGAAAAAAACTGAAACGTAAGTTTGTTAACCCTATGCGTCATTGATCTATTTCACGTGGATAGAAAAAAAAGTAAATAACGTTGTAATGGGCCTAACGGATACTCGCAGTTGGCCGTCGGTTGCATAATTGAAGCCGATGCACGATGATCTCAACTTTGACGTAGCGTATGTATATTATTACATCTCAATACATAAATAAATAAATTTACTTTACTATCGTTATATATTATGTATATCGTTATAAATTATTAATAATAATAATATATGTATGTATGAGGACCGTCGTGGCGCAGAGGCGCAACGTCTGCCTGTAACGCGACGGTTACTGGGTTCGATCCCCAGTCGGAGAAGATGGATTTTTCTATTTCCATTTTCTTCGCTCTGGTAAACTAGGCAAAGCGCGGCGTTGAGTTCCGCCACTCAACACGCAATGCCTCGAAAACGGCGGAAAGCGGGGACGGAGAAAGCAGGGACTAAGCAACGGAGTGTCTTAACACTAGGTTCCCACTGTCCCTGCAGTTCCCTCTGCCTACCCTGCCTTATGCGGGATAAAGCGTGAAGCTATAAAAAAAAAAGAAAAAAAAAATAATATATGTAAATAATATTTATAATTAAAAGTAAATATATTTAATATTTTTACCATTTGTTTCATGAATTGTAATATGATATTTTTCACATAATATACATGATTTAACTGTCTAAACGGGCGAGTGAACATTTTTTTTTATTTACACAAGTGTATATTAAAAAAGAGCAGTAGCTTTATAACATCCTACATGTTAAAGAATATCAATAATATTTAGCAAGTTCTTGTAAACCTTTAGAAGTAAACAAAGAAAACCACGTAAACACGTATTGTAATAACTGTGCATAGTAAATAAGTCCCCATTTTAATGCTATGAAGATCCACTATGCCGCGATATTTAATACCTTAGTTCCTTAAGAGTGTATTGTTTATTTCTGGTACAAAGTGTTTTCTATCTGAATCAGAAAGCGTATCGTTTGAGAATGCTATATATTATAGTATTATGTGAACCGTACACTATTGGTACCATCTTATTAGATCAACAATGTTTTGTACTGATAAAGTAATATTTACATCAGTTTTTAATTACTACGTCTTAATATATGAATTAATATAAGGAAAAAAAACCGTGATCTTAATATTAGTATTTAAAATTATTTAAAAGTATTTAATAATTATAAATGTATACAAAGTGAAAACATATTTTTACTAAAAAAATAATTATCTAGTAGTATAGTATTAAAAGACTACCATCGACAACCAACCCGAGTGTAAACAATACGGCAAGTCATAGAAGTGGTTCAGCGAACTCTTGCGCAAGCAGTTAGCGTCAGTAGTTGCGCCCGCGCAGGTCCGGTTTGCGTTGCACTGGAAAGCACGTCTTGTGCAAACGTGTCAATGCCCAAAATAAATCCTGGTGGGAACCTTGGGAAAATGTGTCAATACTCCAATTATTCTGTAGTTTACAAATTTATGATTCAGAATCTCAGGACTATAAATTTACAAGTCAAAACTCAAAGGCTTCTCTACAATAATGATTTCGTAACTAATTAACTCAAGCTCTCTACTCTTTATTTTTAGAGCACTTTTTTTTATTACTGTAACTTAATGTCTCATCTACTATTTTTAATTAATCCATCTTAATTATTATTATTAGAACTTAATTCTCCAAATAGTGCTCTATATAGTGGAAAGCACAATGTTTATTTGGTCTGCAACAATCGTCCTAATTACGAAATATGTTTATAAAAAAAGGAATAATTTAATACATATATATGATGTTAAATTAGGTTTCGCATTTCTTTTCGTGTAGGCGCTCGTAGCGCTGAGCGCGTTGAATTCTTTTGCGCTATTATATATAATATACAAATGACCCGAATGGACGGATATGTAACAAACAATATTACAGCAAGTTTTTATGTAATGGCTTAAAATTTATTTATATCATAATATCTACATCATACGTTACTATTTTTAAACAGATTCTAGTATTTATTGAATGACAATAGTAATATATATGTTTGTAAACTTATAAAAAATAATCATAGTGATATTTGAACCCGTTCCCATTGGAAACAATCTATATTTTAACATTTTGTAAAGTCATATTCCAAAACAGAAAATCATAAAGAAACAGAAAATCGAAAGAAAGAAACAGAAATTTTCACAAAATTGGATGATTTCCGAGAGTGCTGATTCCTCAGATGCCGCTTCCTTAGGACACTTTAAATTCTATAATTCTATTCTAAAGACAAGTTCTATTATCAATTAAGTATTTTAATATTACTAATAAAAAAACATTGAAACCCTATAAATTTCAATTGTAATAATACTTAGGAATAATTGCAGATTATACAAAATTATAGAAAGTTATAACTCACTGTTTCCCCAGATAATATAATGGAGACTGTAGATGATTAGTAATATTATTTATGTTAATTTAAAAAAAAATAAACATTTTTTTAAGAACAGTGAACTATGAACTATAAATGTATTTGAATATAAAGTGACAAATTCATTAAAATGCTAATCGAGTTTATTGTTCATTTGAAAAGGTACGAAAGAACAGAGAAAGTGAGTCGCAGCCGTTATGTCCTTTTAAGATGGATGGATACAGCCTACATTATATCGTGCTAGGAATCACAGACGTACTCATTGAATATTATTATGTCACAAGAGACGCATTGTATTCGATTCTAATCCGATTATATAATTAGGTATATTTATTGATATCAAAATAAAATAATCTATATAGGTATATAGATAATGTTATACTAATTATACATAGATACATACAATGTGTGTTTTGATCAAAAAATTTTTTTATTCAAAATTCAAACATATATATTTTTGATAAAAATGAACTGATGCCTTTATATGCAGTTGAAGTAAAAAACCATTACATAATACTTGTGTTGTTTTCATCTATCTATATAAATAAATAAATAAATAACTAAATCTATGAATTTGAAATATGAAAAATTTTAGAAGAACAACCGAATAGTAACTTAAATTTCATGATAATAATAGATATTTATATAATGCACATTTATATTTTTCCTTAAAGGGGTCATCAAAAAATTTATATACAATAAAGAAAATGAGATCCGTCAAGATGACCTCAATTTGGTCTCCATTGCCTAATATACTTGGAACCTAAGCTTGAATGAGGATGGGGTTGATCAATGACAACGCAGACGTCATGGCCTCTACTAATATATCGCTATAAGGTACAAAATAGCAATGTTGTGTATAGAAATTTATCGATAAACAAGCGATAGCGTCCTCCAAAACGTACATTGGTAGAAGTCTGAGACGATCATCTTACCAAATCTGAGTGCGTGCATTTTTACTTTGGTCGAAGTATAAAGCGTAGCGGTGGTGGATGTGGCAGTCATTCCAACGCAAACAGAGCGCCAGTGAAGTGGTGAAAACAATTTAAATATTTTTTGTGATATTCAAGAAAGTGTTAAAAAAAGTAAGTTGTTGTGATTTAAAATACTTAGAAAACAATAACATTAAGATAAAGATAATTTAATTATAAGGTGCTTTAAAGAGAACAAGTGGCTTGTGGGATAAAAAACGTGTGTGAATAAACAATAGCATTCTATTGTTGTTAATTAGGTGTTTAAATCGAAAACTTTTTATTTTCACTTTGTTGTTCTTCTTTACGACATTTTATCTAAATTTTGATACTCTCATACAATTTCGAAATATATATTTTCCAATGTTTATGTTGTATTAACATGACTAAAACATATTTACGTATATCTTCAATCGAGACGTAGAACTTCGCTTTCACTTTCTAATAAAGACGTAAGAAGCAAACCTAAGAAAACTAGGAAACACAGTATTATATGATAATAAACTTAAGTAGCACAAGTAAATAGTGAAAATATCATGTTACGTTAATTAAATGTCATTTGTATAATAAAAATACAACAACTTGCACAGTTGAGATGAGCTTAATTTAACACGATGATTGTATGTTCATATCTGAGGGAAACGTTTAAGTTATTAAATATTTATTTATTTCCGGTCTAGTTAAAGAATAGCGGTAGTGAGATATGCCACCCTAAAATATAATGCACTTAGAGTAAAAAGTAGAGAGGTAATAAGGTCCTTTCTACCTAAACCAAGAAAAATATTTACATTATTGTGTATCAAAATCGATATATGACACCAAAAACGAAGTTTGATACTATGCCATATTGCATAAAGAAATGAGAATAACATTTAAGACGTTACATCACAGCGGTTACGAGAAATTATGACGCACCTATTGAAACGTGCTGAGCTTGTCGATAGTCCGCTGTGCCGGTTTTTGGTGACACTGACACCATTATCACTTTCATAATAAAAACAAAGAGTGGTTCAGTTATATAATGAATAGAACATCATTCATGTAGGGTTCTTACTTCTCTAACAGCAAGAGGATTCAGCGAATGACTCTAATTTAAATAATATTAAAATTCGAAGCACAAGTTGTGTTACAATATAACAATATTAAAAAGGTCCATTTAGATTATATTTTGCATAAATGGTGCCAAGCTAAAATGGTGAGAGCGCTTTCGCAGAGGCACTCTTGCTTGAACAGTCGCGACGAAGCCCCGACATTACTGGAGCTTATATAACAATTGCTCGCGAAAGTAAAAGTGTTTCCCGCCTACCTACTCACATTTCGACATCACTTCTTTATATGTTCCAACGAATAAAACTTAATTTTTCATACTATTTTTTTCAGATCATGCGTAATCTTAATACATAGTTGTATTTTGCTATTATTATCTATAGCAAGCATATCAGCTGACTGGTCTTGGGGTGGAGATGATAAAAAAATAGAGAATGCTGACGGCAAATCGACTGAATTATTACAAGGGGAAGAAATAAGTGAAGCGCAACAGAAGAATTTTAACTCAAACGGAACAGTCCTAGATGACATTGTAGACGAACTAGTTAGCAGTAAACAAGGCAGGAGTCTAAGCGGTTTTGATGACGTGTATAGTGATCCCACTATTAAAGAAGCGCTTGATTCTGGTGATGACTTAGAAGCAAGAAATTTGATTAAAGGACGTCTTTGTACTTTGGGGCTTATCCAGGTAATTAATAATAATACGTAAATATTACTTACACAAATATTCAATTTAGCATATTTTTAATACTTCTTTTTTATATATTTCATTAATTATATATTTAATATGTTTTTCAGTGTGATGATGAAGATTCACAAGAAAAAAGAACATACCTTTCCCCAGATGAACTAATTTATGCCCAGCCTGTAGACATTAAACCTATTGGGAAACCAATAGCTTCAATTGCAGTACGCGGGCCACCCAGAGCTTACGGACCTCCTAAGCCTATGTTATATCCACCCCGCCCCCAAAAACTACCTGCTAAAAGGCCAGGATATGGAAACGTGAGACCTGGATTTTCAGAAAAATATGGTGTAGCCGGAAATAATTATCAATTTTCTCAAAGTAATAGTGCATATAACGGTTTTGAGGCTAACTACGTAACTAAGCCTCCTAGTTATGGTAATAACGAACCTTATTCATTTGAAAATTTGAAACCAACTTATAATAAGGTACCTGTTGGTGGACATAGCAACACTAAAACAGAATCCGTTGTACAGCAACATGTTCATCACCATTATGTTCATGGTGATACTGAAAAAGAACCAAAAGTTATAATTAAGCCCGTTGCCATTCCTGTCGGATCCGTAGGTCACTTAGCATCTCAATTACACACACAAGAATCTTCAGATATTATAACTTCATCTGGAGGAGAATATAATAATATTAATACAGGTGGATTCAAACCAATGACCGGAGGATTTTCACCTAATACCAAGCCTGTATATGAAGCTGATACTATATATGGATCACAATACGGTCACAATTCTTTTAATAAAGGTAGTACCAATATACTCAATCAAGGACTTCCTAATCAATTTTCAAATAATGCATTTGAAGATCAACGTTACGGAAATTCATTAGGTTCATATGCTTCCCAAAATACAGAATTTTATAAGAAAGAACTTCATTGTGGGAGGTAGCAACAATATATACAATCAAGGTCCAGCGTCGTTTGGACAAAACAATAATAAATATCAACAAAATTATCATGATGCTAAGGCTCAAGGATTCGATTGTGTATGTGTTAACTACGATCAATGTCCAAGTCAAGAAATTATTGGACGTAGAGACGATTTATATTTACCAATAGATCCCCGTAACAAGGGTGGTGAGATTTTAGCTTTAACTGAAGAACAATTAGATAGTTTGAATAAAACATCCAATAATAATGAAAATACTACAGATACAAAAAATATTAGCAAAAGAGATGTTAGTGAAGTTAAAGAAAAAGAAGCTGCAAAAGAAATTGAACCGGTAAGTTAATATAGTAATACAATTCATCAAAACTAACACAGTAAATCATACTTTACAACATTCCTATTACTCGTATGCATGGAAACTTCGTCAGTTACATTAATTAATTTAATTTGTTTACTATGCGTCTAGGACAACAACAATACAATTTAATACAAAGTATACCTTATCCGTTAAAGACATCTCTTACCAAAAGAACAACTAAACATTGGGCACTGGATTTCATTCTAACACTAAATAAAAAGATTCATTTTAAAAATACACTTTATAAAAAATTGTATATTACTGCAGCGCCTCCTTGGGTTGACTGGATACGGCGGCAATGGCGGTAATAACAACAAACAAGTGCAGCCAACGTTTGGTGTCTCTTTTGGGTTACCCCAGCCGTCCAATGGTTACCCTATAAATCCTTACAATTCCAATCCTTTGCATAATCCTTACGGCCCTGCTTTGAATGGAGGTGGTCTTAACTTAGGTCTTGTTTCTGTTAATCCCTTACTAGCTGTTCAAGTTACCAAGAACGATTATGGTGACAAAATAGTCAAGCCATTTGTAAATTTACATGTGACTCCTAACGAACATGTTGTCAATAAATTAGGTCACCTATTTCATGAAAAAAAAGAATACCTTTTAAATAAACATGAGCACTACCATCACTATCCACTATATAACAATTATCCACAAAAACCATACCCTTATCGCCCCGTCGGTCCTCCTTTAGGCCATCCTTCTTTTGCCTACCCTGCCATTGGTCATTTACCAATTAGTCATGCTCCTATAGATTATCATCAAGGATATGGAATACATAAACCATCTATTTACTCACCACACTACCCGTATATCCGCCATAACCAATACAATGCTCACGAAACAGCAGTAGGGAACGAAGATTATTATGACGAAGATGATAGTAATTACGATGATTCTCCCCAATACAACCCATACAATAATTTTGGTTTTGAGAGATCTCTTAATAATAGTGTTAATAATAAGGGCCTCGCTTATGCCACCCGATACGCATATTCACGTTCCCTTAACGTTCCTTCTAATTCTGGGGTAAACCGTGAAAATCAAGCAATTCGTTTTCCTGAAAACAGAAAAAAACGGGAAGTTTCCATAGACATATCAAACACTGAAATTCAAGAGGTAATAAATAGATGTTTCAGACTGAACTCAACTAACCCTTTCTGTATTATTTATACATAATATGTGCTATTTTTAATAAATTTATTTGTTTCTCATAGCGCCAAGGTTACTTTGGACCTCAACAACAAATTCCTCAGTGCCAACAAAACCAAGTGTGCTGCCGACGACCTCTTCAACCCCAAGCATCTAATCGTGGCCAGTGTGGAATTAGGCACTCACAAGGTATCAATGGCAGAATTAAGACTCCTTCGTACGTAGACGGCGATAGTGAATTTGGTGAATACCCATGGCAAGCGGCTATATTGAAAAAAGATCCTAAAGAGTCAGTTTATGTATGCGGAGGAACACTTATTGACGGTCTACACATTATGACTGCAGCTCACTGCATTAAGTCGTAAGTACTCTTTTAAAAAAAACAAACGTTATAAGTCTAAGTTACATTCTCGAATATATAATTTATTATATATGTATTAATTTTAACATATGTTTTTTTTCTTTATCGCAGATACAAAGGCTTTGAGCTAAGAGTGAGATTAGGTGAATGGGATGTAAACCATGATGTTGAATTTTATCCTTATATCGAAAGAGACGTTATTTCAGTACATGTACACCCACAATATTACGCAGGAACACTGGACAATGACTTGGCAATTTTAAAATTGGATCACCCTGTAGAATGGACTAAGTACCCTCACATTAGTCCTGCTTGTCTCCCAGACAAATACACTGACTACGCTGGACAGAGGTGCTGGACCACTGGCTGGGGTAAAGATGCATTTGGATCTAACGGAAAATATCAAAATATCTTGAAGGAAGTCGATGTCCCGATATTAGGTCACGGTCAATGCCAACAACAACTGAGACACACAAGATTAGGCTACAATTATGAATTGAACCCTGGTTTTGTTTGCGCTGGAGGAGAAGAAGGCAAAGATGCTTGCAAAGGTGACGGAGGCGGCCCCCTTGTTTGTGAACGCAGTGGCACATGGCAATTAGTTGGTGTGGTATCTTGGGGCATTGGCTGTGGCCAACCTGGTGTCCCAGGAGTTTACGTTAAAGTCGCCCACTACCTGGACTGGATCTCACAAATTACTGGAAAATTCTCCCATTATTAGGGAAATAAATTTTGTGGTTACCGTATCATATATTATGATGTCTTAAATATTTAGAATATGAATCTTTATTTAAATCTTTAATTTATTCTTATTCTTTAGTCGGTAAAGACTAGAGATTTTAAGTAAATGCTTGTGCAGTTTTTGTAAAAAATAAATATTTTTTAATTAAATATATATCGTATTTTTAATTCTCTACAAAGTATTGTCTTATCAACATAGACCGGCATGGAAATAATATTATTTGTTAGTTATAATAACTTAAAACTTTATATTTTTTTATGTACTTACCAATTTAAATTTTACTGCTGCATAAACGATTTCACTATAGATACATGAACTTCATTATAGATTATGATCACTCTATTCGACTATTTAAATTAGATATACCTGTATTAAGTTATTTAATATAATATGTAGTTATTAAGGTTTATATATTAGAACCTAGTTATTAGATTCATATTGATAATATGAGTATCGACCAATATGAGTGCAATATTTTTTTCACCTTATTATATTAGCACGTCACTTGTGACTTTTGAAATAATACTAAGTATCTAAGGCAACAATAATATTTAAAGTAATATTGTCTTTTTTGGAAAAGTATAATTCAATGGTGCAATGGTCGTCATGGTCTTTACAAATATTTAATGTATGTAGAAGATACTTCATACATTAGGCTTGTTGCAATTCTCGACTATGCGGATGCAAACTATCGTAACTTAACTACCACGCAGTACCTAAACAAACTTGAGCGACTTCGAAACCTTGCTATTCGGTTCATATTAATCTTTTGCTGATGTGACGATGTATCCTTTGATGAAATTCCTTTTAAATTCCAATGTAGTAAAATTTTCGGCGTGGCAGATATTATAACAATATATTTTTTAGTTCATAATTCTACACTTTTACTTACTTACAGGGAGTTGTTTCCTTTTAGTCTTCTTCTTATTTTCGTACGAATTAATTGAAATCCTCTGGAAATCTCACTTTATAATTACCTTACATACTGGAGCAACTTTTATGAGCAGTTATTTACGATGCAAGCAATAAATTTGTGGAATGACTTGCCACTTTCTATTAGACACTTAAAATCTTTAAAAATGTTTAATGAAAACGTTTAAGATTAGTTTGGCCGAAAATCTAGACAGCGCAATTCAGAAAATAACATTTACACAGTAGAAACCTGTAAAAATACTCAATTTTTATATTAGACTTAATATAAAATTATGTACATTGAAAATAATATTTTTCTAATGCATTAAAATCATTACCTTCGTACTTCCTTTCGACATATTAAACGTTAAAAATAAAATAACTCAAGAATATGTTTTATTTATTGTCAAGATTTGTTAGTACTATTTGTAGTCAAGGGATGGCGTTTCATATATTTTTTTCTCAAAAAGTATAACCATCTATAATACTTAAACGAGAGGGCAACAAGCTTTTACAGGCTTTCGCAAGCCAAAACAAACCTCCTCATATACAATATGTGGATACATACTAACTAACTAAATCTACATTAATATGTGTTACGGATATAGTAACAGTAGTTTTGGATCTGGATAATAGATATGTCTATCCTCTTCTTAAGGATGCCACTTCAAAATTTGAAATTTTAGAATAAACTCTAAGCATTATCAAGCTGTAATTGTTCCGCGGCACACGCTATTCCTGCCCATTCTCTGATATTTTTTATATATGACATTTCCCTGCGACTTTCCTTTTCCCGGCAGTTTTTGCCATAATTTCAAGTAGCAACAATTCCTATCTTCGATTACATGTTAGATGTCTATGAACGTAGGAAGAATGCTATAGTATTTTCTGTTAATGTTACCGAAAGAAAATGTTCGATCAAACAAAAAGAGAAGCTAGAGATTAGATACGCTAGTTATACACGCGTGTTTTCGCGTGTTTGGCTCAGCAGTTTCAAATAAAGGACCAATAAAAGGTCTTAGGCATTCATGGTCCATATTTAAAAATATACGAATCTTATTTACCTTTGGAAATAGTTTTTTTTTTAATTTTTCGGATATCCGATAGTTTTTGTTACGGACTCAGAACTTTATGTATAATTTAATTGTAATGTGTAACAAATTTTTAAATTGGTCGATATAACTTTATATTATTATAAAAATGTATTTATTTAATTAAGAGCCCCGTTATTTATTTATATTAATGTCTACTTTTAATCATAAATATAAAACAAGACTTTTTATACTTTTAAAAATTAATTGTCTTGACATTAGTAGTCATATGTTTCTCCCTATTTATGCGTTTATGAGATATAAATATATATTAAACAATAATTCCTTGTACCGAAGAGTTCAGAATTAAATAAAAAACAAATACTGCCACAGACGAATTAAAAGGATGGCTGGAAAAGGTACCGAACGTAAAGGAAAGTTGAAAGATATTAAAGCGGCTGTGACCGAAAGCGATACGTTGACTACATTTACGTTGCCAGATAGTCTGCCTTGCTCTGAGGTAGACTTCCCAATATTACTTACCAAACGAAATAAAGCAAACTGGTTGCAAATTGTTGAAGAAAGCGAAAAGAGACTTAAGGATATTGAGGAGTATACTGATAATAAAAAGGAGCCTACGGATAAGCCCCCTTTCCTAAGTTAGTATCATATTGTAGAATGTGATACAGAAGTTCCTACATAAAGCAAAACTTTACTATGTAATAACATGAACCATTTAAAAATGTATAAAATATTATTCGATTTGTAAAAGTAATACTTGTCTAATGTTAAAGAATATATAAATATTCTTTAACTTTAGACTAGTTAGTACTTTTTTAATTCCCAGAGACTGAATGTGATTACGTAAAAAACACTATATTTCCTTATTTGATACCTGCTTTGGAAGAAACCTTAAGAAAAGCCGAAATATGGGACGTATTAAAAATACAAAGGTGTTTCTTTAACGGCATCGATCAAATGGCAGAGGTTACCTATGATAGTTTTCCTTTAACTATTTAACTATTTAATTTTACTTTTATAGGAATAGACTTTGCTAAATTAGTAGTATTAATTTGATATTATGATTATAAATTTTGATATATTCACTAACATATTATAGAAGATATTGATTTATCAAAAACAATTTATTACAGCTTCTATGGAATAATAATCCTCGGCATCCAGAACGTAAATTGAACAATTTACATTTATTCAATATGCCTTGGGTGCGAGAACGCCTTAAAACGCAGTAAGAGAAACATTAAATTCATTTTATCGCTTACTCTTTTGTTACTAAAGTTGCGTAAAATTGACCATCGAATAATCGATATTTTTGCACCACAAGTAATCATTCAGTTATCGATATACATCAAATTATTAAAATATATAGTGATTCGCGGCCCATAGCGCAGGAAACCCGAACTCAGAAATAATGACTTAATAAGAGCCCCTACATATATTATTTTACTTTCCACAGCTTCCAAACAAAGAACTTAGTATCATAACACTCCATTTTCTGGTTAAATTCAATACATTGCGGACAGAGCGGTTAAACTTAATACCGCACTTAGCCTTTCGTAAATTCAACATGTGTACATAAAGAAATTATTATTTTATCTTTTTAATGCCTTAATATCTTTGTTTTATACAAAGTGATCTTTTGAATTGTAGTCTCCTTGTAATTACAATTATTAATCACAACAACTCATATTTTTAGTCCTCGTTCTTATTATCCCAAATCTTGGTTATGGCCTGAGGAATATGCATCTACGTTGATACAAAAAACTGTCAGACAATACTTCGTACAACGTGAAGAAGAAGTTCAAGAAATGCGTGAATTTTGGAAGGTAATCAGTATGGTCATTATTTTATAATTGTTGATATAGAATACTATTAAAGTTTTAATTTATTATAATACTT
This sequence comes from Dione vanillae, assembly GCA_037178615.1. Taxonomy (NCBI): domain Eukaryota; kingdom Metazoa; phylum Arthropoda; class Insecta; order Lepidoptera; family Nymphalidae; genus Dione; species Dione vanillae. The sequence goes on from JAZFAU010000130.1 coordinate 732,403, forward strand.
AATTATAATAATTATAAGTGTTACTCGCATCAGATTTTACTTTTCAAACACTTATAAGTTTTATTTAAGCCCATAATTAGACAATATATTAGTACCGTTTGTTGAATTATTTAATTAAATCGTTCATATTACACTGTTTACAGAAACTGGACATTGAAAAATTGCATCCAGAAATGGATTCAAATCCCTTGTTAGCAAAGAAATTTGCTTCACAACATGGTATCCATAAATAATATTTAAAAATAAAAACAAGTAACTTAACAGTGTTTAATTTAAAATAACTATTGATCTAATATAATTCCTAAATCTATTTGCAATGTTCATTAATAGATTATTATAATTCAACTCCTTCATATAGTGATGGACTAATTGGTTTTCCGAGACCCATTGTAAATTGAACTGTAGGCTTTTCACCTTCTTGAGCAATTCTTTTGACTCTATTTGGAGAGTGGTTGTAGGTAATTGGCAGGACAAACTCTTTTATGTCCTGAAAAGTAAAAGGATGAAAGTATAATATGATTATTTTTAAATAACAAATATCATAACTATACAGATAGATAGTCAGATTTATAAGTTATTTTTATAGTTAGTAAATTGTATAAAAATGTTAAATTCAAATTGTGTTACATTGCATTTTTTTTTTTTTTTTTTTTTTTTTTTTTTTCTTGACGCCGGGGGAAATCTTCATAGATACCCGACTCCTGGGGGGGAGGTCGGGTTATGTGAGATTGTACTCACTAAAACCCCCTGCGATGGCCGCCACAGCACGGAAAAACGGAGAGGCTACGGGATCGCTTTCGCAGCACGTCCGCGGCCTCTCCCGCGCGTTGCTCCACTTGTGGTTTGCGGAGCCCTTCCCAGAAGGGCGAAGATGGTCTCGCCCTCCCCGCACCCCTCGCTGGTGCGTACACCGGCAGTCCGGGGCCATACCGGACTGCAGTCTTCCTCTCGGCCGTATGAAAACGGATGCGTGAGACCCCCATCTCACGCACCCACGGCCGGAGGGAGTGCCCTATTTATTCCGCCCCGGGCACTGGGGCTTGGAGGCCGTGAAGGCGACCCGCAGGTCGTCTCCGCCGGGCGGGATCGGCCCTCTCCCGAGCCCGCCCCGCAGTCTCCTTCTGGACCATGACGGTCTCACAGAAGTTGACTACGGCTTCCCACGCCGAATCCCTGCTTAGCATCGCCGACACGACTGCTCGCAGGGAGAGATTTCGCCCGATTTGCTGGACCAAGACTTGCCTCTCCGTGGCCCACGCAGGACACGCCTCCAGCGTGTGTTGGGCAGTGTCTTGGTCCGCCCCGCAGTGGTGGCAAACCGCCGTCGCCTCGCGTCCGATCCTACACAGGTACTCTCCAAAGCAACCGTGACCGGTAAGTACCTGTGTAAGTCGGAAGGTGACTCGTCGCTTCCTTCGCATCCAGGCCTCGAAGGCCGGCAGGATTGCACTCACGACGCGTTTGTGCGCGTACCGATCTCCGCAGAGACGGGCGTACCACGTCGTGTGTGCCCTTCGCTGCTCCTGCCGCCTGAGCGCATCGAGGACGCTGGTAGGGTAGGACGCACTTCCGCCGCTTTGACGAAGGGCGCGAGTCTGGTCGTAGACCCTCGCGTCCCTCTCCGCCAAGATGTCCAACGGCGGAAAGCACGCCAGAAGGGTCGCCGCCTCAAAGGATATCGTGCGATATCCCCGCACCATGCGGATGGCCACTCTCCGCTGCAGACTCAGGATCTTAGTCTTGCAGCGGCGGGTGCCCGTCAGTCGATGTGACCAAACGGGTGCCCCATAGAGGACCATCGATCGCACGACACCAGCATAGAGGCGGCGAACCTCCTCCCTCGGTCCCCCGAGATTTGGCAGCAGTCTGTGCAACGCACCCACTACCTTCTCAATCCGGGGGGCCAGAAGCCTGAAGTGCTCTTCAAAGCTCCAGCGACTGTCCAGGACAAGGCCCAGGTATTTCATGTACCTGGACACCTGGACGTTTGAGTCACCTACGCGAATGATCTGCGAATGGGGTGGTTCCCGGCCCACCGGCCCAAATTGTGTTACATTGCATTTTTGCATATATTAATTATTTTTACATATATTATATGTATCCTGTGTTTATATATAATTATTGATATTAATGTTTATTTAATATTGTCTCGATAAAATCAGTTTAGTAATGATAATGTCTGATTAGCAAAAACACCACCTCTCATGCATCATTTGTATTTTGGTTCTTTATATTTAACTATATTATCCATGTTAGTAAAAAGATTTCTATTGAATGTAAATCAAGCCCAAGACAAAGATAGATTCTACTAATATTATAAAATATATTTTTACTTATAAGCAATCATTACAAAAACAAAAATAAATGATGTTAATTATATAAAAACTTTGACCCACTTTTAGCTCACAAGCTAACTTGATTAAACATACAAGTTTAAGTATAGAAGTCTGGGTCATATTCCTAACAGATGTAGCAAATTTATATCTTAATTTGTACTGTATCAAACCTTTGCTTAATATATCAGTATTTCAATTCAGCATAGCAATAATATAACAGAATAAAAGAAAGATTTAAAAGGTGATTGACTTTCAATAAATAACCATATTCACTTTTTTATTACAAAATATTGATAACTTACCTTTATTCCCTTTTTCTTGTAATCTTGTGCAATAGATAGTTGCATTAATGGTGGCATCTCAATAGTTCTGGGTAGAATTTCTTCAGGTTTATTCTCTAAAGATTTCACTGCTTCAAATAATTTGGCTTCCTCATCCTTAGGAATTAGTTTATAATCAGGCTTGTAAGATGTTCTATAAATTTCAGTCAAATTAGTTAACTTTTTGCCTCTAAATGTTTTCTCAACCCAAACTCTAACTCTTCTTCGTTCCTGAAAATCAAAGGAACAACCAGGTTACTCCATATGTTCTAAATTATATCTTTATATTACACTAGCTTTTACTCGCGGGTTCGCTCACATTTCAGTCATTAAAAAAGAATGAAAGAACAAAATAAAAAAATATATTCTAAACAGCTGAAACTGTAGGCAATTAAAATATATATTGTTATGTTGTATCAGAATGAGTAAATAAAAATTATTCATACTCCTATCCATAATATTTATAGACAGATACAATAATGACCTTAGACTTTCTTGTTTATAACATGCAAATGTAAGAAAAGTAAAAACAAATTGGATACATGAAGTGACAATGACAATATATGTTTATTCATATTATGCTGTAATAATAATCATTAAATGTAAATGTTGAAACTAATTTCTATTTTTATAATTTAAAAACAAATATATTTATTATATTTGCATATATAGAAACTCGACTAACCTCGTCGGGGCAAGTTTCCACTTTCACAATTTTCATAAAACTAGGTTCTGGGTAGCGTTCGAATACAGAACGGGCTATAATTCTTCCTACACCATAATTTTTAAGACTTCCTAATATTTCCCACAATGTTTTGCCTTTAAAATTAGTAGTTCTTCCCACATATTTAATTACTTTCGTGGTCATAATAGTAACTATACTAAGCAAAAAAATTTAAAGAGCTAATTACTAATTGTATTTAATATTATAAATAGTCTTAAAAGGCTTATAAGTTAAGACTATGAGAACGAATTAAAATTTATAAATATTGGTATTTGAGGTTAGATAGGTATATACCACAGAATATATTTACACAAAGTTAACAAAAGACTTACTCGCTCTATAATCGAGTATGTAATAATCGAGTATCATTATTTCGGCAAGACGAGAACGATAAGGATAAGGTGCTCGCAATGGGCTTAGAAATGCAAAGTGAGTGGCTAATTATAGAAGAATTTTGTATCCCTTTAGGTTTAAAATGACGCACCCTATTCACGACTGGACTGGTGGTGCGTTGCAAATGACTCTTCCAGATCAAAGTAATTTAGTAAAATGGGGTAAAGCTCCCCATATGCTGGTGGGTAGAGTACCCTACACTACTCTTGGATAGTGGTCAATACTCGCGGCGCCATGACAAAGTAGTAGAAATCATACGTGAAGCCGTTAGTCTTTCAGTAGCAAGAGCACAGAGAAACATAACAACCAGTAAACGCTCAATAGAGTCTGTGAAAGAAGGTTCTTATAAAAAACCTACACAAAAGCCTTTCTCCATATTAGATCCAGCACCTGGATACTTGTGATGGACACGTAAGAGAAACAGTATAGAAACTCTGAGGATTTTTGTGTTTCGTGATCCATACCGGATAATTTTCTTTATTCTCCAAACCTAAAACGCGTAGTACTGGTAGAACTTACAGTTCCGTAGGAAACAAATATCGAAAAGTCACCATCTTAAACACAATAAGTATTTCGATCTTACAAAAGAACTGACTGAGAATAGGCTTAGAGCAAGCTTATATGGGGTTGAAGTAGGAGCGAGAGGTATAACAGCGAAATCTCTCTATAGTTTGCTAAAAGATTTCGGCCTGTCTAGAACTATCACAAATTCATTTCTAGAACGCACTTCGAATGCGGCTTTGGTAAAATCATTTAAAATTTGGTTAGGTATTGGGTGGAGCTCGGACAGCGAAGGTGAGGGTTAATGCATTTTAAAGGGGCCCTTTAAGCTTACACTTGGGTCACAAATCCCAAGCGTTGCTCGGAGCTCCTTTTACTACAACACGATGGGCCCGGCACCCGCACGGTGAATCCATGGAACGCTAAGTTGTTTCTTCTCGCGTACGCCGATTACAAGTTGATTTAAAATAAATCAACTTGTAATCGGCGTACGCGAGAATTAATTATAGAATTGTATTAAGTGATGTGAAACTTATATACCTAATTGTTAAAAGTTTCAATATGGTACATAGTAAAGCTTAATAAAAAAACAAGTGCAAGTTTTGCAAACATGAGTTTTTTTGCGATTTTTAGCTAAATTTGTTAAACTGAAATGGCAATGCTGTTCGTATTAAAAACTACACTGCTTTTGCATCAAGAAATCAGAAGTAGATAAATAGAATAAAGTGTGCACACTTGCTACTGTGGCACCATCTTAATTTGTTTCATTACACCGACTAAATTCAAATCACATTTTATTGGTATTCTTCACTTCTACATTGGCTGGTACTGGTATATATATTGTAAGTTTATTTAGCTATTTAGAAATTAAAATAATTCAATACACTATTAAAGAAATATATTTGGGTCAATCAATAAAAGTCGATGATAATTAAACGGCGTTATGTCAGATAAATCAAGCGACACTTGAAGGGTTGTGAAACTTACATATATTGTCAAAATAAATAAAAGCTCGATGGTATGCCATCTCTGCTTTTAGGTACATCTAGTTTGCATAAAATTTCGTTTATACAGCAAAAGATGGAGCTATTTATCAATAAACACTATTTGAGCATTACTTAAATATATTATTTTTCAAACAAAAAAAAAAAACATATTTAGATAATACATAAAAAAATTAATATAGTAAAAAAATAATATAAGGGAAATATTTATATTTCCCAAAAATCTTTTAATAATGACAATGGGGAAGGTACCACAGATAAGATATTATATATCTGATCCTTACTTCTACGAACTCAGACAGTCAGATTTTTAATGTATTTTTATTGTTTCTAAATATTAAATACTATTCGTAGTAATCCGTAAACTAGGTTAGAGTCTTATTACTTAAAATATCTGCATTAGATGTGACATTTGTATATCAAACTTATATTACGTAAATCTATATTATAATACTGCCACCTAGTGAAAGTTTTTAGTACTAACAACGCCCTCTGTCGCTCGTATTAAAAAACTTTGCTATACTTTTTTTATATAAAAGTATTTTAGTAGTAATACAAATTTGGCATTAAAATAAAAATATCAATTTTATTTATAATATGATCCTTAAAAAATATTGTATATGAAAATAAAATTATTAGTAAAGAATATATAAAATAATGAAAGAATTTTATTTTCTTCGTATCCCACCTATAAATGCCATCTAGTGGTGCAATATGCAAAAAAATATCAAACTTGTTTTGTTCCCTGGACGAGAGATGGCGATAAGTTTTTCTTTTTAAAACCACTTTTGTATTTAAGGTTCACCCTGTGATCTGTCTTTTCTATGATATATGTGTCTACATTTTGAGAAAATTAGCACAGAGCAAAACATATTCAAATATAGGATCTAATCAAAATATTTTAATGCAATAATCTCAACTGAAACAAAATTGTACCATTTCTTTAAGGTTATCTTCTGTGCGATGTTTGTATCCGAGAAACAACTAAATTTACATTTTTAAGCTCACTAACCTTAAAATATAAAACATTTCCAATTTCTTATCTATTTATTATTATATTTTTTAATCTCATAGTCTTAAACATCAATACCAAATAAACGTAACGTTTATTATTTATTAAATACTCTTTTTCTTTGATAAATCAATACTTCCATTATTCTTTTCCAAATGATTATTTATATGGTTATTTTTTTCTAATATTGTCTGAGTTGATAAGGAGAGATAGAATAGGTGAAAAATAAATATTTTATAATATTCAATTTGTTCATAAAGAAAGAAGTAGAAAGAACAAAGAAATTAGGCGCTCTTTGTACCTTGTCTCTTAATTATTTAAGGCCTTCTGTTAAGACCTATTTCTTATTGAAATGTTCGACCAGGATAAGTAGGATTATATTACTAAAATCTCTATCAATTTCTTAGAAACTATGATAAATAGTAAAGTGATACTGTCAAAATTTTCATGTTTCTTGTGGTATGAATAGTTGCTTCTAGCAGCTATGCTTCGTTTGATGGCACGCGGGTACTAGATTTAGAAGATCATACGCCTCCTCTGTTGGATCATCTGCTGACTTCCAAACCCGAAAGCTAAATGCTTAAATGTCCAATATTAGTATTATTGTTCCCACAAATAAATAAAAGGACTTCTAGGCAGCCAAAAGTCTTAGTTTATACTTTTGGCTGCCTAGAAGTTATGTAATTTTTCTGCCTTTTTTTAAAATTAATTATATTATAATAATAAATCAAAAGAACCAAAAATTGTCGCCCGTTCTTGCCATCCAATCAATTATTAAGTTACAGCCACATTTTTATCATCTTGAAAAAGCGTGGTAACAATATTAAATTTGATGTTTCATTTTGTCTCTCTCTTCTAGATAAATTGTATACTGAAATAAGGTCTTTAACAAATCAAGGAGAAAAAATTAATTTTCAAATATATTTTCTCAGATTATGAAGACAGACATTTAGACTATCATGAATTTACTAATAGGGTAGCCTGGACCTAGTTCATATTTTTTTTATAATAGTGAATAAGAAGGCTAAAAGATTTAAAAACTTTTACAAGAACTTTTTTTTCTACAAATTATATACTATTTAGAATTTGAAAAATGGTTAATTCTGCATATAAGCACACTACTGTATACGTATATTTAAATGACTTAATCTTAAAAATTATAATAATAATAACACTTTATTGTATGTAGAGCAAAATATCATTACAGCAAAAACACATAGTATGTGCAATGGCTTTAATAATATATATATTATAAATCCAAAATATTTTTTAATTTTAACTTTTTGTATTGTGTTTTGAAAGATCTTCTCATTTTAGATCGGTCCTGAAATCGCTCCTCAAACTTCTTCATATCTTGGTGTAATTTTTCACTCTGCTCATCACTGAAAGTAAACTCTCTTCGACATTCTACAACACAACTTTTGTTATGTTTTTAACATTGTTGTTTCGAGTTTTTGGCTCTGTGGTTCCATTAAAATCCTTTCCGACTGCTTATAGTGACTAACAGACATCTAGTTTCTCAAATACTAAACGATGGATACCACATCTGTTTAGTACCAAACAGATGTGGTATCCATCGTTTAGTATTATCGTTTAGTATTAGTTTATCGTTTAGTATCGTTTATATTATGTCTAGCTTATTTACCTAATCATTCCACGTATTAGTTAAACGGGTACCATAATCTTGTAACGCAGTGTAATCTATAAATTAGAATTGATATTGTCAATTACTATGGGTATGTCGTTTATAGGAGCAATCAGATAAATCAGTAAATCATCAGCTGAAAGATGATATGATGTTATATAGTAAATAAGACTGTTAATGAAAATAGAAAACAGTCAAAGACCCGTACTATGAGGTGATATGAATAAGTGTACTTTCCCTCATGTTAAATGGACAGAGTATTTATCAATTATCAAGTAAAACCATTCAGTTGCTTCTATGGGAAATTAATAAGTTTTGCTAAAAGAACATGAAAGTCTACTGTACTGAAATTATTAGAAAAAGTAACCAAAACAAGAACAAACTTGATGACTGTCCATAGCATATCTTATATCTTCATAGATCTTATTCAGTGTAATAATACTTATTGTTTTTTAAAGCTTCACATTAAATTCATAGTGCACATATATTTTTAACAATTTATTTCAATTCCAAATTAGACTTGAAAATGTAAGGCTAAAAAAAATCAGCTAAGCAAGGAAGGCACACAAAGAAAAGCAAAATTCTTAAAAAATCAACTTCAATTTATTTTCAATTTCTTATTTACTTTATGGAATTTATGAAATACAAATGTTTTTTGAAAATATATCTAGTTTAGTTAACAATTATTTAAATTTAAATGCAGATAGTTTATTAGTAACAATGTCATGGAGTAATTTCCAGAGTACTCAGAATACAGCCAATGCCAATTATCTGAAATAACTGAATTAATTTCTAGATTTTTATATTTGTCTAAGTGACTTGGATTAAATCCCATTACATTAAGCCCATCTGCAACAAATACTTCCAGGCAAGTTTTAGGCATTTAAAACTATTAAGCTAAAAGTTACAACATTTAACTGATTTCATATTTAACAACAAAATAATAAAAATACAAAGAAAAAGCCATGACATTGAATTTTCGTTATTATTACATTAACAAACACAAACAACCAAACTCAAACTTGTATTTAAAAAAAAGAAACATTTTAATGAAAATAAACCGAATTCAGGAAATCAGTTGTTTTAGAAATGTTGGGAGGAAATCCCTATCATTTCAAAGTTGTCGCTATCACCTTCGGCGATATTATCCGTATACTTTAACTAAGTTAGGATTATAGTGCAGCGTGCATGTAGGCACGTGTGTTCTAAGCACTAACTCAACGACCTTACAGTCGGAGAGGCGGAGCAGGACGAGCAGACGTCGTCGTGGTCTGCGTACATCCTATCCTAAATTAAGAAGCTATCCTTCTTATATAAAGAACGCTTCCACTCTGTGTCTACACCTGTCTTGCAATCTGACAATTTTTCAGTGTTTTCTATACTCGCTCGCTCATCGACACGTGGAACAGGTGTGGAAGCAATCCTTTCTATATTTGTCTACTGTTTTAATATCTGTACAATAGTCGCATTCCGTTGGCAAATAATAAAAATAAAATAAATAATTATTAATTTAGCTACAAATTGCCTAGTTACCAATCGGAATGGGCTTCGTGAACACGCGGGTGGCGAAATAACAAGTCCATTCTTACGAGGCCGGCGTTAAGTTGACGGCCCAAATATACAAGTCACATTACACCTAATGATTTCGATAATAAATTACGACAAATATTTACATATTACCGCCGACATCCACAATTAAATAAACTTAAATTAGAGCAATAATTTAAGAAAGTCGGGACAAACTAGTAGGAATCAGTCATTCGGCGCACCGATCTGCGAACTCGTCGGGGCGTGCCGCGTCGCAAACTTAAAGTATTGTTCGTAACTGAATCTTTCTTCGTGAAAGGTATCTCCGGATGATTTCGTGCTTGAAATGAAGCCTAATTATATCCTAGAAGTGTGCTCGCCGTGAGCGGGGGGCGGGCCGCCTAGGTCGTGTCCCGCCCATATGTGCCGATGCGCACCTCGTCGATCACGCGCGTCCACTCCAGCGCGTACGACTGCGGGTCCTCCAGGTAGTATGTACGATTTGGCTGCAAAAACAATATTTTATTGTAAACATATTTTATATTTAATATAAAAATAACGCAAAGAACAGAGAGAGCGCAAGATGAGCATATAAATATATAATAATAATTCTTACCGTGTACACTAAAAATATTCTAAAGTTCTTTGCTTCGACACGCAACTCCGGCGACCAAGGTATCTCCCCCTTGAGCACCATATTGACGGGGTCGACGTAGAACAGTCGCGGGCCTGTCGTCAACAGCAACATGCGTCGTCTCGCGAACAATCCCTTCCGTTTCTCTACAAGTCCCTGTTTCAATATGAGTTCACCGTCCACGAATTGATGCCATCTGTTTTCACGAGCCTGAACTTCAAGACGACGTCGTTTTTCTTCGGGACTGATATTTAGAATTCCTAGAATAAAAAAAAACATAATTTATTACTAATGATTTACGACTGTTTTCTTACAAAACTTATGTGCTATGCGACAGACATATTTTTTCATTTAATCATTGTCTACATACACACACAATGTAACAAAACGCGAACGCTCAGCTGTTTATTAAGATCATTAATAAAGCCGGCCGTGACGAGTCATTCAATTATGTCGCAACTGAGAATGCAGGGCTCTAGTGCGGGAAATGACGTCATGCCTATACTATGCAACCGTAAATCGAGAACATAAGGATGTCCGTTTCGACCTAACAATGTTGGCAGGCGATGACGCGTCAATCTAAATACATTTGCACATTTGCACAGATTGTATTACGATAATCAAAAAAATGTGTCGAGTAACTGTATAATGTTTATTATTGCAACAGTTACTGTCAATGAAGTCAATGTGGGCGTGAATTTGACCATTAAGTAGAAACGGAAAATCATATTGCTTTTATCAGGACAGGATTCATTTATAAACATGCGCATTTTGCAAAGAATTTAGGTCATGAACGATCCTCTTACTCGTCGCTTCAATGCACCGTATGATTTTAGAATTGTTTGTATTAATTCGTATTAAAAGATCGTGTATATCAAATTAATTTACGCTTAATCTTATTTTTCATATTTAATAAAGAGAAAATGATATAACAATAGTATGTATCGAGTTAGTTAGTTAGTTTATCTCTAGACATAAAATAAATTTCCTACCTCTGGATGTAGAAAGATCGAATTCCCATAAGCGTAGTATTTGTCTGCCACCTAGGCCTGGTTCTAGATGATCCGGAACTGTATATTCCTCTTCAAAGGATCCTCCGGGCAAATAAGGACTTATTTTTGGTGGGGTTTGTTCCCAAATATTTTCCCAATCAATACCTTCAAAGAAAGGATGCTGGCGAATACTTTCGTATGTATTACCTTTGTCATTAGATCCCAGCCTCTTTGTGTGGTCTAATACTAAAAGCTTTTCAACTAAATCCTTGGCATCAGCAGGGAAACCTTCTGGAAATTCATACTCCATTTTGAGAATTTTTTGAAATGTAAGAAATTCTGTTGACGCCCGAAAAGGTGGTAGACCGGATATCATTTGATAAATAATGCAGCCCAAAGCCCATAGATCTGATGCACGTGTGTCTACACGATTTTGCAATAGGTCTGGGCTAACATATTGTGCCGTTCCAACGAAACTGATTTTTCTTGATCTAACATTTGATGATGAATCTTGTTCTTCAGGCACGATTGGTGTAGATGATCTAATTTTTTCAGGGTCTAAAATTTTAACTGTCCCGAAATCGGCAATTTGTAAATGCATATTTTCATCCAGTAAAATATTTTCCGGTTTCAAGTCACGATGGATTATTCCATTTGCGTGCATTTTTTCTAAAGCTAATAATAACTCGGCAGCATAATATTTAGCTACGTTAAGTTCAAAGGAGCCTACTTTGTTAATATAATGTAATAGTTCTCCATTTTTAGCATAAGACAAAACGAAATACAGTCGCTCCTCATCTTGAAATGTGCAATATAGTTTTACAAATCCATGTGGGACATTAAAAAGCTTGTTTAGAGCTTCTTTTTCACGTTTAATATACTGTACTTTTTGATGGCGCACGATATGGCTCTTCTCGCATACTTTAACTGAAAGAAAAAATAATAATTGTAAAAATGATGCGAAGATTTCCGTGTTTTAATTTAAATGTAATTTTATAGATACTTACTTGCATATTCTTTGCCAGTGTGAATATCTTTGGCCAAAAATACTGTGCTATAACAGCCGTCGCCAATCAGCTTCCCAAATATATAATCTTTAGCAGTACGCTTTGTGTGATGGTAAGATTGACTTGACGAATGCGTCGATGTCGGAGTAGAAACAGGGGCGGCTGCTGCTTGAGATGCCTGCATTTTTACCGGCGATTCGGCTGTAGACTCTGATGTCGCTATTGGAGCACGTACTTCACTTGTCTTGCCGTTAGGCTGTAACAAAGAAAGGAAAATTATTATTACAATATAAGCATACGACGGAAAATTTCTTGACGAAAACCTTATTCATTATTTCATATAAAATGTTCTGAAAGAAATGAGAATGTTAAATCCACGTAAAAACTTGTAAATACTTCTTTGTTTGCATGGTATAGAATACTTTGTGCTTGACACGGAAAAATGTTGTTATGTTATATAATGACAGATAGCGGGTGGTAAAAAACAAATCAACAAGAAGTATTTATTTTACGTTGATGATTTATTTAATAGACCTGTTGAAATGATATCACTGCACATTTTCATTAATGTTAAATCAAAATCAAAATCCAAAATTTGTGCAAAAAGACACACCACCACGTTAAGAGTTGAGTTTACAACTAAACGTCTGATGTATTCGAAACGCCGCCACGTTCATTGGCCTCACCATCAGTTCGATGATCCAATTTCTAAAGTTTGCGGCTCAAGTTTTTTGTTCATTTACTTACGGAGGTGTAATAAAAACATTGTGTCTATTTAGCTCACCAGGATAGAAAACAAATCATATTGTTATTTACTCGAAAAAATAATAAGGAAAAAATAATGAGCGTCAGCTTACAAATGACATATCTGGAAATAGTGTTGAGTCACCTTGTTTTGACAATAATTTAAGTCTACCCCCATTATTAGTACTAGTAATATCTATGAATGTTAGTCTAAAATTACATATAAGTACTATAATAGTTTATCACAAAAATACTATGGGAAAGTGTAGGAACCTAACAATTATTTTCCCCGAATTCCTAAACTAAATAATACAATTCATTGGTGAAATTAACTTTGTGAGCGTCTTAGAATTGAACAACGAACTGAGTGTATGAATCGCGTGAGTCACTAAATAAATGATGTTGGTCCATGTAGACCGCAAGTGGGTCTCGCATTCCGCCACAACGGTACTCCGAGCGCATTCCCACCGCAAGTCGCAACGCATTCCGCGGCTCGCGCACACTACTCTGTACTCGACCTCGATCCCCACTACCAAGACCCTCTACGTCGATGACCGCACCTACGAACACATTCATCAAACAATTCTCTCTTTCACATGCCACATGCGGTTCACGCGTGGGGAACAAGATTGTCTCTTAAAAGTAAGCATAATGGTAAATAATACAATAAAACTACGCAGCGAACTGTAAATATTGTTGCTGATTAACATCCTACGTTTATCAGTGGTGGTCAAAATTAAATTTATTCAAGACATTGTAAACACGTATTCAATGAATGATAATATAAAAATAACCAGATATGCGAGATGTTTATGAATAGTGAATTTTAAATAAAAAAACATCTGCTTTGGTCACACGATTTATATAATTAATGGCATTGTGAAATTAAGAGAAGATAATCTTTTGTCTAAATAGGTTTAAACTGCTTTAATCTTGATCGCAGTTGCCAATTATAAATAAGAGTGACAATTATAAATGGTTTTGGATAATTAAAAAAAAAACTAGTTTAATGTTATTATCTCGTATAGTATAGTTACCAGAGTGATCTCAAATTTCTGAGACATTGTGAGCATGAACCAAGTTATTATTGGAAACAAAAAAAAGTAGACTACATTTTTGGGTGTCAGCTCGATACCAAATGATATACAAAGCTAATTATAACATTCAAATGAGTGCGTGATAATACACTCTATATTATCATAAATTATTGATAAATCAACAAAATTACTTATGTAAATATCACGTACGGTACGAGACGACGCGACGTAGAAACTTGCGAAATGGTGAACATTACTTTCGTATTGGGCCGTTACAAAGAGTGATGAATGCGAATCGTGAATCGTTTGTATTTGTAGTGGTAAACAAGATGGTCACGCAGACTACGCGTGAACAAACAAGTGTCGTGTCAGCGCCGCGCCCGCGGCCCGCCGTCAGTGTTTGCATCATACCAATCATACGCGGCGCGCTAGTCGCGGCGGATAGTCAATGCCTTGCACATAGAGAAATATCGAGCGAAAGTGCACACTCGATGCAGCGAAAGTTTATCAACAATCTTTCACTCACAAACATGCCACGTCGTTGTAACCTATTTATTTTGTTTTTGCTTTGTTTTGTTTACGTCGAGAACATTTTCATCAATAAATTTATTTTACACACAAATAGTTACAATGTATTTGACAAACAAATATAATAGACATACGCAATAATCTCAGCAGCCAAAACCAAATATACATTGATACACAATTTGGCTGTGAAACATTTTGAAAAAGTATATTTCATTGAAACTAACATAAACATTAAAATATTCAAAAAAACGATAAGGCTCATTAGAAATTTTGTAAAATACTCATCACCTATGGTAAAAGAGACCGTTGACATTACCTTTGATTTGGTTGAGGGCTGTTTCCCGCGCTTCGTAGAGCTGACGCCAAGAAGTTTAAGAATTCTGTTAGCTGCCTCGAGAAGTGTTGCACTACCCCTCGATCCCCTTTTAACTCTTATGGTCAATCCACTCATTTCTATACTTCGCATACGTTGTATTTCACTCCTTTACAAATGTTCAAAACTGTCCAAAACACGATCACAGTTCATGAAGCTTATTGCTTAAAATTTATTCTACACGTTTCAAACACTTAACTTACGCGAAATATTAAAAAAATGATAAATTTTACTAAGGAATGCAACAAAATTTTACTAAAAGTATAATAATTATATTATAATAATAAATATTAATCGACTATTCAGTCGAGCGCGCGTGAAAACGACCGAACGATTCGACAGCGCGTTGCAGACTAAAGTAGTAACAAACGCGGCGCTTGATGCAGGCAAGGCATTGACTACGTCCTCCGCTCAGTAGACGGAATAATCGCACGGTCGCGGACGCGGTACGTACGGCGCACCGTTTGTTAGTGTAAAGTGGAGCTCCCCCTCGCCGCGCTCTTCCGTCGCTGCCTCCGCCAGCCACCCCCTCGGAACCGTTTCGTGTCGTAGATGCAAAACATGCTGCATAATATTATGCAAAGCGTATATACTGTCCCATGTTTTCTTTTAACATTAAAGTCAACTTCTACAGTATACATTATATATTTATTTCAAATGAAGAATTAAACAGCTTTACACATTTCTGGTCTATCCTATACATAAAACTAGTATAAGAAACTCATGATTCGCTACTTTATGCCTAATTTACAGTTTTTTTGCGTTCAGTGTAGGAATTGAAGCGGTTATTTATGTCCCCTGAACGGGAATCGAATCGAAATCGGGTGACATAGGTGTCCTTAAGTATTAGTAATGTTCTAATGCAGACTTTTGATACACGAACAAGATTAAAGAGAATAAAAATTGTTGTTTTTGTAAAAAAAAGTGTATAAATAAAATACATGTAAAAGTATTATCATTTTCTAAATATGACAGTAAAATATTATACAGATACCCACGTGA
The DNA here is from genome assembly GCA_037178615.1 of Dione vanillae. NCBI lineage: Eukaryota > Metazoa > Arthropoda > Insecta > Lepidoptera > Nymphalidae > Dione > Dione vanillae. The sequence continues at coordinate 748,182 of JAZFAU010000130.1, forward strand.
CTATGTTTTGAAAGTTCGAGGGCGGGCGTGGGGTCGTACTGACGCAGCATATTATATAACTACGGAGGGGTGGAGCAGGGGACAAGGGTGGAGAGGGTCGAATTTGAGCAAACGGGAACAAAATCAATAACATTAAGATGTGCAGCAAGAGCGTAACACCATTCGTTGTAAATATGTTAAGGGTTATTATTCATATAGCCCTATCATCTTAACATATACTAATATTATAATATTTACGAAACTACATGTTGCTACTAATTGAAAACATATTTTTGGGTCGGATAAGTTGGTTTTTTGGTTTTGGTTTGTGATTGGTTCACATGTCGCTCGTCTCGATGTAACTAATGTACCTGCGATTCAGTGTTACCTCTGGCATTTACGAGTAGATTGTGTCAAGTACTATAAGCTACTTTAAAATATTTTTTGGCTTATAAATATTAAATGACTATAGTATTTTAAGATAAAATATAAAAATAGCATTCACAAGTATATTATGAGGCAATCGTCGTTATACCTAACTAGAATTTCGGGGTAAACCAATTGTTTCTCATATTAATAAGTCACAGATGCAATATGTAACAGATGGCACGTTCCTATAATAACATAAATATGACATTAAATAGTCATTATTACAAATGATGTCGGGCAGAAAACAAAACAATTAACCCAACCTTGAATTTTTTCAATCAAATTTTAAATGTTTACCTTGTAAATGCTAAGAATTATATTATTCGAATATAAATATTTGTAGTAAAATCTACAAAATATGAAAATAATCACTCATTTAAACAGGTTAATATCAGCGGCTAGCTGTGATCATGGCCATTCTGTGACAATGTTTTCTATTCGTGAATGAATTAGGAATATCGAGGGCCGTCGTGGCGCATAGGCGTGGCGTTTACTTGTAAGCGCTTTATAGGTTTATGGGTTCGATTCCCACTCGGGGAAGATGGATTTTTCTATTTCAACACGCAATGCCTCTAAAGGCGGAAATTAGGGATTAAACAATGGAGTGTCTGAAGACTAGATTTCCACGGTTCCTGCATTCCCTCTGCTTACCCTGCCATGTGCGGGATAAAGCGTGAAGACATAAAAAAATTAGGAATATGTTTTGTGAGTCACCTTAAGCTCCTTTGTAAATATTAAACGTCAGTGATTTGCCTTTAGTTGTTTATTTTTTTATATATGATTAACATTAGTGTTATTTTAGTTCATGCACTTTAACTTGCTGAGGTAAGAATGGTGAATATGAGCTATTTTCAACTGCGCATTAACTACCACGGCTTTGTGAGAGGACAAACAAAAAATCGAGATCATTTATATACAAATACAAAAACTATCAAGATGATATTCAGGTAAAGTTGAGTAAAAAAAGTGTTGCACAGCTGCTGCTGTCGGCACGCGCAACGTTGCACATGTTGGTCACATCTGCAGGCCTACACTTCCTATAAATTTTATTAACTGGTAGTTTTAACATTGAAAATTATAATATTACTTATATATTGGATATTTGCCGATTATACATGATATTGTTCCTGGTTGTGACAAGGCATATAGAAAAACAAAAATAATAAATAATATTTTTACTCATTGAAAATAAAGTTAAGCTAGTACTCTTAATAATTAGAATACTTTTCCGTTTACTCTTCGAGGAATCAAAATTAAATCAAAATCATATTATTCACATGCTACACCCACGCAAATATATATTTGAATAATGTTTTATCGGGATTCAGAAAATATAGTCACTCCCCAAGGTATACAAGAAAGCCAGGTGGTTCGATATTTTTTCTCTTTTCAAGTCAAACAGCAAACCCCTAAGCCCATGTGAAGGTTTCTTTCAAAAACAAAATAAAAGCTGCATCGTGCAATGAACTTTCCACCTGGCTCTACTTTATATGGTAAACTAATCAAAAGACATAAACAGGACAAGCTACGTTATTTTTGTGTTTAATATTTTGTGGTTATATTACACTCAGGTTAAAATGTTTTATATGTTCTTAGCTTGGGCATTGTGTTATATTAATTTGAGTGAGGGTGACTTTTGTCTTGGGTAAGTCAGGACGAAATACTTAAATTGCGTGCGTTTGGAGTTCAACGTTACGCTAATTCTAGTTTCAAGACCCTTCGTCCTCCGCTTATCAAATCAGAGGCAACGTGTGCTGAATTTCACGCCGTTATTTATCTCTGTAATAGAAGATGCCATTAAAACATTGATTGCCATAACAATACCCCACATTGACGTTATCTAGTAGACAGGTGTCTGGCTAAACACAATAGTTGTGGGTACATCCTATTCGTGGGAAAAAGTTATAATAAAGTCTAAAATATCTAAATAAAGGAAGGGCGGAGAGAAGAGAATGGAATAACTTATCATCTTTACAGAAAATATTGATTTTAAACGTACACTTCAATGGAAAAAGTACCACGTGTGTTTGTTTAAAGCGAATGCTTGGTTAGTCGATCTAAATGAAGATCGTAAAAATTCATGTTTACAAAATTACAACATACGCCATCTTGTTGTCGATGATTGCAAAAGGAACAAAATATTTTTACATGTACTATTATTAAATTGCATAATTCAATAATTTAATAGTTCACATTCATTTTGTAAAATAAGTACAAAAATGGAAATTTTGTCTTTATTAATACATTTTTAATATTTCAAATGGTAGATGTAAATATAGTCATGTTATGCATGTTAAGCGTTTTATATTTATACCTGTGGTAGACAATTAAAATATACATAAACATTTATTGCATAGCGACAACAATCAGTGTACTTGCATAATAAAATGTTATATTATTTGCTTATACCTGCTGGTAATAATAATTCAGGCACGTGTATCGTTGCAACTTGGAAGTAAACATTGTTTTTAATCACTTTTACCGCAAATTCTGTAAAATGTAGCAACTTGATGTTATTCGTATTTCTATAATATCTTTAACCTCGCACACATTGTTAACTATAAATAAAATATATACATACAGTAATAAAAAATACTAAAGTGCAAAATGAACGATAATTTCAAATAACTTAAGTAATGTCAATTTTCTACAAAGTTTATATTTAAAGTAACGTTACAAAATTGACCTATTCGTTATCTCGTTACCTCCCTAAAGGATCAAATTAAAATTATTTTTTAGCGATCACTTGCCTACTAAATATAAGTTATTTTAATTTATTGCAAAGTAATACTGTCTGCTTAATAATAGCATTATAGAGGCGCCTAACAAGGTTATCGACGCGAACGTCTTGGACGACGACCTTGAGACGGTCCTTTGACCCTACAACGTCGTTGGTAAGTATTCGTTCATACTTTGCGAACCACCTGCCTGGGTGCCCCCGAAGCGACGCCACACATGGCGTAAATTCAAATATCACTATAACGGTCGACTTGCATCGGCGGATGTTTACATATTGACTAGGGATATATACATTGCATAAATCAACACAAACAGACAAATATAGTTGTTTATTAGCAAAAGATTTAGTCCTTGTCATGTAACGACACTAGACTAAAATAATTGCGGTAAAATTATAAAAAAAAAAACATTACTTAAAAAGAAAATAAATTGATAAAACTTGTAAATTTGGAGCTATGTAATTTACAAATAGTATACAGTGTTGAAGTAACTATAGTAATTAGATTATTTTAAATATTAATTGGCTAATAGTAATTAAAAACACATAGTAATATGTATCATTCCCATAAAAAGCGTCAGAGCACGACGGTCATTGTCCTACAGGTAGATAGACGTGTACATTGAAACCTAAATGTTTTATACATTGTAACTAGCTATAAAATTATTTATATATATATGGAGATTTCAATCTATAAACGCGTACATAAAAAGGTTAGTTGTATGAATTGTCAATAACAAACAAAAAATGTTTGTTACTTCGTTCCGTTCGCGAATTTGCCCGTGTGGACTACAAGATTAGTTTATTTAATTTTATCAGACGAACTATATTATAATATATTATTATAAATATTTAAATTAAAACCGCATTAAAACTCGTTGCGTAAGAGGGATTTTAAGCCATTACATGGTATAGATTCTACACTGACGTGTTAAAAACATAATTTCAAAGAAAAATTTTAAATTAGATCAAATGTATCAATTATGTAGGCAGAGCAAGCAAGTAGTGCAATCTCGGAGGCTCCATCATATGTTACTGACAATGTTCAAACTGAAAATGTAATTATTTTCTCCCACAGCAAAAATATTCTTCTGCGTTGGTCTCGATACTTACATATATAAACATTGCTGGGCAATATACAATATAGGAAATATTCAGTGTTGTCAAATATATGGATGTTTGTTTAGTTAAGTAGTACAAGATACCTAAAAAGTTTACGGGTAATATTTAATACTAATTGTCTAGTAATTTAATCTATTCCAAGTTAAGTAACACTTCCTTTAGCTTTATAGGCTTCCTTCCCTCCGCTGGTATATACTATATAGTACTTCCAATAGTACCATTTGGTAAATAAATCAAAATAGACACTTTTGAATATCGGTAATAATGTACGATATGCATTGATTTTAAATTAAATTTGTAGTTTCTTAACTTCCGCAGAGTTTATGTGGATGTGATTTTTATAGAAACTACATCGGCTACAAGTAGCCTTAACGGTCAACACAAAAACAAAAAAAAATAGTAATAGTTTGGCATCAACAATTTTACGGCAAATATAACAACAAGCCTAAGTGCCCACTAGTTATTTTTGTAATCTAAAGATGTCTAATCAAAATAGTTCTAAAAATTTTTACTTGTGTTCGCATTTTTGCTAGATGAAAACTAATGTAATACAACAAGGAACATCGAAAATCTAGCTAATCTCAAAAATAAATTGCTTATAAAATTTATAATTTGCTTACCAAGAAATAACTACATTATTTAACCTATTGATATATTTAATTTGAATAATTATTTATTTCACTGTACTTAAAACCAATAAAATAAATTATTTTAACGTGCTTTTGCATTTCGTACGTATATATAAAGTAATACAAATAATGAATTCAAAATAACATGTGGACACAGACATAAATCTTCCATTCAACAACAGAGTAGCGAAGCGTAGGAAAAAGTGTTTTATATTTAGATATGTAAATATCCTATATTAACATAAATCTATTATAGGCGTCGTGGTTAAAAATACGAGGTGAGATTTAAAAGAGATCGGCAGTTGGTTGCGGGCTTAGAGACGCACGCCGTACGCACAATGTGCCTGGTATTCCGGTGAGTGGAATGCCTCTGCTTACATACTTTTATTCACTTCCCGCGCGTCTAGACACCAACATTCGAGCTGTTTGTTTCCAAATTCGATCTTAAGTACCGATCATAAGATTTGTATTCGGGTCAGCACTACGAAGTTTAACTCTTATAAAAACGGCTTCTCTGTCCTCGGAAAGTGCATTGATCTCATGGCGCGTCCTTCTATGGTACAAAAATCACTGCACGTGATATGCGCATCCCTTTCATGCAGCAAGGCATCGTCACTGTGCGAGAAGGATACCAAAGACGTAGTAGGCAGGATACGCGTAGCGAACTGCGGGCAATACACCCAAGCGGGCGCAATGAACGGCGGCCATTAACGTGGAAGTACCATACCACGTTTTGGCGCCCACCGTGTAGGAGATAGAAAATACTCTATATAAATCTATATACTTACCAAACATAACTAACACTGTCTAATAATGTCAAAATTTTAAGATGAGTAGCAATCTATACATATTCATTAGTTAGTATTGGCTAATTATATTTGAATTGGTTACATACAAATATTAAAAAATAGTAAATAATAATTAGTTTAACATAATAGTTATGTTTTTAATAATAATCTGTTTACCATAATAGTTGTGTATTTTAGGCTTGAAGCCATGGTTATATGTTTTTATACTTACAGAAAGTAGTCTAATCTACTGATTAAATAACATATATTTAATAAAATAATACACCAAAAAAACCGAATAAACAGTAAAGTAAACCACGTGGCGCCAGAATATTCGCGCCAAAATCTGTGAATTTCAAGATGGCGGAGGCCACGTGGTTTCTAGGCACGTACAAGAATATTTATAATTGTAGTGTATTATTTGTGTCACGAAATAATATTTTTGTGATATATCTAAATTCTAATAATTTTAAGTGTATGCACAAAATAATTTATCGATAAGCTAACTTAAGCTACGCCAGGTATATTTAGTATAATTTTGTTTTTTTTTTAAAAAAAAATTGCGAATTGTCAAACAATACCTTAAGAATTTTTTGTTAGCATTTGTCGGCTACTTCTAATATTCATTTTTAATGTGTGAGTGCAAATTCTTCGAAGGACGAGATGCCTTTACAAGTTAGCTCAACTTTATTCGACCGGATTGACCGCCATGCGTAAGACTGTGGCGTTCAATATTTGGTTTGTGAGCGTTTAACACAAGCCAAACTACACAATATATTTTATAATAAAGCGATTTTTACTGTAAGTATGCTTATTTTTATTCGCTTTTATATATTAAACTAATATGTCACAGTATATTCTTTAGTAAAGCGATTGTTACTGTAAGACCTAGAAACTAATACCATCAATATGGATAGATGGATAATATTTCAGTGCGTCAATTTTATTAATACTTAAATATTAATAATTCCGCTGTTCTTCTTTTATATATTTACAAAAAAATGTTACGAGTATTGTATTAATAATTACTTTATTAGTATGAAATGTTTAGCGGCAAATACATCTTCAGTATTTTTGTAAAGAAACTAGGCCTTAAATTATCGATTCCTATCTTAGGGACAAAGTGATAACCGTATTTGAATTAAATAGATAATAATACAAAAAAATATGTATCTTCGTCATCACTGCATTTAAACAGCAAATTTGATATTAACTTAATTAGTTAGATTTTTTTTGGGTTTTAAAGACATAAGATCAATTTTGCTGTAAAGAGAGCAAACTGTAGATTAAAATAAATAGGATAAAAGCTTATAAATTAATATATGTGGAAATTAAATAAATAATTTTTTAATTCGATTACAATTCTTGTCGACTAATAATAAACTCTTGTTTGTATTACATTCACATGAATCTAAATTTAATGATAAAATGAATAAATTTAATAGTTTCAAATTTTACATATTTTCTACAACCTTTGGTGGTAGAAATACAATAATATAACTAAATAGCATAAGTTTGCAGATCAAGTAATACACCAGTGAATCAAGTAAAGGGAATGTGCGCTGATGGCGCGCGCCGTCGCGGTCGTTCGCCGCATGCTTGCATCCTTACCGCGGCTACATTCCTGTCATTCCTTGTCTCGCCTAAGAAATGCTTTTAAGTCTAAAAAATAAATTAAAAAAAAATGGATGTAATAGTGATACATGAGATTATTTTGCTATATAATCATTTTTTTAAAATAAGTTGTTGGTTGGCATTTTTAATACATTCGATAATATCTCAAAAAAAGGTACTTTTCTATTACAATATCAATTTGATTTACAAATTGTTTAATATCTGTTTTTCTGATTGATTTTCAGCAATCAATCAAATCAAATCAGGTGATAGCTTTGTTAAATTTATCTATTATACAAATTTAACCCTCTATAATTTTTTAACTAAAATTTTATAAGAATACCATTTTTTGTGCGCTTCAACTTTCATTCACATTCATGGAACTGTTTGGTCGTTTAGAAAGTATTTGAGTTGAACAAAACAAACAAACACGACCACAACAGACTTGCCTTTTACTTGTGTTATGTTATGTCCATAATGCGAATCACGCTTACGAACAACACGGGTTTCCCAGTTGACCGTAGCAGTTATCGTTTTCCTCAATTTTGTTTTTGTACAGTTTCAATAAATAATTTTGTATGTATATAAAGATGTTTAATTTTAAAATGTGTTATATATTATATATTATTATAAAATAACAATACATATGTCAATTACCGTTTTCTCAAATTTTCAAGTTTTGTTTTTAGTTACATATTGATGATGTTATAGATAAATTAAAAGCGCAAGTTGCAAGATAAATAAACAAAATAGGTCAAGACGAATCAAACGAACCAAAAACGCTACGATTTTACTAATATGTATTTCAAAGTTGAATCCCCCCATTTCCGGGCTCCGCCGTCAGACTATGGACTATCGATGGCGCGATGTTATTGTACGTTGTTGTATGTCACGCATAATAATTATATATAATAGCGAATTATTTATATGTACCTATTTCTATCATGACGAAACGACTACGACTTCTGTAAATTTAGGAGCCAAGGACAAGCAAAACCAAGCACAACAATGTTTTTGCATTAATATACAGTAAAGTAACACACTTCTTAAATCCATGTACCACTTCCCATATTTTAATATATGTACCTATGTTTTAATTTCCATGTGTATTTTCTGTTTGAAAATTTTTAAATTAGATCTTTCTTTAAATTGTTGTCATATCCACCACACAAAAAGGCGCATTTTATTTTGGCTTTCCTTGAATTATGTTTTTTTAGACAATATAAAACATTTTACACTACGTATGAAAATTTAAAAAACACAATAGGAAATAATTTTAAAAGTAGAATGTTTTTACACACACTTATATATATGCCTGTAATATGTGATGACAAAATAATATGTAAATACTTATTAATTATTATTACGAAGTAAAACTGCACATTCTACTGGCAAAGATATATCTTAAGAATTAGAAACCAACGCGCGGGTGGTCTGTGACTCAACACAACTTATTGCAGTTCGCTAGCCACTCATTGTTCACACCCATTCACGAATGAGGAAGGTCTCCTGAGCTCAAAAGCTGTGCAAGAGCAAATTCAAACTAGTTTGGTGAAAATAAGTTTACCTCTCTCATACCTGCTAAGTGTGTGCATTATTATTTTCGTATCCCTTTAGTATTTTTAGATCGCAAGCCATATAAATTTTATAATGTCATGATTGAGTTTTAATGGTACAAAATCGCCGGTTATATTATTATTTGGTATACGCTATTGCTATTTTATAAAATAACAATTACTTTAGTAGTGTTACAATTGAAAAAGTCATGTTACCTGAATACAGAGTGTATCTGACAACGTGGTCTTTGTCAAAATTTCCTACAGAATAATATATTTCAAGGCTATATGTATGTGTCAAAGAGTGATAGCGATAAGATATATTTTTTTTTATTTTATTAACAATATTTCAAGTTCAAGATTAGCTTGTGAAGATACGAACCTATAATTCGTAGAAATATTGGGTCACAAAAGGCAATAACACCGAACTCTGTTTGAATCGAGTCCTTGTCTGCTTATATTTAAATTTGCCCTTGTCTGTGTGCGCCAGACAGACATAATGCCAGCGGACCACGTAAAGCGGTTCACCTGCCCCTACTGCGAATCACTTAAAGAATATTGATCAATGTCAAAAAAGGAGAACCTCAATTCTATTACAAACTTCTCTTTGTATTATGGTTTAAAAATAGATATATAATGAAATCAAATAAGCATAATATTTGGGCACATTTTATGTTATTTAGTTTTCAAAATTAAGTTATCTAATTATACACATTTATGTTAAGGTAAGCCAAAATAATTGAAATCTTATAGAAAAATAACATAATTTTATTTCATAAGCAATAAAACAATTTTTTAAAATAAATTATAAAAAATCGATTACATTTATTAACACAAACGTCATAGGTACATATTTAGATAGCAAATTTAAACTTATTGTTGCAGTATCATAATATAGTGTTATTACGTCATCCTGACTCGTAGTCTTACTTTCAGTAAGTTCAGAGCTTAAAATTTAGTATGTTTCGAAATGTTAATTTCTTAGTAATAATATTTTAATTCACATTATAAATTCCGATTTACCGATATTAATATATTACTATTACCCACACTTCCATGTCATATTGATCGCGGCGCAGATAGAAAGTTACAGTTCATGCTATTTTAGTATTTTTTTTCTAGACAAAGACAATGTTAACATCTGTTTATAAAACGAGAGAAAAGAGATACTGGTCATGCTATTTTCCCTTCTGCCTACTTCTCCAAAACGAAAATGTGGATATAACAACACGAATATTAAGATAAACATAAACTACATCCGATTATATCTAATTTAAATCTATAATAACATAATACTCTGTTGCCTACCAGACTGTATCGGATTTCTATAGCACTCTCAAGTCTAAAGCAATTATTAATATTTAGAAAAACCAGTAAGTCGAACGTAGAGGTCAGCGCGCACCTCGTCGCCCCGCCGTCTGCTCACCTTGGGTCACCACTGTACAGAACATCCGGCTGTATCTTTACTCATTTAAATACTATGCATTTGTTTATATCTTCACATTGGCGAAGTAGGCTAACGTATACGCTATTCGTACTTTGTTACTTTCACTCCTTATCCACATAAACATGCAGTAGAAACGGGTTTCCAGTCACAAGCGTGAGAATATAAATACGAAATCATTACAGGGATTGAGTAGCTTAATCAATTAAATTGCCGAACGTGCTGTTCTAGCCCCTATGATGTCAACTAGCAATACAAGAACATACCAGCATTTTAGCCCACAATGGATTCACAATAAGCTATTGTTAAATTATATCCCCATTAATGTGCTTCAAGATAGCAGTTAAAATTAATTGATTCAATATTCTTATATATATGTTATTATTTCAAGTCATTCTCACTAAAGTGTTAAAGGTACATACATACACCGACGCATATATCTTGAACTACATACCTAATATGTAAGTATAAGTACGTAGCACGTGTAACGTGATAAGAGTAAAAGGTAAGGCAAGTACAACGAACACACAATGATTAGACATGGTTTCGAAAAGTTACGGTGCACGCTTTGAGTTATTGCATAATGTACGAGTACATACATACGTACGTAGATTGGTTGTTAAAGCTAGCTCGTGTGGTGCCGTTACACGTGGTATACGCTACACTGCATTTCTTATCGTTTACAAGAAACAATATTGGTAAGCACGAAAAACTAATAAAATTTTCCATTATCGCCGTGAACTCGAATGAAAACAAACACATATATATGTGTATGTACTAGTAAAACGGCACGTGGAACTCTGGTATATTTCTTAGTTAGTAAGCCCTTTTTAACAACATTAGAAGTGCTTAATCAAAGCTTAAATTAATTACATTTAAAATTTATGTATATGACAAAATAACAAATAATAACAAAAAAACCTCTTTCACAAGTTTTCATAAAAAATTCAGACTACTGACTATAAATTATTTTTCTTTTTATTATGCTGTTAGATAGTGCGTTTATAATTCAAATTAAATATTTATCAAGTTTCGTATGCATTATTGTCACTATGTCATTTGTGTCAAACTTTAATAGTGATTTTTGTAGTAAAATAAAATTACTTTAAAATCTGTTACAATATACACTTTACAGAGTAATATTTTAGGATAAAAACAAATGTACATTTCGTCGACTAGACTCAGGAGCAAAGATAATCAACTTTTACATTGAGCAATTAATCGTAATTACGATGGATAAAGTTTGATATGGACAAAAAAGTGGCATTAGTTTATGTAAATATTAATAAAGTTATATCGAAATTTACTAATAATAAATGTACAGGAAACTACGGTTTAAACAAATGGTTGATTTTTTATTAAGATAACATAAGGGCCGAACTCTAATATAGAATAAATAACAAAGCATTTTACATGTCGGGTCACAGGAAGTGTATGTCGATGATCTCTTTCACGAGACAATCGATACCATTGTTTCGACATAACGATACTCTTATACAAACGCAGGCCGACGCGACGTCGGACTTCGACCCCTTGATTGCGGCGCAATAACCAAACTAAGTGTAAACGAAATGTATAGGGACATCTAGTATCTAAATTGTTCAAGGAATGTTAGTATTGCTCATATCCTGTTATAGATGCGATTTTTATTATATATACTTACAATTTATTACAATTATTTTTCTGCCTCTATTTTGTACATTGCGCATATAAACTTACGTAAATGCTTTATTTACGTAAGAAATAAGAGATTAATTAGAGCTATTTAAAAATTTTACATATATCTAGGAATTAATAATAAAAATTTAGTCTAAGAGATGAAACTACCTAGCGTTCCATGGATTTACCGTGCGGGTGCCGGGCCCATCATCATAACATACATTTTTTTAAAGTATTAGTAAGTGTCGGTGACACTGGTGGCACTTCGTGGAAAGGAAAACGGATCAGCAGGGCGCGGCGTCTGCAAACTTTATTTATATTTCCATTGAGTCGCCTTCGTCCCCTTTCGCCGCACCTCTGCAATTTGACACGCCTAGTACTGCCGTACGCCAATTAAACAAGGTATTAGTCAATAAAATCTTATTATTATATTTCTAAGACCATGAAACTCGTGTTTTTAAATCGGCTATTATTTATAAAATTTTCATCTTATATAATATAGATATAAAATTATCAAAACATAAGAAAGAGTTAAAGCCCTTTTATATACATCAGAGCTGCTGGTTTATATTTGATACGTAATAACAGGTTACAGTTCCTCAGTATCACTGATAGCTTATCAATAAATTGCGTCTTTGATAAGATAGTACACCAAACACTAATGAAGACGTACTCACTATTGTTTATATTGTTGAAGGGTAGCGTCGACACGTCACATCTATCTATAATAATAAGTCGTCTCCCTATGGAGTTGAGACTTTAACACATGTTCTAGATAGAAGGCGCTATTTAATTTTCAATAGTAACAAAGCAAGACGAAGCAGAGATTTAAGTGCAGCAGGGTTGTAAAACAAGAACATAATCAAAGCGTCCGGCGTCGTATTGTTGGCGAGATGCATCAAGTGTGGATGTGGTGCGCCGGCACTCGACAGTGCACACTAGTATCATATTGCGGCTAAATGCGGACTCGGCGCAGCGCCCGCGGAAATAAACGCAAACAACGCACGCACAAATAAATCTGTCTCATAGTAAGCTTACAGTTCTCTCGATACATATTACAAACACATAGTACCCTTATACTTGCGTGTAAAGTGACCACAAAAAATATTAGAACATAAAAAATATTAGAATTAAATTATAATTTTTTCGCTTACTTACGGTTATTTAGTTTTTTATTCAATAAAGTAAAAAGTAATCTGAAACTTTTTACATATTTAAATGATTTATAAATTAAAAATTATAATTTGCTTTTTTTAGATAAACAATTTATTTTCTATCCTTTTAAAAGTATATGTATATCTCTCTAAGTCTATATTTTTACACAGCTTATCAGATTGACTGAGATTAAAGTAAATGAAAGTTGTGTGTTATTTGTAACTAATATGTGTGTCAGAGCAGAAGCACTGGCTGGTGTCTCGACTTCGAGCACGCACAAACCACCCGTCTAGACATTCAAATATATCAAATTCACACGCCTTTTATCACGGATCGTCTTGACTCTAAGTATAGTATTTCATAAAACATAAAAAAAATCTATATACTTTCATAAATAATGTTTTAAACGTTTGTCATAATAAATATAACTATAGTCGGACCGGAGGACCGTCGTGGCGCAGAGGCGCAACGTCTGTCTGTAACGCGACGGTTACTGGGTTCGATCCCCAGTCGGAGAAGATGGATTTTTCTATTTCCATTTTCTTCGCACTGGCAAACTAGGCAAAGCGCGGCGTTGAGTTCCGCCACTCAACACGCAATGCCTCGAAAAACGGCGGAAAGCGGGGACGGAGAAAGCAGGGACTAAGCAACGGAGTGTCTTAACACTAGGTTCCCACGGTCCCTGCAGTTCCCTCTGCCTACCCTGCCTTGTGCGGGATAAAAGCGTGAAGTTAAAAATATATATATATATATATATATATATATATATATATATATATATATATATATATATATATATATATATATATATATATATATATATATATATATATATATATATATATATATATATATATATATATATATATATATATAACTATAACCTTTTTTCATAAATTGCTGCTTTATATTTCATTTAATAATGTGTACATACAAAATGTAAAAACGCGAAATATTCCAAATTTGAGCAAACACCTGAGATTGCAATGTCATTAAAATATATTTGCCCTAGAAGTGTTTAGTTACAAAATATATACATTGCATATTTTTCCTCTTAATATTGATTACAAATTAAAAAAAAATATCAAGTTCAAGTCGTACTGACGCCTTGCGGGTTCGATAATTAGGTAAATGTGCTATCGTATGTACTTGTACGACATAATACCTTTATACAAAATTCAAACAGATATTTTTGTGGTGTTTTTCTGTAATGTACCTATAAATTTTTAAATCTATATTGTACACTTATGAAATTTGGCATAAATTAAAAATGCCAAATTTCATAAGTTTAGATCAACGGTTACGCTATATGTTTTAATAAAGCGATGACTGTCATACAAAATGCAAAAACATTTTTATCAAACATAAGAAAATAAATAAATATAATAAAATACTCACATCATGTGACTGCTGCTAATTTAGAAGTTTGATTATTTTTGTACATCAATACTTGACGTTAATTTCTGCTTAATACTTCTACGAAATTTTGAGAAAATGATCAAACAGGTAAACAACAAGTAAATTGTCCTTTCAGCCAAAGTAATAAGTGAAGTGCTTTTTTTCCTTTTGAGGTACAGAATCATAATATTTTTTAATTTTACATCATTATAACACGGATCTAGCGTGAAAAGAAACCAGAAGAATACATTATATGTATATCTAAATTTTAAGGGTCAAGGATTTTATATAAGCACTTAATTTCAATATTATCCCTAATACCATTTTTTGGGAAATTATAACTTACTAATATTCTTAAAATTGGTCATTGCGTGCCAGCATCCGTGGTGAAACTCAATGTCCGGAAAAGGAAACGGAAACGTGATGGCGTGCTCAAACTAATTTAATTGGATGTGTATTGTGTAATTAGGGTAATATTTATTGTTACACAGCCAAGAGTATGAATCACGTGCTGCGTAGGTGCCAGTGACCAAATTGATCTCGTCTTGGCGTACTTACTTGTTCCCATTTTAAACAACCCTAATATACTATCATTGACACCGTTTCCTCTGACGTCAATTCCCATGAAAAGTTGTCAAAATTACAACTCACGTCACTTCATTATTTTTCTTAAATTTTTCAGTGGTACGTCATGTTTTTCTATATCGCCATAAATACGCATAATAAACAACAATAACTAAAGCGGCTAAAAATAAATATTTTAAAAGATATAGATAAACTGCAATATACTCGTATGTATATTGCACTACGAATAATATTTTACTTTATTGATGTCCGTAGGTAAGTAACTTAAGCCAAGCAATAAACAAATGAAATCATACTTTTCACGTGATAAATTCTCTTCTACACAATAAGTTCATTGAGCATAAAGCTATAAGAACAAAATTACATCATATGTGCGCGACGGACGGGCGGCTGCGTCATCTGGTGAGGTAGTCAGTTCTGGTATGTAGCATTATAATGGAGTTGTGTTAAATATAGACTACATATACATACGTGCAGTGTACATATAGAGCTGCCCTCGTGATCAGCGGCGCTCGCCGGCGCCGAGCCAAACCGGGACGCTGCAGCGGTGGCGTCGGCGAGGCCGCGTCATCCATCCATCACATCGCTCATCATTCGCTAGGAATAGAACACAAGCCTAGTGTTTCATTCCTCGAATTCCGTTTACCATAAACAACGGTCTCGATGTTTATACCGTGTAACAAAATGTGATGATTTTTGATATTTCTGTGATTATAACATAATTGCAGTGTTAGAGACAGATAACCTTTTATCGGATAGTAGTGTTTGTAAACATCGACAAAGAATGTATTTATATTAAAATGACTTATGCTTGTCCGAGGTCGCGCGCAATAAAACATTTGAAATGATTAATATTACATAATACGAAATACATCAATGAGCTACTATACTATTCATATTTTGATTGCCGAGAAACTGAATCTTCACATATTATGTTTATTTGGCTTTGTTATATAGCTGGATGCACCATTACCTACCTACTTTTAATTCGCTTAAGAACGTACATACCACAAAAATCTTTGCACAAAATATTCATATTCGATGATAGCCTGCATATTCGATGTTCCTGCAGAAAATATTTGCTAAAATAAAATATTTATTGGGACGCCAATTCCATATAATAAGTTTGTAATTTTATAATCGGTGTCTAAAATTTAAGATGCACTTACATACTTTGCTATAGCTCCTGCAACTAAAATTTTATTTAATTCTTAGATTATATTAAAAAATATATATTTTCACATTAAAGAGAAAATATTTTTATACAAAAAATATATGACATGAAAATTATATAAGCAATATATGTCTAATATAATAAATATAAAGTAATAACTTTTGAAATTTAACTTTTTTTGCCATTCCCCAATTTTTCTCTCATGCAGCAGATTCCTTCATTTTCCACTCGAATTTAAAACGAGCATGACACTAAAGCATTCCCCCGAGTGGGAACACACTGTTCCACGACTTCATATACCTATATGTATAAGCCTTCAAAATCACTAATTCAACATTATAAAAGTGAGGAATAAGCTGGATAAATAGATGGTATATCATTGAGTAATTGATTAAAAGTATACTATAATGTTTATTATTGTTAAGATAGAAATCTTGTATCAACCTGCGTCATACACGAATCACAACTGATGAGTTGTTTGCGCAGCGTTTGTATGAGCAATAGAAGTAACTTGTAAACAAGGGGCATCGTTCGCGCCCGAGAATATTCCGCTGGACTCTGCCGCCTTATGGCCTACTTGTTCGTTACACACTAACCAGTGCGCCGGAAATACCGCGATGCATTCTCATAATTATTTACGAAAACATATTTACGGAAACTGAATGTTAAATGTTGCCAAGATCAACAATAATTAAGTATTAAAAATAAAATGCCATAATATGCCTAAAATCCTGTAAATACCAGTTTTTGCCACACTAAAAACAACGTGGGGACTGAGATATAACATATTCAAAAGTGGTTTAAAGGACTAGGACATCTCTAAGAAAATATTTTGTGTTTATTTAGTTTGAAAATATCTCAAATAAAGTTATTCATAATCAGAGCACTTTCTTTAAACATTGTGAATATAAATATAAAAAAACATTGTAAGGACTTACTTATCTATACAATGTTTTTTACATTTATATGAGGTTTTTCTGTTAAATATATATTTAAATATATAAGATGCAAATATTTATCTTGATTTTTTCTGCATTGACTTGTTTTTGACAACTCAGTACAGCGTATACCGGCTACATTCAAACGAAGTTTACGAGGCAAACAGATAAGACAATAATATGTCTTCATGTGCCAACGTCGATTACTCACTGATGTTATTTATATTTTTAACGGCTTTTTTTTACTTTTGACCCTAAAATAACAATAAAACCATTGTATTTTCATCTTTAATCAATATTTTCCTGAAAAGTCCTAAATTCAAAGCCACATTACTTTGTATTCATCGTTACTACTACAGTCAATTGCAATGGCACATGCAATGGGTAATTGGCACAGGTGTCAATTACGTCGAAAAGACTGAAATTCAACAGTTAATTAACCCGCTACGGCCTTATAGACTCAACCTTAGCACATAAAGGTTAATCATTTCGCTTATTGAGGATAACTTCATTTATATTTTTCTTAATAATGCAGATATTATAATATTTACATAAGATTGTCTGTCACCTAGTCAAATAATATAATTAAATACCTTGTGAATAAATTCGTTTTTACAAGCTAAGCTTTACCAAATTACTTAGGCAAAATATATTGGTATGCTGTATTTGCTCTATATCATAATCGTGTTTGATCGTTAATTATGATGACGATTTCTCAGAAATACCCAATGACGTGCCTTCATGAGAACAAAAATAATAGTCTCGATTTTTTCAGGTATAGTATAGATATCGTAAAACAATACATTAAAAAGTGTTACTATAACGCTTATTTCATATAAATATATCCCCTCAACTTCTTTATGACCCTTCTTTATGTCCTTTGAACCGATTTACCATTTTTTTTATCTTATTTTGCACAGTTAAAAGTCTTTATTGTAGTCCTACAACAGGTGTATCAGATTCTTTATTTTTAAATATCAAAATATTAATGAAAAATTTTCACCACGCTCATTTATTATGGAAGGAGTTATTTTCTTATTTCTTATGGTGTAACTGATCTATTGTTTTTCTACATCTGGTGTCCTAGACATTTGATTTCTACATGTAACTGGAAAGTCGATTGTCACATTCGATTATTTATCATTTTTACGGCAGCAGTTCTTTATTTCTTATAGTCCGTTATTCCTTAATGCGGGACTGTTATGGTTCTTCTAAATCATGCTTGTTAGTGTTCAAAGTCAGGTATAGTCTAGATACTGTCCAAGTCTAATATCTATACTATAAAAAAGTTTTTATTGAAATCTGTCGTTAAGTTAAAAATTATGGTGATTTTTTTTCCATTTTAAAACCATTTGTCATTATTAATTTAAATAAAATACGAATAATATATAAGCCTCTACTTACATTAAATACAATAAACATATTAAGAGATCTTTAACACGTTTTGGTCACATGATCGTAATTATGTAAATAAAATTGGGACGTATGTACATGTTTTGTTTATTATATCTGATAAAAAAACATCTCAATGATGTATGTTTTTTTATGAAGATGTGAATAATTACTAATTGTAATAAAACATTGTATTTAAAATTTCCTGTGAAATATTCAAAATATAAGAGAAAAATGTACTTAAGTGCCTACAGTAATATTGCAAACGAATGAGGACCCCTTATAAAGTTAATAAATGTGCTATAAAGTCGGCTGACGTCATCATTACATCAAATATTGACAATATCCGTCTCCGCTATTGTTTGGTACCAATGTTATATATTATTGTATTGCTCTGTATATATTTCACAAAAGAGTACATAAAATTCTTCTTTACAATATAAAATTGAAAAAAATTCCTCGTACTGTTCATTTAATTAAAAAAGAACAACAAACCTTTTATTTTTTATTATATTGTATGTTATAGTTCATAAATAATATATTTCAAAGGGAAATGTCTCATTTTTGTAATATACCTATTTAGTATTTAAGTGCGACAGGCGCGACGAAAAACGTATACGGGGGTTCAATGACATCGACCTTGGAGGCATCGACGCAAACTATATTGTCTTGGTATAATTATGTAACGTTTACTAATTATTATTAATGTTATTACGACTATTTTATTATATATAGTAAGACCGAAGTAATTCTTGAAAATTTTAATATTATTTTCAATATGATTCATATTTTGTTCACTTACAAAAGCATTTGATATTCTATATTGAGTCTAAATAAACATAAAAAAAATTATTAATTTATGTTGTTTAATACATTTTGATATAATAATAATACAAAAGATTTTATAAAAAGATGTATTTTTTTATTATTTGTAGATTTGTAGGTCAATATAGCTGAAGGCTAGGTTGTAGGTTGGAAGACAATTGCCGTGGGAACTGATTGATGCCTACGTGGTTCCCACGCAACACTCTCATCGCTAAGAGGCAGTGTCAAATCGAAATAAATATTCAGCCGAAACAGTGTAATTTAAGACAAATTACTCTGAATTTCTTTAGACGTAGGAGATTTGTAATATAATACCGACTATTTATAGATTTCTTTTCATTTTTACTAAATATATTATTACTAGCGCCTTGTTTGAACCAATTTGCCAAAAAATATGAAAAATATAAATGAAATTTATCATTTTAAGCAATATTTTATATGATGAGTAATGCATATATGCTTTAGCCTATATATTTCTCTATAACCGCCTCTATCTACCAGTTGAAGTTCAACAGAGATTGATTGAGCCGTTTCAGATGTATGTTTTAGTAACGTGTCAATATTTAAAAAACATATGGTTATTATAAAATCACAAATACATTCTTCAATTTTATTACATGTTATCTTGTATAGTTAAACGTTGTACCTTTTTTACCGAGATTTTTTGTAATATCAGGAAACGGTATGAAATTTTTTCTCATTATGCTTACGCTAGGAGAAAGCCTGGATATCCAAGTGAAAAACTGGAATATAACTGTTGTGCTGCAACAGTGCGGAACTAACGAAGCGTCGGTAACGTCTGACCGCTCGGTCATCACCACGAGAGCTGGGGGACGGCTCGTTGAACAACAGTAACGAGCTCTCACCCTTCAATTTATACTTACATATTAAATTATATTAAAAAAGTATTTTAACATATTTTTAATTATCACGAGGGTATAAAACAAAACCAAATTGGAGATGTGCGTAATAAATGTTGCAGCGATAGGAATAAACGTTTATTATTTAAAGGAAAGTGATAAATTTGACTACATAAGGAAGATGAAAAAATAAAGTATTTCATGGATTTTAATATGTAATCAAATAATTGTTATAATATTTGTTATAAACAAAAATGTTTGTTAGATATGCATGAAAGTAGTTTTATTGGCATCAACTTAACAAGTAATAAAGCAAAAAGCAAAAGAGCAGCAAAACAGCTATATAATACAACTTCTAACTTGCTCATATCGGTACCAGATTCAAGTACAACGATAAAGGGGTCGTGGCCCGTCTAGACTTAACTGAAATCTAGCTTTGTCTAGACGTCTGTAATATTTAGGAGTGAATATAATTTAATACTTCAACCCTTACGATCAATGTGTCCTCTATTTTACAATTACTTTAAATTTTTATGTGTCTTTAACTTAGTTTTGTGTGTCTCAAGAGGTTTCCTGCATGTGAATGATGTTTTATTGTGTTCTTCAATTAAGATTATACGCACGGAAGGGCTGTAACAACATTTAATTTTTTTCTAATACCCAATATAAGTAGTGTAGGTACAATCACATATGGTATGTTATAAACACTCCGCTTATCAAAACCTGCCTATTTTGATAACGTGTAATATTATATAGTTTATCTACTAGAGAAGACGAATATTTTACCTATTGCCTGGCCTGCTTCTACGATGGCGAACGCAATAGAATTATGATATGAATGAATTAAACTAATATAGTTAGTTAATAATAACTTTATTATTTAAGAATAAATATTACACTTTCATCCATAAGACATAACATATATATACTAACATTCAATACATATAAACACATATACAACATAAAAACACATACACACACAATAAAGAAATACACATCCTCAATACGAATACACACATTAAATGTATACATTAACTTTAATTAAGTACAGTATTATGTTACAACTTGTTAACCGTATAATAAAATAAAACTTTTCAACAACCCCGTGAGATACGGCACTGTTACTCTGTAGTCGCCTATGCAAGAGGACAGTATCCCAACCAATTGTAGTGTACTAAGTGTTTGGTCTATTTGAAATCTGATTTAATATGTATTGTACTACAGATCTTTCATGAAATAAACATTATTATTACAATTTTAAAAAATATAACCGTTCGCTTGCTTGATTAGTGTTCTTGTATTTATTCTGTACGTATTGTAACAAATATATCTATATTTTTTAATTTTCCTTCCAGCTCACTTTGACTAAAAAAAAGAATAATATATAAGAGAAATTATGATCTTGTATGCAAACGGATGTAGAATTATTATATTTTGTTTTATTGTAAAATTTTACTCTTCTATTTTCCGGTAAAAATAAAAATCTATACAGTCGAATCGTAGACTTACTCGTAAAAACAGAAAAACAGGTATTATCTTTATATATTTGTTTCGACTTTTAAAATCACATAGTGATGTATATATATACATCACTATATAGTATGTAGATTAGCACATACATTTATCGCCTAAGCAGGTTTTGGACATAATATATGTAGGTGAGTTTGGCACGTGTTTGGGACAATATTAAATATAATAATGGGACAATATCATATTAAGTATAAATAAAATAAGTGACTTAACTAGAATTCATGTTTTACCTTTCTTGTTATTAATTACTTTTTTATGTTATGCTATTGCTATTATATATACCTACATACTTATACTTTTATATTCACTTAATCACTAATTATTATTTCAGGATAATTTGTTTCTTTTTCACGTTAGGTACCTATGTATGGTCAAAATTGAAAGGACAATTAATAAAATATCAATTATGATGACATTATTTAAACTCTACTTATGTACTCGTGCATTTTCCAGGTTATATTACAAAATAAAGATAAGCCATTTATTTTACGTTAGCCGTTTTGCCAATTTGATAGTCATTGTTACTTAGTTTCATCAAATCAGGCTATTGTAGGTTATTCAAATAAAGAAGGCGTCACAAAATATATTTACTAAAAAATACGTTTAAATTACTATAATATGTCGCAATTATCAATGTATATTGTTTATTATTTGTTGTTAGTCCATAATTAACTGGTATTTCCATTTTGTTCAGATAAATGTTATTTTTGTGGTTACAAAAAAACCCTTTACCCAGTTTCCTATATTTAACATACACTTTAAATATAGATAAGAATATGGAATACGGAAACTAAAAAAGTAGGTAATACATTAAATATTTTTACAATAAAAATACGCAGAAAAATATTTTGTATGTCTATTTGTCCACACCACTCACATCTTTTGATACACTTGGGCACATCTGATGAAAAACCGTAGCAGTCCAATTTATTTATACGAAAAAGAAATACTAAATATAATAAAATGATAGAACTTATCAAGGACCTAGAAAAAGTGACTTAGAAATACAAATATAAAATAAATACAATAGATCAAATAAATTGTAAGAAATTTGGTTAAAAAATGTGGTGTGTGATGAGCATTTTTCATTGACAAATGAAAATCTAAAATCTGGATCACGATGAACCATAATTTTAAGCTAAAGTAAAAGTAAATAGCGCTTTAATAAAATTTTTTACTTGTAAAAGAGCTCCGGGGGTAAAGAGCTCCCTTGGCTTGGCTGCCACGGAAAGGCACAAACAAATAAGAGCACAGTGTCGCAAGGGCGTCTCCTCTGAGAAACGGACCATGTTTGCATACATTGTTCGTAGTGGAGGACATTCCCTGGGTAGGGTACATGACACCCTTTTTGACTGTAATTTAGGATTCCTCCCAAGCCGAGGAGCGGTCGGGACACTAACAGGTTGGAACTTCGTCTCCACCGGCAGAGACGGTGTGTGTAATGGATGCGCTTCCGATGGTATGGCCTACATACTTCGTTTCGTTTGTGATGGGGTTAGCAACGTCGGTTAATAAATCGCAGGACCTTCGCGAGGCCCAATGCCTGCGCTTTTTGTTATATAAATATGTAAAATTGGATTGAATTTAAAAAAAGTTTTTATTTATTGGATGCATAAATCAAGTATCAAACGAGGTATTAAAAAGACGAGTCACTATTAATGCGATGCAAACATATTAGATCGTGCACGTTGTTATTATATGAATAGAATATTAATGTTATTATTACATAAATATTAAATATCTAATCGTAAAGTTGTAACGGCCGAGTTTAATATCCATGCACTTTTTCAATACATTTCACTGAATTGAGGAGGTATATATATACTTTACGACAAAGACATTGCAGATGAATCCGGGCGATACACTTGTATGCATTTAGTACTTTCTAGAAAAAACCCAAGACGGCCAGGGTCAACATCGTTAATCAATACGTGTTATTTTTACATTTTCCTTGCAGTTGTTTATAAACAAGCTCATACAAAGTCACTTGTTTATAAATAGCATTCAATATAAACAAGTAATCATTTACAAATCCGACGGCAGTGATTCTAACGGGGAACTCCATAACGTTGCAATGCGGAACTTACAAATAAAGTAATGTGCAAGTTACGGTCCTAAGTCATCTGGGATATAAACAAACATATATGTATATAAATTTACTAATATGGATACTTTTTTATCTTTATTTTCTTTTATTGTAAATATATAATAAAATGATGGTGTATATAGCTTTCATCTAATTCAATATATCTAGTATTTATTATGGCTACTTTTTTAAAAAATATTGTAGGGAGATGTAAAACACATGCAGAATATAAAAATGTGATCTTTAAAATTCTTGTGTGTCACTTTCTATCTACTGAACGTAATTGTAAGATTTTTAAGATTTGAAGACTATCATTGTTCTTCATCTGGTGACACACACGTGTGATATAGAAACATGGTAACCCAAGTGAACAAGAAATGATTAAATGATGCCATAACAAAAATAATGGAACATGATAAGTATTTTACATATATGCATAAAATTAGGGTCTAGAACACTTGATGTACAAAAAATATGAAAATAACTCTTTAATCATTAGTCTCTTTAGTCTTTACTAGTATAGAGAACCCAGTATGTATAAGGATAAACGACGAATACATGCAATTGCCAATTGGTACTTCAACTAAACTCGGACACATTTATATTTGCATTATTTATTTAAGATTGAACACTTCGTGGAATTGTTACGCTGTTTGTTGATTTTTCTTAGAACAGTCACTTACTTATGTATTTATAGCCTGCATAGGACAGATTTGGAACGAATTATATTCGTTTTTATAATTTTATTAAATACTATAGTACTGAAACACTAAATAATAGCAGCCGTCGTTTAAAGTATAAATAGCAATATGAATTAGTTCCAATGTTAAGTAATTTAAAAGTTAGAGACATAAATATTAAAGTTTAATTACGTGCATTAATTTAAAAATGTATATTTAATTACAAATAAAATTAAAAGTGATTTCAAGTTGAGAATAAAAACCATTTAACATTTAAGTTGTTTAATAAAAATGCAGATTCGTAGTTTGATTTCATAATCAAACTTTGAATCTGCATCGACCAATTTATAAAATAAATTGAACTGAATTAAACTAAACCTTTACGTTTATTGTTGTAATACATACCTACATGACATTAACAACTGTCAATCACAATTAAATATAAAATAATTAATTATTTGCAATTTAGTAAAATCACTATACGTCAGTAATTTATATAATATTTGTTTCATATTATAAAACAACTATTACATTTTAGGGTTTACATTTGTAGTTGTAAATAAATACTATTTTTATTAACACTAGAACTACGAACCGGTCAAAATGACCGGTTACATCATTTATTTATACCATTTCCTCTTTAAGTCTTATTTAATATTTTACGATAATGTCATGATTTTTATTAAATTTGTGTATAGAATAATATTATAGATTATTTTGTTCTTACGCTTTTAATTTTCAGAGATAACTATGTGCTATACCTAAATATACGAACCGGTCATTTTGATCGGTCATGAAAATATCATGATATTTTTTCGTTTTCCATAGATATAGACGTTTTCCATAGATTATGCGTAAATTTGTGTATATGTAATATGGTATTTACAGTTATGCTAATCGATGAACAATTATTTCCAACTAAAGCGAGATGCAAGTTCACGCAATATATGCCTAACAAACCTGATAAGTTCGGCGTAAAATTTTGGTTGGCTTCTGATGTCAAGAGCAAATTTATTATAAATGGCTTCCCGTATTTGGGAAAGGATGCAACAAAAGAATCGTCAGTTCCTTTGGCTGAATTTGTTGTTCTAAAATTAATTGAACCATATACCTATTCTGGAAGAAATGTAACGACAGACAATTTTTTCACTAGCCTATCACTAGCTTCAAAATTATTGGAGAAAGGTACTACTTTAGTTTGAACTGTTCGCGCAAACACAAAAGAATTGCCAGAACTTGCGAAACAAAAAAAAGATAGGTTACCTCGATTTTCATCTGTAATTTATAGAACAAACAATGCCACTTTGACAATATATAAAAGTAAGCCATCAAAAAAAGTTCTCTTGCTGAGTACGAAACATAATTCAGTTAGCATTGAAAAAGATAACAAAAAGATGCCTGAAACTATAAAATTTTATAACAATACTAAATACGGAGTAGATGTTGCCGATCAAATGGCCAGGAAGTATACTGTGAAGTCAGGATCACGAAGATGGCCTCTGCAAATATTCTTCAATATTCTCGACTTAGCTGCAATAAATACATGGATTCTGTACAACGAAACAATTGGAGAAAATATATCAAGAAAAAAAATTTTGTTTCAATTAGCAGAAGAACTTTCAGGAAAGCATGAAGACTCATCGGAACTGGAATACTTGAACAACCTCTTGAAGAATCCTGAAAATTTGAACATACGAAAAACATGTCAAATAGGTTTATGCAATGAGAATAAATCCGCAAATATCTGTGCTCGTTGCCAAAACTATGTTTGTGGCAAATGTACTTTTAAAAAATTGTCGTACATAAAATGAAACCTAAATACAAAGTGAATGATACTACTATTTATGTTATGTAATTACAATAGTTGAATGAAATATATTACATTTTCTTAAAAATTAAATTATCGTATGAATTTTTAGTTTTATTTCTTGAATTCTACTATTTTGTTTACTTAAACAAAAAAACCGGTCAAAATGACCGGTTGGTTGAAATAGGTATATGGTAAATCTTCGTAGTTCTAGTGTTAATAATAGTTTACATGTAGAATTGTTCAGTTATATTCATTATCAACCATTTATGAATCCTCTATTTAAGTGTTTCTCGTGAAGTATTTCAAATAATAAATAGCGTATTTTTAGAAAGGATTTTGTATTTGTGTCGTGAAGTCAGAAGTAAAATAATAAAATAAGTATTTATACACGATATATTTATTCTAATAATATCGCTAATTTTTTATTTTGAGCCTTTTCCAAATAACATCAACAGTATCAACAATACAATATGTAACTTTTTCCTAACGTAGTGACGGCAACGATAAGCGTATCAGCATATTTTTTGTACATAGGTATAGTGAAAAATTCTATGAACTTTAGATTATTAACTTGACGCAAATAGTGTAACTACGTAAGTGTTTACGTTATCAACAAGGTTATGAGTTTTTTTATGTCATTTGTGATTGTATACGAGACAACCGAGAGATTTACAATTTAAATTAATATTTTTATTAGCTATGTGTTATATTATATTATGTACACTTAAAATATAAGAATATAATCAACTAGAATTACATAAAAATATTTAATTTTACGTGCATTCATGTAAATTACATTGCATGCATTAATATAAAACGACCAATTGACACTTAGATTGTTTAATAAAAATGCAGATTCATAATTAGATTTTATAATCAAACTACTTTTGTTATTATTAATAGTTATGCTATCTGCATTATTCAATTGAACTAAAACATATTATCTTATTGCGTTTCACAAATACTTATAATTTGTAATCCACAAATTGATGTAACATAAATCTTACATTTAATTAGTCTACAGATGATTTATGCTTTATAATATCGATTTTAGTAACAATAAAATGTATACAATTTCCACCTTATTACATTAATTCTTTGGTGTGATAGGTGTCTATGTTGGATAACAGAAAACCAACTGAGAAATAAGGAAAACATTTACATAGAAAAAGATTCTCGTAAATGAAAATATAACGATGAGTTTACTCGACATAGTTTTGTTTATAAATACAATTAGACACCTATATGTTTATTTATTGATTACATATTATCATTGTGCAATAGAAATATAATTATAAAAAAATAAAAGTTTGTTAAATACTGGTAACCCTAGCTCCGGCGCCAACTCAATTGTTCACCTACACATACACGTGCCCTAACCGTGCGTCACGGTATTACTGCAACTCGCCTTATGAATAACAACATTTCACATACACTCGTATCTGTTATATTAGTTTCTGATAAAAGTTGTTTTCAAATACATTATCTGATCATGATAATGATGAATAGTCAGCATTATTCACGAGCACGTTCTTACAAATAATTCTCTGAATGCGATATTAATAAAGTTTTGCGTTGTGACGTCTAACGTATTAAAGTTAAGTTTTACAGTTCATAGGAAAAAATAAAATTTGTATGGTTATTAAAATGGTTATGGTTATTAAATAACAATAACTATAGTGTTTAAAAAATATATATAATTAATGAATATATTAATATAATTACTTAAATAGATAATAAAAGCTCGTTTTAGAAATATAAATTTATATTGATATAGTGAATTTTCTACTAACAATTATTTGCTAAATCGTTTTTATATTACCACTATTATTAAATCACTAACAACAACAAAGTTAAAATTATTATATTTTTTTTTCATTATAGAAAAATTTTATTTTATTAAATACAATTTAAAAAAAGCACACCGTATCCCTTGTATAGCAAAGTAGGCGGAGAAAACCTATTGCCAAGACAGTCTGATTCTCACTGTTCGCATTTCGATTTACAAGTAAATGAATTTAATAACAGTAGTTTTTCAGTAATATGTGCGATGGTTAGCGTTAACATACGTAACGAATTTTAATGAACATTTCATTAACAGATAAGAGTGGTTCTAAAGCAAAAAATGTGATCGCCAAAATGGAAAATAACGAAACAGCTATACGAGTGTAATCTCTATGCAAACGAAGTCGTAAATAGATAATTTTCAGTGACAAAATGATTTTCATTAATTCTTATGACAGAACTGGTCTACCATGGTTCTGCTCCACGCGTATGCTCGTGTGTTCATAATTTATTATAGCCTAGGTAACTAACTTACTACTTACTACCTGACTTAACAGATATACAACAAAAATCCTTCTAGTAGATCCGAAGTTGTGCGTGTACCAACTGTGTATGCTTTGTATTACATATTTGCTAAAATATTCAATGTCTGATAAAATTTAAACTGTTTTATTACAGTAAAGTTGTATATTTATCTCATCTTTTTTGAATTTTAAACAAAGTCACAATCTATTTCAATTCATTTCGTTGGAATCGTAAATAGCTTGTCATTTGTAAGACATTGCATGGACAAGGATAATTGATGTTAAAAACAGTTAACAGCAGAGGATGGCAACGTGGTAATGGTTGTGTTAATTAAATTAAACAATTTATCGATAAAAACGAATGACGCGCTCGCGGTATATAGTGACCCAGACAGTCGACCTTATGCTCAACAACCTTCAGCTTCAACGGAACTAGGTAGGTATATAATTATGTCGATAGACTTATGTAAGTGGTGCGCCCGTCAGCCGCCTCCAAGACGCCTACCTGCCCACTCCCCTGTTGCTCACTGCAGTTGCATTGCACCACGACCTCTGCCCTTTCCACATTCGCGACCCATAAAATCTACTCATATTGTGTCATATTGAAGCATGTTTTTAATTATATCTATATAAATAGAAAAAAATGTATATGACGTACTTATAGATATAATGTATTAAATATTGTTGACAATGCCATTATATTACAATAATGTATATTATCTAATTTAATAGATATATTATGAACATATTTAAATATTTTTTACTCTTAATGCTAATAGCCCGTATCCGGCCACTTCAATTGTTGAATGTCAATTTAACAAGTAAAATTCAAACATCGCATTTTGTTTTTATAGTAAACAAATTACTTAACACTGTGTTACATCGCAATATATCACCTAAAGTAAGATTTTTAAAATATTATTTTATAAAAAATATATAAAAGATTTAAGAGATACTTACATTGAGAAATTTATACCTTCTATCAAAATGGTTCTAAATAAATATCAAAATGATAAAAATTAAATAAAATGATAAAGTTCACTTTTTTCATTAAGTACAATGAATAGTATATGGAATAGTACATCATTTTTAAATTTATCTAAAAATCTGCATGTTTGTATTCGTTATCTAATAAGATTTTGAGCCTTAAGCTTATTATAAAATGTGATACAAACAAATATGGCTAAATAGAATGCGTGTTGCGCAGTACGAAGCGTCACGAGCTGGTTGGCGTGAGCGTGACATAAGAGCGTATGGCGTATGTATGGATTCAGTTTCAGGATTAACTTTGTTTATAAATAAACATTCTTTCCATCAAACATGTAATATAATCTTGTTAATGTACTCTACTTCTGAAATATACCATATGATTGGACATTGGAGTTATGATGAATAATACATATGTAATGGTAGCAACTACTAGTGATACATCACTATACGCGAGTATAGACATGACTCGGAAAATTAAAGATTTGAATTGATCTGCGGATAAAATAAATAAAAACAAAAAATTAAGCGGAAATAAAACAATAACTAAAAAAGTACATTAAGGTATGTTATTATGCCGAACCGACATCGATTATCCGTCCATAGATAATCGGATATCCATATCCGCGAAGTTTGAGACTATTTTTCGTATTTGGATCCGAATCCGCAGATATGCTTAGTTAACGATCCGGCACATCACTCAGCTATTTGTAATGTTACCTGGGCAACATATAACGCCATTTTAGTTATGCATACAAATATTTAATTTACAAGTTAAATTTTTAATTGAACAGCAGTAGTTATTACAAATATACATTCAGAAATGCTGAAAATGAACCACGTGTATAAGACTCGTATCGACTAAACAAATGTTTGCCTCGGCCTTAAAAGGTCAAAGTGCGACGATGGAAGAGATTCTGCCAACATTTTTAATTTATTTGTTAAGTATAATATACAAAAATGTTATTATTTTTTTAAATATATAATTTGAAAAACGTGTTCATTAATGGCGTCAGTGAAAAACGTAGCTTACGCTCGGGTAGGTAGTCAGGGTACGAAATGCTTTTAACTGCAGAATGCAAGAGTCAGTGGGATGGCGTGGGGTGTATGCGGCGTCGGGGGTGTACGGAAGGGGTGTACTATCGACGCGCCAGCGCTACGTCATTTACGGCGCCACGTGGGCGATCAATAGTGACGTCGTCGTATAGCGACAGCGAGCGGGGAGAAGAGGTTGCGCGCGCACTGCTCGCCGACCTACTTACGATTACGTTTCACATTTTCACGTAGCGTCTACGTAACGCGATCGAACGCCATGCCTGCAGGATTCAGGTTAGGCAGCGCATGCGTGCGCAGCAAACTTACCAGACGACGCTCAGAGCCGTGTCCTACATAGAATATTCATTCATTGCACAATATTACATAAAAGAAAAATATACACAAAATATATAGAAAATCAATTTTAATATCACTGCATGCATGCATTTTTTTTGCATTCATATGCATTTTTTTTTAAATAAATTGAACATAAAAATTTAACAGACAATAATTTTACATAACAAACGGATTTTAATTCATAATTACTCTCCTATATTTTTTATGGTAATAAATAATATGTTTTTACTTTTTTTCATAATAATTTTGGGTTAAGCTTTTTATAGTTTTCTATTATACTTGAAGTACATTAAGTAATAACTTTTAATTATATTTATTGCCAAAACCTCAAATAATATGATTTTTCACAATTGTAGTAAAATTCATATAATAATAATTCATAAAAATGCTGCAGCTAAATTACTACGGTTATTTAAAGTGGCAACCAGCTAGTAGCCGTGGCCTACTTGTTTGTATGTCGCACGCTGCAGCCCGTCGCACTCGCACCTCCAACCCACTGACATGAGCAAACCTACGCTAGACGCCTTTAGACCTGTCAGTTAGCTTGTAATATCTATTTCAGTGACTTTCTTACACTTCGATTTCATAAACTTGGATATATTCTATATATGACGTCACATTTCTATACGGAGGTTGTCGTTGTGTTGTAGTACAGCGTCAGACTGTTAGCGCAAGTTGTGGTTTCGATTCCTATTCAAATGACTACTCTACTATCTTCTTACCAGAAAACGCGACATTGAATTCTGCCATGCAACATGCAATGTCTTCAAAATTAGGCAGTAAATGGGAATCGGAGCGCTTTCACACTACGTTGCCCCTGTTTAGTAGGATGTACAGGAAAAAGGTAATTAATATATATATATATATATATATATATATATATATATATATATATATATATATATATATATATATATATATATATATATATATATATATATATATATATATATATATATATATATATATATATATATATATATATATATATATATATATATATATATATATATATATATATATATATATATTAAGTTTTAACATACATAAATCGATGTCAAATAGGTTATATGACATTTCAACAGTTGTAAGATTATGTATTTTATATTTAATTGGCCTCACATGCAGGATTATTTTAGGAAAAATCCAACTCTCATAATCAATATAAATCTTGCCTAATTAATGAAATCAAATTAAAGATCCAATGATGAAAGATCCACATACTTTAAAAACATTGTTTACATAGTATATGAAACAAAATAATTAATCTTAATATCACCATTTTAATTAATTATCAATTACCAATCCGTAGAAGATTTGCTGATTAAATGCATCTACTGCATTGGCACACTGTAGGTGTGCTGCGTGCGCACTTTGACATCTTTCGGATCGGAATCAATACGACGGACCCAAACAAACTGAGTGTTAAGGCAGCGTGGACAAGTGACCTATTTTCCAGTTTAACGTGCATGGCTTTAGGTTTATTGATACGTGATTTTAAAGAAAATTAGGTCCACAAACCAGTGGCGTAGCTAGGGGGTAGCGAGTGGGGCGGTCGCCCAAGCAAGGGGAGCACCAAATTTGAAAATAATTTTTTTGAATGATAAATAATGAAATGTTAAAAGAAAAATCAAAACTGTAATCTAAAGTAAATAACACAAAAATAATATGTTATTTAAAACTTTTGTGCTAACAATATTGTTAAATAATATCAATATTAAAAAAGTAACCGTCGCGAATTTTAATATTCACTATATTCAAGCTTTTCATTCTCAAAATACTTATACAGTCACCCCTTCCCTAAGTGTTCCTAATACTTTTGCGACGTAAGAACTCGCAGTCATAAAATCGTGCCGATTGTGCGGGGATATTCCGATTAGGAAGGATTAAATAATTTGAATATACAAACATTATTTCAACAAAAGTGCGTATATTTGCTAAAATCTTACGATTCCCTTTAAAATATTCATTTGTAAATGTATTTTTGTTTAGAACGACTCTTTTTGTGAAAAAAATTGATGAATTATGAAAATTGATAATAATGTACAATTTAATCCAGGGGTGAGCAACATGGAGCCCGCGGGCCACAATGGCCCTCGAAGAATTTTTTTATGGCCCGCCAAGTATTTTAAATATACGTAAAATTGTATGAAAAGAGCATATTTTTTCATTTTTTTGGACCGAAAAGCAAAAATTAATTTAGAAGGGGTCCGCGAGTCAAATTTTATTTTATTTTTGCGGGCTTTTCATCTTTTGGGGGCACCAATAGCCAATCTGCCACGGACCCCAAATACCATAGCTACGCCACTGCCACAAACACGACGCTTGTTTCACATCTTTACATATCAAATTATATAGGTACTTATGTAGGTAGGTACCTAATAATTTTTAAAAACAATACACAACAAGAACAATATTTTAATTGATTTGCTTAAAAAAAGTTAATCACATTTAATTCCCCGATTTCTGCGTTATGAGGCATTTGCGTGTTCTTTTTTATAAAAGCTTTATTGATATGATTTATCTATGGTTTTGTAAATTTGGTCATGAGTTGCATATGAGCATGGCCATCTTTGTCTCATTAATGGCTTCCTATCAAATCTTGACTTATTTGATATTTGAAAGAAGGATTCTATTCCTTTGCTTCCGATTTTTTTCTTGTATTTGAACCACGAAAAGATTATACTTTACCTACTTAAATTACAAACCAGTCATATTTATTTCTTTTCCAAGCTTATTTACCGTCTCTTAAAAGGTAGTGAGCATTTCTGTAGAATATACTAATGTTCGACATTCATAATCATCGTATTTTTTAACAAGCGTCTCAAAAAGTACACTACTTCTGTTACAATATTAGTGTATAGTTGTTTAATATATGTGGTCACAAATGCCAATATTCTATTTGTGTTTCGCGTAATTAGTATTTTATTTGTAAGATATGAATAATTATACTATATTCTATTGTAGGTAGAAAAAAGCTAACATCGATTGTAAGTTTATTAGTTGCCAAATGAACTAGATCTAAACAAACCATCACGAGAGAATTGACCTACATTCCGCCGTCTGAAGGCGGGCGAAAGATATCGGCGTGAATCATACAAGCCAGCGCCTCAACACCGCCCGCTGCGCTATTCTGGCCAACGCTGACAATACAACAGAATTTACTTAACAGAATGCACTTTACAGATCTGTAAGGTATTTATTTGTTACATACATTTTGATATTTAAAACTCTTCCAGAGTAATATTTTAGAAAAAAATAACTTACTAAGAAATGATTGAAATTGTTCTAGGAATAGCTTTTAATAAGTATGTATAGTGAACATATTACAACAAAAAATATTGTGAAGCAAATTCCATACTAAACGCAGTACGTTTTATTTTGTGAATGACCTAGTTCTAAAACGTAACCGCATTACATCGAAAGTGCATTTCATAATACAATTTATATATATATATATATATATATATATATATATATATATATATATATATATATATATATATATATATATATATATATATATATATATATATATATATATATATATATATATATATATATATATATATATATATATATATATATATATATATATATATATATATATATATATATATATATATATATATATATATATATATATATATATATATATATATATATATATATATATATATATATATATATATATATATATATATATAAAGTTATAACAAATGTCTAACTATGAATTTTTATTAATATTATATTCATATTATAATATTCTACGTAAAAATCTATTTATGAAATTCCAATGATATAAGAAATATATTTCAATTTAGTTTTAAATTTAGACAATTTTAAGCTATATTTTTTATGTTGTTTACTGAAAGTATATCGCCTTGACCCCATCGAATGCAATAATAAACGTTAAAGTAGATTAATAATAGTGTTATTACATCAACAGCTAACTATGAAAAATGCAAGTTCGCGACCTTAGCCCACTTGCGAGTATCGGGGCAGCGAATTAAAACATATACGTGGAACGCAATTGAAGCCTAATAACGATTACGAAAATAAGTAGCGGTATTTAGTTTACGGTTTGTTGAATTTCCAGCAAATATGGAACGAATTATTGACATAGTTTACCAAACAATTATTTCTGTTGTATTTACGAGTAAAAATGGCTGCTGCTATAGTTGAGTGAAACCTGCCAGCAAAAAAGGATGCCCATTGATAATTTCTTTGAGGATGCCCAATTTATATTTATAGATCAAAGTGTGGCAAACGACATAGGTCATATAATAAAAAAAATAAATGAAACAAATTAAGCAAATGTCGCTTGCAATAAAAAATAATAAGCCGTAATTAGTAGGCAACATCATTTCTGTAGAATAACACAAACAGCGTTTACACACTAACGTTTCGTTTAGAGAAAACCCGAGGCAAGAAAATTTTAAAAATTTTTTAGTCGAGATGGAAGAAAAATCGATACTTTAATAACTTGAGAAATATATGATTAATAATAATGAAAGGGAAACAAGATAATATATACTGTAAAACAGTTTAATAATAGCTCACCACAACTGTTCGAGCTTCTCTCTCTACCCAACTAAGATCCAAAGGATTCTATTTGTGCCTTAGTATATTCTGGAAATGAATTGATGATGGGGCCAATATTGATAGTACAGGTCAAGTACTTGTAGCAAGACATACAGAGGTTTCGCTGTTATACAGGGTATATCTGGCTCGGCGGCCGTTATCAAAACTACATATATGGAAAAATATTTCAAGGCTATATACAAAAAACTAATTCACAATTATCAATAGTTTAGGCACAGAATCATTTTTCCCATTTCACGATATATATACCAATACGTGCTGTGTAACTCGTGAGGTAGTCATAATTAAATACGAATGACGTATAGACCTCGTACTACAAATACTTGAGAAATGGTGTTATATTTTGGAACAATAATTTAATTATTTATTTTGTTTTAAATTTTTTTTTTTTTTTGAAAATTTTACTTGTTTTATAATTTTACCAAGTTTATGAAGGCTAGTTAATTGTATGCTTTAAATGAAGGTCACGGTAACATCCAGTAGTAGAAAATTAAGTGATACTTGATTCCTATAAAACTAAAAATTAATAAATTACATACATAAAGGTCTTTGAAAACGTCAATTATTTAAGCATTCAGTCTCAAAAAGTACATTCATACAGCTGATACTAGCAGACTAAGCCAGCCAACTTAAAATAAGAAAAAATATGACATATATGTTTCCTCTGCTTAAATGTATTTTCTGTGTTAAATTATTTCGTTCAATTAATAATTCTTAAAAATGTGCTTATTTTATTTAGTTTATATGATATATATATATATATATATATATATATATATATATATATATATATATATATATATATATATATATATATATATATATATATATATATATATATATATATATATATATATATATATATATATATATATATATATATATATATATATATATATATATATATATATATATATATATAAATATTTCTGTATCTCGAGAAATATTTTTCAGAAATTTCTACTCGAATAACTCAAGAATTCCAATAAACGATAAATTAAGGTTGTGATTTCAGAAACACTAACACTGATATGACTGATACACATTACCCTACTTTGCTTCGTACAGTAGGGTAAAAAGACCAATACATATAATTAGTACGCATGTTCGGCTATATACATAAATAATACTATATACATTAATAAGCAATAACACTTATCATGGAGAAGCTCACGGGCTTTTAGCGTTAATGCATATTACGTTATATAAAACCACGTTTTGTAAGCAGTAGCAGTAGTAAGTTACAGTCGTATAAAATAACTTTAGATCTTGTAGTACAAAGGGACTTTGGTACTAAATGTTCACATGCTTCACAGCAATGTGAGCGACAGCGGCGACTGGCAGCGAGGAGCGGGCGCGGGGCGACCTTGCCACGGCCTTTTGAATTGAGCAACCGACGTCTTTGTTAACAAAGCACGCATCAAACAAACAATCACATCGTGCAATAAAAACACCAGAACAAACAGGAAACTACGTCACCACATAAATCAGATAAACAATAACTATATATGAATTGTTTCGCTATTTTACATAAAGAAGTATACGAATTATAACTAAATAATTTAATGCGAAAAACTTGTTAATTTATGAAAAAAACACATACGTACAAGTGACAACAAAATTACTATACAACAGAAAAGTAATTAAGGACAGTGGAATAAACCTACGTGTAAACAAAAAATGTTTTGGCAAAAGTAACTCTGTTTTAAATAAATTTAAAGTAACGGAATCAACTGAGCCGCGTTGACCCGGCTCGGATCATAAAATGAGTTGTTTTTTTGTTCAAACTGTGTCGTTACGAACAACACTTGTGGAGTCGCAACTCTCAAGTACAGTTGCACTGGTAACGCTGAAATATTTACTAAGAATCGGCCTTTTAAATCATTGTTAAAAAGAGAGATCTTTTAAAACACAGTTAAGTGGTGTAATGGTACTTCGATGATACACTTGCTAACACTATGCCTGCGTCACATTATGCCTACTAATATAATTATATTTATATGAATATACTACATATACATATATTAAAATAACTTTATAAACTATGCATATAAAATTGTATGTATAATTTTTAAAATAAATAGCAAGGAGGTCCTCGATAATTTCCTGTTCAATGCTCCTGGGTTAAGAACCTCTAAGACGTAAACAAATTCTATGTACATTTTTGTTACTCATTTCCATAGATATCAAAGTACAGCATTTGTATATATGCTTAATATCATCATATACACTTAGGTGTATACCATTTTTATAATTAATAGTTCATCGTCCTACGCATCATCAAGAAAGAGAAAAGTGGAAATAAACATTACGATGAAAACAGCTATATTTCTAAATTAATCAGAATAATATATGCCAACGCAATATATCAAAATAACGAAATAATTTAGTTTCATGTGTTTTTCTTACATGTTTTTCCAAGCTGTATTCATTCCTTAGCAGATAAACCTTGTTGATAATATTACAAGTATAATGTGAATTGATTACAAGGTAAGTGTTTATGCTATTAATTTAATTTATTCACATGTATTTCGCGTACGAATATTTTATTGTGTTCACAGAATAAATCCAAGTAAACATACCTACAAAAACATACCTATAAAAGCTATTTCGGTTAAGGTATTTATAAACTGATATTTTTGTGAAAATAGCTTTTAAATGCAATTTTAAGTTTTTATACATAAAATTGACACATTGACTTTATATTTTTAAATGTAATGCTTGTTACTGAGTAGTAACAGAAGCATACAAATCGTTTTAGGTATTTATGTCAATAATTTTATAACAAAGTCAAATGCTGCAATATAAATTTGATTCTAAAAAAAGTGTAAAGGTCATTTACAAAAATAAGAGCTAAGATTTCTATTTTATAAATACTACATAAGCTGTTAAATGCACAAGATTAAAAATACTCTGTGACGACATTGTACAAGGTATACATTTAAGCCATGTGTTAACTCAAAATAAATAAAGTTAATTAGCGAAACAAAATCTATTAGGGATTCGTAATTTTTTATAATTAATTTTTAAAACTGGTTAATTATTAATAAGAAATATCACTGATCTGTATTTGTAAGTAAATACAAATAAATGCTCGTACGCGAGCTATGCGAAGCCCTACAATAATTGTGGTGTAAACTGATAGCTCGGTTATAGAACTCGGACACCTTGTTTTCTGGTAGCATACATATAATGTAACAAGTAAACTACATACGTAGTAAGTACCGCGTTATGTAGGCAGTACCAACACAGCAATGAAGCAACGTTTTTCCGCCGTCAAAACACGTTGCGCAACGCAAACGTATTCAACGCGGGCGCGCGGAATGTCGCTTCATGTCACACCACTCCTCTTACTTTTGAATTTATATAAATGTTACATTTAATTATGAGTCTCGAGTCTTTATGCAATAACGTCTGCAGAGAAATTATAAAGTCTATAAATAGATGTTACGTGTTGCCCAGTACTCACTTTCAGCTATCAAAACAAATATTGCGCAAGAATTGTGAAAGAATGTTCTAAATTGTTGGTTATTTGAAACACATAAATTACGGCAACACCTTGTATTTCTAATACTTCGAAAATTATTTACTTTATAAATTCTAAATTAGTAATACGTTTTTTTAAAGTTTTTGTATTACAGGGGCGAAACAATAGGATACCATTCTACTGCCTATGCCTTTAGAAGTAAAATTTAAACGTTTATGTATTTCGAAATCTATTATAAGACGTCGTCCTATGTAAACAAGTTCAGTTCTTAGTGATTATGAAACAGTTCGTAAAAACAAACGCAAAACCATTACGTAACATAGAAAGTAAAGAGACTTGAGAAACAGTTTTATTTAACTCTTGGGATACATTTAGTTTGTATAAGGCTTCAATTGTACAAGTAGGATAAATGTAATAAACATATGTGGTACGTACCAATATGAAGTAACACAATATATATATGTTAGTGTTAACTGTAGTTAACAGTACTTATATTACTAAGGTATTTCTATTAGCAACTGAGAAAATTATGAAAATATTACAAATACCGTGTAAAAATATTAGAATTCACGAATGTATATGGTTTGCTTCGCGTAAACCGTGATCATTTAATTTAATAACAATTTCATTACATAACATTTATTAAAATAAATTGTCTTCTTCGCATTATAAAAAATATCTCTGATCTGGTTATTAAAGTGAAAATACGTGCTCCCTAAAATCTAGTTAATGCTAATGACAACTGTTTGGAAATTCTATGAATACAGTGAAAGAGAAAAAATTTAAAAACAGTCATGGTACATTTGTTGTGTGTACCTACATAAACCATATAATATGTCGATGAATTATATTTAACAAAATACCAAGGTATTTACTTTACAAATAGCGCGTTAATAATAAAGAAGCTTTATAAAAGAGCCAGAGAATGCAATTATGGCTATGTGGCATTCACGCTAGAGTGTTCACGTTGTGTCTGTTTGTAAACACAACATTCGTACTTGTGAAGGCTGAACCATTTTTAAATCGGATATACATATATGACGCTTGAAATCACATTTATTTAATAAGGATTATAGATATATTATTATAGTATGTTGAAATATATATACATATATGATTATAATCTTGTTTATGTTATATATTACCATAACGGACGACCCACTTTTTGTGTTAACAGTGAGTTACCAGAGAGTACGCAATAATCCATCATTCAACTTTTTACTTAACATCTATCTAGAATATTCTATGTCGAAAATTATCCTTTGTTAGAAATAGAAGAA
This sequence comes from Dione vanillae, assembly GCA_037178615.1. Taxonomy (NCBI): domain Eukaryota; kingdom Metazoa; phylum Arthropoda; class Insecta; order Lepidoptera; family Nymphalidae; genus Dione; species Dione vanillae. Next base: position 788,632 of record JAZFAU010000130.1, read on the forward strand.
ATTGGGAAAATCTATAAATAATTATTATATAAATATTTTTCGAGTGTTCTTTCTAATATAAAGACACTAACATGACCCGCATAAAATAATGATTTTCTCACTTGGCGACATATAATTTTCAGATTAGCTTCCATCATAACTATGCAATTAAATTGAAGCTAAGCTTGAAAAAGAAGACGCAATTAAAAGAAAGTCAGCTGCGTAAACAAGAATCGATGTTTACATTGCAGTTTAGAATGACCGAGTTACTATAGTGAGTAGTGTTTCTTACCTCGTTTGCTATCACGAACTGGTTACGTGTTGTATGACGCCTTAACCTAGTTGTTCGCCCTTGGTGGCCATCTGCCTAAGTTCTTTCGAATCCTGGATAATAGAAAGTACGTCACCGTTTAGTATTTGTAGTAAACATTATTTAAATGATAACTAAATATATTGTTTTTAACTTGATTGTTTCGATCAATTGTTACTGTAGGTATTAAAATATATTTGTGTTTTTAACTTATACGTGCAATTATTTTTTTTGTAAATGCTACGGTAAAAATTGAAATTAAACGATTAATCTACCTACGTATCACTTACTGTAAATTTAATATGAAAGTGAAACTGATTATAACTTTTTAAAATTATCATAACATACTGAAAATTATTATAATTTTACATTGAAGGATAGTAAAAATATTTGATAATTACAATGTATAATATCTATTTTGATAAATAAACGACATTGACTTGACAAGATTAGATTCAAGGCCGTCTAGACCAATATTGTAATGTGAAAGTAGGGTTATGATACAGAATGTAATAAAGACTATATAAAATACTGGTAAGCGTACTAAATCTTGTAATATTTACTAAATGGAGTAATAAGATAATGAAAATCATACCATTACAACGTAGACAGCAAATACAATTGGAATATTTCTTGTCACAAAAACATGTTATTGAAAGTGCAGGTTTACTTTAAAATAAAATGATACAATCACTATATTCAAAATTTCAAGTCACAAATTACAAAAAAAGTAACAATTATTCGCTTATTTATTAATTATTCCAAAAAACTTTAACTAGACAGAGAATGGTAGACATGAAATGTCAAATTTTACGTATTTGATAAAGCAGGGTAGTACTGCCATCTAAATACATTTTGCTTAAACTTTATGTTTACTAGTGAGATGTAAAATAGTTATGTGCTAGGTGTCGCTTTATTTAGGAAATATTAATTTAAACATTCGGGAAATAAGATAATGAAACAGAAAAATAATTATATTTCTATTTTAATTCCATTTGAAATGTTATATTGTCCTTTTAACATGTAAGTGTGGTGTTTAATAAATTGTTTTTTGCAATATTGCAATGGTTAATTCGGTCAGAGCCATCTAACGTCGACGCACTACGTAATGATATTTTATTATAGTATATTTAAAATGACTGAAAATAGATTTCATTTGAGAGTATATAAATATTTAGTAAAAAAATAACTATGCATACATATTTCTTGTTCCGACTGCCGTTTACATTTGCAAACAATTAATATTTGTATATTTGTAGATAAATAATTTTCAGGCAACACTATCTTTGGAATATTGTGTTAGAAACTGGCTCTAGGTTTTTGTTTTTAATTTGTAAACGGGGACACGAATTATTAGGTTTTCATAAATTTTTAGCAGATAGGTACTTTTAAAAAATGATCGTGACAAATCTTTAACTTTTTATCGTTTTAGATGAGCACATGACTTTTTGACAATTTCACACGATCACTTTTATAGTAGTGAAATATGTATAGTAATTTCTCAGCTCTTCACCCTATAGCTTGATACATTGCGTGTGGAGTTGTGTAATTTAATGCCGCACTTTATCTTGTGAAAACGGTGAAAATAATATAATTAATTGTACCGACTAGGAAACAAACCCAAAATCATGGTTACATTGTTCCTGTGATTATAACTAGGCCTATGTTAGACATTTTGTTACCAATCTATAAAATAAAAATTGAAACATTTCATATAATTCAAACGTTTTTTTATAACGATAAACGAGTTATAATTGTAAGAATTAAAGGTAGGCATTGATTTCGAAGTTCACATATATCTGAAATATTTAAATTTATTATGTAACGCCATGCCATGAAGCAGGAGAAAAACTAAGTCAGCGTTCAATATATTTGAGTTTGGACGAAAATAATTTTACTTTGACTCGTGGCATGCGTAATACATCTCGCCAATAGTGATATCAACATCAACAACCAGCATTTGCGAAGATATTTTTTTAATATTTAATTCTAATTATCAGAAATCGGAATGACACAATTATATAATTAGCCAAGACAAGGGATAACAATAAAACGAATCTTTATCATACATCAATTTATTAATCGGAATTTAATACTGTATTACATAGAAGAAATGCACTTCCTAGAAACATTCAGAAGACTTCCCTTTGGGACAGTTTAAAATGGAGTTTTTACTCCATTAACATTACCTTATAAATTGAATAAATATGAACTATGTACTTTGTTATAGAATCAATATTTATGAAGATCTGCATTGCCACATACTTAAAAATCTATGTATATTTTTCACAAACCTACAATTTTAGAAAATAAACCCTTAAATAGTATATAGTAAAGCATGAAACTACGATCGTCTATGAGATAATCTGGTTGAATAAATAAAATTTAGCAAATTAACAACAAATAATAACATACATTTTATAACGTTAGTTCTCATACTGTCGCTGCCACAATTCGTCAACATTTACCATCACAATAAAGTAGAAATCAACTTTCGAAGAGTTGAATATCATCTTCAATCAGGTGACCGCATATGAGAAAGGCGCTTTGACTCATATCCAACATAGTGAATAATAAATTTTGGTGAAAACACACAGCACAAGAATACTACCGATATAAATACAGACATCTTAATTCATTCAGTCAAAGTGAAACTTGTATAAAATACTCAATTAGAAATAATTATAATCAGTCTTATTTAGAGAAAAAGTTTTATCAACACGCGCTGAAAGCGTACACGTCTCGATATAATATTTATTATCACAATACAGTATGTCAGATATGATGTCATTCCTTCTCTTGGACGTAACTAGTATATAAATCGCCTGCTACGCTACTTAGTGTTATTATCACAGTTGTTTAGTAGAGGTGGGTGCAGTACTTTGTACATGAAACAGGAGCTACCTGCGATCCGCGACCATACACAATACCCAAGCGGGGTTGCATCTTAGAGATGACATATGCACACGTGCGCTTGTACACATCCCTCACTACAGTCTCTCTTACAATATGTACATTACGTTGTTCACCCCTTCAATCTATCGAGACCCGTGCGAGTTATTATTTCGTATCTTTAAGATGCACTTTAATAACGGGAATTCTAGATAATAACTTTTACGTCCCTTGAACTGGTTCATTTCGTCACCTCACGGTTAACTGAAAACTAAATTGAATAACAATAAATTATTCTTATATCTATCATATACTTTGTGAACGACTTGCAAGCTTTGTAGTTTACAAACATTCATGAAATTCGCTCAAATAGTCAAAAAATATATTTTTGTCTAGTTTTACACTCTCCAACCAAAGGAAGTGTTCTTATGTATTAACAATTGACCAACGCAACGACAGGTTATAGTAATGAAATATCACAGATTTTTACTCTTTGGACAGTAACGGGCTTCTAAAACAACACAAATACATAATGCCGGTTTTCATAATTATATTTTGTACCAATTGACGTTCCCTATCGTTAGCCCTTAGAACCCCTTTACGTACAAAGAAACTCCAGTAGTCAACTAGAATTATGTGAAATTTACATTATAAAAATAATCGAAAACGATCACAAAGAATACACTTATTGTTGCTAAGAAAAGAAAAAGTAACCAACCATTTCTTGGCTCTTTGCTGTGACCAAAATACTTATTTTGTTCCTATGTTAAATGCATGTAGTTATTTACATCTTTTGATATAATTTCTGACAATGGTAGAAGAATCAATTAAACCGCATTCAAAATCTAAGCTATTTAGTCCGACTGTTTTAGACTAACCCTAAGCGTAATACTCAAGATCTAATAACCATTAATAAAAAATATATAACTTCGAAATTATGACTCGAAATGTCATTGACATCACTTCACATAAGAAAAATATTCACAATTTTATCTGGCAATACAGATTGTTTTAAAGTATATCAAAAGCATTTTTAATTTCTTATACTAAGTTGTCCCGCACATTTTCACTGGATAAGATCATCATTAACAATAAAAATAATTTATATAAAATATTACATTTTATATCTGCCCTTTGAATTCCACCTCCTTAAATTTAACTCATCTTCTATATGTTTCGTGCATTTCGTACATCATACAGACATTTAAAACGAAAGGCACCCAAGATTACACATTGGGGTACCCACACTGACTACTCTAACAAATATAGTGATTAAAATCTAATGGTGGAAATGACAAGTTATTTTAGTTCCACCGACAATGGATCATTCGCTGTTGACCGTATTTACAGTTTCTTACAAAAATTTTACTGACACTTCACTGATCTTTTTTTTATAAATAAACACCACTAAATGGGTTAAAATTGTACACAAATATGCAGAAACCTTAATCACATTGTAAATATGTGACAAGTAACAATTAGGTTTCTCTTTGTATAACGGACTTAATCATGTTGGATCATAATTCTTTACATGCAGCACTCAATTTTTTTATTACTTTCAAGTAAAATACTATGTATTCTTATAACAATTTATATAAAACTATAAGTGACAACATGTTTCTCAAATAAAAAACTCTATATAAATAACATCATTGGAAACATTACCACAAATTGTAAATGCTTCATATAAATGCTTAGGGTGAAGTTTTCAAAAGCCAATAAGTTTGTAGGATAGTGTTAGTTGATTGTAAATACCAATATGGTCAACAGTTAATAAACCAAATTTAAGCCTAACACACTTATTTTTAAACATACATATTGATCTGAAAGATATATCACTAAGAATTTATGACCCACAGAAAGGAAAATAATTACTTTTCTCCATAAAGTAGTTTTCGTTTTTAGTGAAATGAAAAGAATATCCGCATAATTCTAATTCAATTTTTGAAACTTTCAATCAGATCTAAAAAATATTCTAATTAATTATTAATGTTACATAAAATATTTGCCCCATCCATTCAAAACAGTAGATATACAACCAAAAACTGGGAAACTAAGTACAATATTATTCTATTAATATGTAAAGTAATGAAAAACGGAACAGGGACATCAAAACAAAATGGAAAGCCCTGGCCAAATCAATCTGTATCTTGAGGGCTACAAGGATAAATCCACATTATTAAGAGAGCAGTTCAGTCTGTCAAATAAATAATAATGCAATAATGCCAAGCAATAATGATAACTCAAAATACTATAGTCTAAATATTATAATGACACATTGTGTGCTTTTAAACATATATTAAAGTCAGAATATTGAGCGTGCGAATAGACTGAACAGTTTTACGATAATGTGGAAGATATTTAAATTTACTGTTGGACTGGCGCATATAGTAGTGGCCCTGGGGGCAAGTGAGGGTAGGGCACTCCGCCACCAACAGCCGCTTGATAGCCGCAAGGACCGCCTCCGCCAACTCCACCACCATAGTACTTGCCACCTAATTTCATATCAAAATTTAATTTAACATGTATTTACAATAAATTTACATATCTTTCATTAATATTTGGAAAATCAACTTACCAAGCATGTCTTGATGGTGTGGATGCATCTGTGGGTAATGAGGTGGGGTAGCAAAGTGAGGAGGCGGCGAACCATACGATGAACCGGATCCCGCAGATTTGTTGCCTACAGAGTTGGTGTTACGATGATATTGCTGACCACCATTTGGACGAGTGTCTATAATCATTATTTGACAAAATTAGTTTATGCATATATAAATAAATGAATAAACATGGGTAAAAAAATTAAAAACTAACATTCATTGTTGTAGGTCCTCTGGCCATAGCCATTTTGGTTACTGTAAGCATTTTGATATCCATTATTGTATCCTCCTTGGTAACTTCCCATGGACTCAAATACATTGGGACTGGGGAAAGGTACTGTCTTTTGGTAAGTGTTTTGCTGTCTATAGCCCTGATTTGTGTTCTGATTTTGATTAGTAAATCTCGGAGCTTGCTGTTGAGTGTTATTCCGATTTTGGTAATTATTGGGGTTCTCTTCATTACTCATATTAGCCATCTTGTTATTCCACTGATTACTCTTTTGGCGAGGAGAACTTGCACCACTATTATTTTCTTTTCGTTGTTGCCATCTATTGCGGCTGGAATTGTTATTATTGTTGCTGCGTGCCATGTCATTCAGTTTGGCTGGAGGGTTTTGCCCAGTTTCTCGTAAAACAGCTAATAGTGAACGAGCTTGTCTAGAATCTCCACTAGTAAAGTAGGTATAGGCTGTACCAGACTGTTGGCAACGACCAGTGCGACCTGATGAATAATATAACAAAGTTAAATAATAAATTAATGTTAAAAATTTACAAGATATTTCTCATATCTACTAATATTACAATCACTAACCAATTCTGTGAATATAATCTTCTGAAGTATTTGGATAGTCAAAATTAACAACAAATTTAACATCCTCAACATCTAGGCCTCGAGCCGCAACATCAGTTGCTATCAGTATGGTAGTTGCTCCATTACGGAATTCTGTAAGAACAGCATCACGCTCCTGTTGAGACTTGTCTCCATGGATAGCTAAAGCTTTGTGTCCATTGCGTCGCACTGCGCGGGCTATATCATCCACCTAAGAAAATATTTAACAAATTAGTACATGTAGTCAGAAACTAAAATAATCATAAAAAAGAAAAGAAGCATTACCTTCTTCTTGGTTTCAACAAACACAATAACTTTGTTGTCTTTCTCTGAAGCTATTTCTTTCAATAGATTTGTTAGTTTGACTTCCTTTTCATGTTCTTCACAGACTTCAATGATTTGCTTTATATTATTATTAGCAGAAAGATTTAGAGAACCAATGTTTACTTTGATATAATCAGTCAAAAAATCTTCTGCAAGGGCTTGAATTTCTTTGGGCCAAGTAGCTGACCACATAAGAACTTGACGATCGGGGCGGATTTGCTCAATAATTTTACGTATTTGTGGTTCGAATCCCATATCTAGCATCCTATCAGCTTCGTCTAATACTAAATAAGTGCATCGTCGTAGATTAGTTGTACCACGCTCTAGGAAATCAATCAACCGTCCAGGTGTAGCAATAACAATCTCAACACCTCTTTCCAAGTCCCTTGCTTGTGGACCTTTAGGTGATCCACCAAAGAGACAAGTATTTCTGATGCAACCACGAGCACTATATGCCTGAGCTACAGATTGGATTTGCTGAGCTAATTCTCTAGTTGGAGCTAAAATCAGTGCAATAGGACCATCACCACGTTGAATCCTTTGTTGGTGAACAATGTGGACAGCTGCAGGTAGCATATAAGCCAAAGTCTTGCCAGAGCCTGTGGATGCAATTCCAACCATGTCTCGTCCAGATAAAGCAATAGGCCAACCTTGAGCCTGAATACCAGTTGGTTCTTCCCAACCTTGTTCTTTTATAGTGTTCATTATGTGATCAGGGAAATTGCCTTCATCGAATACTTGATTTGGCCTAGGGACATTGTTGCCACTAACTGTTATCTCTTTAGCGGCTCGGAACATTTCCACTTCATCTTCAGAACGTGCTTCAACATTGGCATGGGGTTTGTAGAAATTCTTTTGTATGCTTCCTAAATTAGCCATGTCCCACACTGGTTTAACTAATCCATCACCAGGGTATTTTGCTTTTCGGCTTTGTAATTTACGATCATTAAAATCTGAAGAGGATTGGGAACTGTTGTTAAATATCTTTTTAGGAGCAAATGATTGTTGGCCATTGTTACTGCCACCATTTTGATTGTTGAAATTCTTGGGTGCATAACTTTTTTGGAAGTTCTGTTGTTTTGGTCCACCAAAATCCCCTTTTTCATTATAAAACTGCATATTGCCTCCTGAATTTTTTTCATCATCATAATCATTCTTTTTTTGAGTTTGATTATTATAACTATTTCTGGGTCTGTATTCTTTCGGTCCGCCAAAATCATTTGGATTTCCATTCTCATTTTTCATATTGTTAAAATCATTTCTTACCCCATTAAAATCATGTCTAGGTCTAAAGTTCTTATTACCCATCCCATTTCTTGGCTGGAAGTTTTTTGGCCCACCGAAATCATGCAGACCACTAAGGAAAGGAATTTTACCAAATTGTTCATTCCGGTCTAGTCGAGGTCTATAGCTGTCAACAAAAATAGAAATTAAAAGTATGTCAACATCATTATTTCTACATTACATTGCACTAGTTTACATATGCTGCAAAATGTTATATTAATTATTAAATTGTTAGTATATTATAATATGGTTCTATTAATACTTACCATACACTTACCATTATATTTAATCCAAATCAATAGGTTTTATACATGGTAAATGAAGTGAATGGAGGCATTTATTTAAATAAATGCCTCCAACCACAGCATCCATGAATGGAGGTCAGTAATAAAATTACGAAATAATTTTTAACAAGACTTTACTTCTATCTCAGTTTTAAATTTTTAAGAGATAAAAAAATATCTAATTCTTATTAATTGTATTATAATAATACAACGTTTTATTTGTCAAAAATATAAGCCAAATTTAGAATAATTAAAAAAAACTCTTAAATATTTAATATCAATATATAATATAATTTCTTGAGATTTCATTTCATAAGTAGTATAGAAAAAGATATTGTAAAAATATTTTCCAAATAACAATAAAGGTAAAGTAAATCAAATAATTGCCACAAATTTTGTATGTATATATTGTAAGATTATATTAATACTGGTAAATTTAATCTAAATAATTTTCCTTTAACAAGAAAGTGAAATTTGGCTTGAAATTTGAAGTAATAAAATAAAATTATAATTATACTCGATTATCCTCGACAACTATGTCCATAAGCGTATTCTTTTAAGTATTCATATTGATAAGTGATGTTTTCCTATTACATAGTAAAAGTACCAAGACAGTAATTTATTTGTCCTTATATTATATACTCAAAAATAGGTCAGAAGTAAAATATAAATAAGAAGTTATACAAAAAAATTTAGAAATGTTACTCGTTCTAAAATGAAAAACTAAAACGAAAGGAAATAATAATATCGATTTTTTTCTCAAAGAAACTATGGCGGAATTGCGTCCATTATCAGCTGTGCAAAATGCATTACACAAAATGGCCGCCAAGTTATAGTTACTTATGGCTCATGCGGTTTTTAATATGGAGTTACAATTTGAAATTATTACGTCTAAAAAAGCTTGAACTTACATTGGGTGATGATTTTGAAAAGCGTTAAACTGCATAGTGCTGTTTTATGTTCGTTCTGTGTAGGTAGTACCTACGTGGTAGTAAACGCTTGAGTAAGTATCTGGAACACATAGTTGTATAAATATAATTAACTAATATGATAAAAGTTATAATATTTCAAATCTTTAAATAAAACAATTGAACACTCACCTCTCTTTTGAGAGAATTTAAAAAAATTATTAATTCTTCATTCACTAGTATCGACCTCTCAGACCCGGCGAACGAACAACTCGATAATGAAAGTATTATGGCCGACGGAAACGGAATTCAATATACATCTAGTGTAGCCAGTAGCAAAAACATGAAAACCTACATTTAATGGTAAATATTAGATCGAACACTAAAACGTTAAATCTATAACGAAAATCGACACGATTCCACCCATTCTATTTGCAATGCGTTAGTAACAGTAAACTTTTGCATTTTTTTGTATTGAATACAATTTATTTTTCCTGTACCTCAGGTCTATTAGTTATTGATTCGGTAGTCAAAGATCACCTCATCACATACCGATAAGGCTCTTTAAGTATTAATGGAATTATCAAATGTTTGCTATGTTTTTCAGACTAGAGGGTAAGCATCCCTTTTGGAGATTGTAGGTTACTATACAGGTAATCTCTCAAAATAAAAATAAATTAGTATCTTAAAGCATCAAAGTATACTTAGAAATGTTGTCTGACTTGTTTGAACAAATATAAAAGGAGTAGTAGTAACACTTTAATTACAAAAAAATCATCACTGATGTCTAATTTGCAAGATGCCAGTATACATGATGAACACTGAACTTTTTGTCAAAGTTAATAAAGCTTGGGTTGTACATGCTAATATGTTAGTATGATAATACAGAATTAAGTCATTAACAATTACGAGCAATAACAATTATACAATATAATAACAATTTACGACCTACATCGAGTATACAAGATTAGATATAGTTCGTAAATTGTTGACCATTTGCTCGTGTAGTGTTTTGCAAGATAATTAGGCCGCAATGTAATAAGATGAAGTTTTAGGACAGATAGATGGAGAATTTTGTGTGCTTACAAGAATTGATATTTTTTGAAGAAGTATAATAACTGCGGTTACTAAATTCACCTATTATTCACTGGCATTAATGTCCTATACATAAAAAAATAAATAAGTAAATAGCTTCACGCTTTTGCAAATAACAATAATATATTACTTAGCATACTATGCGAAGTGAAGCAGTATACCAGTGAATAAGTTATTACTTACTAATCAACTCGTCTAATGTGTGTTGTGTTCATCTTCATATACTTATTACCGCAAATACATAGACAAAATACTGAGGTTGTGCAAACTTCGCTTTAGGGCGAGTGCCATAGACTATACACCAATACTAGTGCTTAGGCTAGGTCCTGTAATCTATCGTCTTGTCAGCTGTCACTTTTCACTTGTCAGTTTTCTTGTCGGCACTCGGCAGTCCTCTTCTGTGTAGAAAATGTAAATTTTGTCAGTGAACGCGGTCTTACGATCTACGTTGTAGAGTCAGTTTGCTGTATTATTGATTTTACCGAATTATATTATAACCTTTAAACATTTGCAAATTGTATAAGTAATATGTAACAAATTATAATAAATTTTATTAGCATACGTAAGTCCAATTAAACTTAACATAAGTTTTCGCTGTTTTTAATTATAAATATATGAAATAAATTAAATATCATATATATTGTAAATTAAATATCAAATAAAAAATTACCATATTTTATTTAAAAAAAAATATAAACGTTAAAGAGTAGCGTAGAGAGCTTGTAGATATTTATTACATAAATATAAGCATTATATAGGTAAAGAACAAAATATTTATTTATTCCAGTTACTATAATTGTAATAAAATGGATTCAAACACAGCTTTTACGGATACTGTATCCGATAATTTGTATCCAGCATTGTTTCAGTGCTTCACTATTATTATATGTGGGTAAGTAAAGTACTATAACATGTTGGCAGATTGTAAAAAAGAACTTTAATACTTTCTTGTATAATTAATATTTATAATGATTATTTTAGATATGTAGCTGGACGTCTCAATGTTGTCTCTAAATCTGAGTCAAAGGGTATTGCAACATATGTTGGTACATTTGCCTTACCATCTCTTATATTTTTATCCCTGGCTCGTTTGGACTTTAGCATGGTCAATTGGACATTTTTGTGTGCAATATTATTAGCAAAAGGGATTGTATTTTTTGCAGTTGTTATAGTAACACTCTTAATTTCTAAACCAATGCATCTAGGTCAGGCAGGTATATTTGCCATATTTTGCACGCAGAGTAATGATTTTGCATTAGGATTTCCTATAAGTGAGTAAATATATGATATAAATTTAACTATAATATTGTTTTTGTATAAACTTTAACCTCATTTTTATTTTTTAGTAAATGCTATATATGAAAAGAATCATCCAGAATATGCACTTTACCTTTATTTAATGGCACCTATTTCTCTTGCCATACTTAATCCAGTTGCATTTGTGCTAATGGAAATAAATAAACAAAGAGAAAATCCACAAACAACTGTCAGCTCTCCCTATCTACAAAAGTTAAAGATGGTGCTACAGTTAATTAAAGGCATTGTCTTTAATCCAGTTTTGGTTATGACAGTCTTGGGAATATTAGGAAATATCCTGTTTAAGCATCAACTCTCCATTTATATTGAAGGCTTATTGGATGTAAGTTTCATTTATTTTTTATTTTTAGGGGAATAATATGGAGTATGAAACAAATACAGGTTTTTAAGTCATTACCATTTAATAATTAGGCTTAATTAAAATATAATTATACTTAAAATATCTTTTGGTTTTCATTGGTAATTGTGTAAAAGATAAAGTAAGAAAATTATTCTCTATGTTAAATTTTCAAAGTAAATGTTACTGGTAAAATTTATTTATTCTATATTAAAATACACTACACATTTCAGGTATTTGGTCAATCTTTCTCAGCTGCAGCATTATTTTTATTAGGGCTCCATATGGTTGGCCAGTTTACAAGGCTTAAAGGGCCTGCATTACTATTACCATGTGTATTAATTATGGTCAAGCTGTAAGTATAGAAATTATTATTATAAATATAATTTAGGAACTCAAACTTAAATATTATTTACATATACATATTTCTAATAAGACTAAGAAATTTGTCATCTTTGTAAATGTTGGATTTTATAATACCTTATAATAATTATTATTAATATAATTTGTACAACTATTAATTCTTATATTATATAGGTTCTTGTAGCTTCATAATTTCGCGATTTCGGTTGGGTAGAAACAGGAACACTAACAGTGAATGACAGTGTGAATTCTCCAAGCTCCATTCGCACCAATGCAATTGGTCCATAACTTACTCTGTAAAAACATAAAATGCAAAACAATTATTTCTCTCTAATAAATATGTGCGTCGAACAATGCATGCTGGGCTTTCTTATAAAATTTTGTCATTATGTGATGGTTGTAATATTTTTTAAAAATGTTATTTTTCAATAGAATTATCTTACCAGTTATGATGCGAGAGTGCGTAAGCACAATGGATGCTGGTGGTAACATATCTGAAACTCAGTCTTTGTCTACATATGCATTTCTGTATGGAACCATACCTACCGCACCTGCTGTATTTGTATTTTCAAATCTTTATAATCTTGAAATAGATTTGGTAAGTGTTTCTAAGTAATTTAGATATTACCGAAAATTAAATAATCATTTTTAAATCATTTAACGAATGATAATTAACTTGTGATAATTATAGAAGAAGATCTCAAGCCTACTTATAGTTAAATTATTTTCACATCTCCGCTCCGGTGGACGAGCCCAGGTATGGTGTTGAGTTACACCATTCCAAGGGAAAACCTGATGCCGTTTGATCATGTAATGAATAAAATTATAAAGCATAAAGCATTTAGTTCTACCATTAGCTCATTTCTTAGCACGACAAACGGAAAGACAGACACAGAAACAATAGCTGTATTAAAAATATTTGATTTATTAGCGTGTGAGTAACTTTATACAGTACATGTATGTACCTATACTTATTCATTTTATAACATTAATATTTGCCTATAAATCTGATAAATGTGTATTATTCTTATATTAACGATTTATATACTTAAAGTTGTTATAGTTAGCACTCATTTCGTATATATTTAATATACAAAACTGAATAGATTCAAATTTGTATCGTGTTGTATCGTTTTCTAACATATAATTCTTTTAATTAAAAACTTTAAATATAATAGGGCAGATATGTTAATGGTAAATAAAATCCTATTAAGGAAAAAAAAATCATCACTATATACATTTATTTATAGTAATACAAATATTAAAACTATAAAATTTGTCTTTTTGTTAATATTGAAATTATATAAAGTATATCGTGTTCCCTTGTAGTTTTGCAGTTTAATACAAAATAAATAAAGAAAATGTCGGTCGGCTTGTTTTATAAGAAAAAAGAAACCTTACTTTAAACCTCACTTACAGCGAAGAAGATAATATTTCTTTTCATCCTTCTAATAATAAAAGAAACGCAAAACCGGTCAGTAACATTTTATTCCTAGGGAACAGGTAAATTATACAAATATAAATTATACATTAAAATTTTCAAATCCATAATACTTATATGTCTGGCATTTGTCAAAAATATGTAAGTAATTTTTTATAACAGAAAAAACTTAATAAATTATGCACAATTTTAATAGATATATAACAGATACCGATATATTTTGTATAATTAATACTCTAACATATTTTTTGTAAATTCGTATAGTATTTTTCTTGATACGATATGATTACTTTAAAGGCTACTAGAACTTGAACAGATAAAATCATTGCAAAGTTGTCGCAATATATTTTAACTTTCACCAAAACTTATTTCTATAGTTGTTAGGGATTGAGAAACCCACTTTTAATTAATGCGCAAAATTATTTCTAAATTTTGAAGAGTAGGTATACTCTCCATAACTGTCTTTAAAAAATAAATTTTTAATAATATTTAATTATTAAAAATTTATTTTTTTTAAAGACAGTTATAGCTTGGTTAATATTTGAGCTCTATATATTGTAACTTCGGAGGAATTTCGACACTTCAACAATTCTCGTTTTTCCGTCCACTTTCTCCCTAGGCGTTGCGTAACACCTAATTCACCAAAACACAGTTATAAATAATAATAGTATACGGATTCCCAATAGAAGTAAAGGCCTACATGGATAATATAAATAATGTATAAGGAAATTACAGCACGCATGGCTGATGCTCCATTGATAACTAGAACCTATTTATAATTTTACCGGTTTTAACGTGTATTAAGAAATAAAACATGTATTAAAGCAATTTACGAATATCTTTATGTTAAATTAATATGACTATATTATATTTAGACTTCATGAATAACCTCGATTGTTAAATCTCTCATCAAATTGTAAGAAGGTCGATAAAAAGAGGATGAATATCCTTAGGCAATGGACGAGGGGAAAGAGATTTGCGGGAATATTGCGTAGTATTTGAAACTTCTTTCAATGTGCCACTTCGCAAAGGATAATATGTAAAATAAAAAACTATTTTAAGTTAAGTAACAAAATTACATTATAACTGTTACTCTCTATATTATGTTTATTTTTGTAGATGGCTTCATCAATGGTAATTTGTACTTTCCTGTCAGCACCCATAACATTCTTGTCAGCTGAAGTGATATTTATTAACCAGGATTTTGCCGATCAAATAAAGAAATTTGCTTTCGATCTATCGATAGTTGCTGTCATAGCTGCTTTATGGGTGCTGCTAGTTTTTACAATAACTAAAAAGTATAAGAGGATACCACATAGATTAACCTTATGCCTAAATATTTCTCAGGTACGTTATTATTATTAATTAAATATATTTTAATTAAGATTGTGTCTTTTTGATAGTAATGATTTTTTAAAAATATTAATTGAAAATATATTCAAGGAATATCTAATATAACCGGCCTTATATACGTTCTAAAATATATATTCCTTTTAACTCTTACAGATTTTATTAGCTTGTAGCGTGATCTGGGGCGGGCCGTTGAGTAACTACCCAGCATCCCTAGAATTAACCCTCCAACAAGCTTCTCAAATATTTAGCACCTACTCTTGTTTGCTTTGGACCTCCATGTTAACCATTGGCTTACTAATGTTAGAGGTATGTTACGCTAATAATTTACATAAATTTTGTGTATAAATGTCTTATAAATATACTTAAATAGAAATTATTGTACCCATGTACCTACAGTCACACTTATTTTCTACATCATAAAGTAGTAAATATTATTTTTTTATTTACTAGAAACTTGTTCATACTATATTTTTATTTCCTCGCCCTGGTGAGAAGATTAAGCTTGTCATTCTGTTCCACCGCACTACTCCCACTCCCAAAGTCTTAACATTAACAATAAGCCTTTTCTACCCTGCTGTATGATAGATACATTGTGAATAATTAAAAATGATAATTAAATTGGACATCAGACCCGTGGACCGTGTTTCGTAACAACGTTATTGCCCGTGCTGGGTTTTGTGGCGTGGGGCGCTCCGGCCGTCATGGTGGCTGTGTTGCTTGCGACCAGGACCGATGGACAAATTAATACTGACGCCGCCGACGCCATTAGATTGAGTGTGCTCTTCTTTTGTATAACTTGTAAGTTTTATTGATATGTATTGTTTGTATATAGGTAGGTATATACGTACTAAGGTACACCCTAAATAAGGAAGTTAATGTTATAGGAATAATGTCTAAATCCTACTTTGTTGTTATTTTCGTTTCTAATTATTTTGATTTAGCATACGAAGCTTGTCATTGTATTAAGACGTCGAAGCAGTATTTTGACACGTGTACACATGGATATTGCATATTAATTTCTGGTTTATGACTTCTAGCTATATGGAAAACAAAATGGATAAAAATTAATCCTTTAAGGATTCCTTGCTATTCTTTTGAAGAGCTAAAAGTAATTAATTATATACGAGCTTTTAAAAAAAAAACTTAATATTTTAAAGAGATGAGATTCAATTTTGTGATGTTATACTTATGTATATTTATATTCGTCAAATAAGTACATAGTGGTATTTATTTTAAAAACAGTGACAACAGGATGTCTTATCCTGTACAT
The DNA here is from genome assembly GCA_037178615.1 of Dione vanillae. Taxonomy (NCBI): domain Eukaryota; kingdom Metazoa; phylum Arthropoda; class Insecta; order Lepidoptera; family Nymphalidae; genus Dione; species Dione vanillae. Next base: position 805,218 of record JAZFAU010000130.1, read on the forward strand.
AAGATTTCGAAGGCGTAGGACTCAAATCGCGCTACTCTCGGACGAAGTAGCAGAAAACACGTCTCCTCAAGAAGAGTCGTCTAGCCTCGTTGAAAATGCTGAGCCAACTTCGCAAACACAAAGCTTATCGAATTTTGGTAAGTTAATAATTTTATATATCATATTGACACAAATAAAGGTTCTAGTGTATAGAACAAGAATGAAATATATATTTATAAAAAAAGGTCTAATATATTTAGTATCTTTCTTTATAAATATTTGATCGCTATGTATTCCATCGGTCATTGTTTCAACACAGACAAATTGTATTGTAGCCAGTCGCCTTTGTTAAAGGAAGAAAAAATAAGTAAGCTATAAGCTTTAAATAAAAGATAGTTTGCGATATAGAGAAGAATTAATGTTATATATTAAGTGACTTTCACTTATATAATATAGTGGATTCTTATAATGGTGTACTGTTTTGATGATAAGATAAACGTTTTTTGTATATATATATATTTAGCTTCACGCTTTATCCCGCATATTGCCGGGTAGGCAGAGGGAACTGCAGGAACCCTATGAACCAGTGTTAATACACTCTGTTGCTTAATTCCTGCTTTCTCCGTCCCCGCTTTCCGCCTTTTCCGGAGCATTGCGTGTTGAGTGGCGGAACTCAACGCCGCGCTTTTGCCCAGTTTCCAGAGAGGGAATATATATATATATATATATATATATATATATATATATATATATATATATATATATATATATATATATATATATATATATATATATATATATATATATATATATATATATATATATATATATATATATATATATATATATATATATATATATATATATATATAGATCTTTTGTAATGTTATATGTAGGTATATTATACAAACTAAATATATAATATAATAATAAAATTTTAGTTAGTGAGTATTTTAACAAAGTGAGAGTTCTCCTAGAGTTTTCTGGATGGTTCTTGTAAAAAAATAATGATTTTGAAAATTTAAAAACATTATAAAAAATGCATAACTTGTAACAATTACCAATTTAAATGAAGTAGACTAGTTGTTAATATTATATTTATGCAAATTTGGAACCTGGTTGCGACGTCTGCATCTACACATTAAAAATGTATTATATACGTACCTATTTATACACTTTTTTGTCTCGTAGGTTTAGAGGACCCTGGTAAGTAAAACTCAAATAAGTACCAAATTCATTAGTATGTGCACTAAAATTGCTTCTAGTTCACATCTTCAGTTCATCAGTTATTGTACTATATTATAGAAAACATTTACTTACGATTAATAATAATCAGTAGGCATAGTTAATACATATACTATGTATTATGCTTTTTCCAAACCATATATCTAGTTAGTTCCTTTTCTTAATAGAAATTCATCTCATTTTATTTATTGTCAATGTAAATGGAAAAAAAATATCTAAAGTCATAATCACGGCAGGATGCTACGGCACTATAACAGCGTCGCCGTCGCCCAACAGAAATGGTCACTGCGGTTCCAATGACATGAACGGACTTGCTGGAAACAATATCGATATTGGCAACAATGAAAGGTAATAAACACGCAGATATTGATAGAAAACTCTGTTTCAAATTAAAAAACGTGGTTGTGCCTTTGAATTTTCGTTCCGTGTAAACAACTGAATACTTCATCTGTTAGCTTGTCTATTGGTTGGTTTTGAATATTCAGCGTAGTGACTTATTATTATATTCAATTAAGATCTCTTGTCCATTGCTTATGAAGTTCCAAAACTAAAAAGAGTTTTAAATACGTTTCGTATATTTTGAAAATATTTATACGTTTTGTAGAGGCTGTGCATGTCCTCCGTCCAAAAATTTAAAATGTGACCCGCAAGGCACATGCCCATATTTCAACGACTTGGACCGAGCGGCGAGTGACTTGGGATTGCTACCACCGGAACAGAGCAGAGGTCGAGGAGGACAAATGTTGAAGCACACTGTGCTCATTATAACCTACAATCTTGCCATGTTCTTGGTAAGTGACTCTAATTATTGAAACCATATTTGAATCTTTTATATAGATCCTGCCATATGTGGAAGTAATATTATAATTATATCATTATTTTAATCGGGATCGGCAGGGACGGAGAAAGCAGGGGCTAAGCATCGGAGTGTCTTAACACTAGGTTCACATGGCTTCTGCAGTTCCCTCTGCCTACCCTGCAATGTACGGGATAAAGCCTGAAGCTAAAAAAATATATCTTAATCATTGTTTCCCCATATGGTAATACTAACTACTCGTATATTTTTATTGAATATTTATTAAGATTATTATGTTATGTTTGTAATTATAGATTGGGTTTGATTCCAAGATTGTTTGTATCCAAATTATTATCAGTAATGCACGAGTAGTACCTGCACATCGAGGGTTCTTTACCAATTTCATGATTGAAGGTTTTCCGTTATTGAAGTGAATACTTGAACATTTATACGTAAAAGCTAAAGAATTTAAATTAATTTATTGTTATATGCGCTCATTTTGTATGAAAGAACTATGGTATAAGTTTATGATGGTTTCTTTTTAGGATTTATCTAAAAATTTCGCGATATTTGGGAGACATATACTCTAAATTTTAACCAATTAACAAATTTTGTTATTCTATGTCAACAATAGCACCCTATCGGTTTTGATTACGCTGCAAATGTATAATACGAAGTGAAATTCGACTTAAGTTAGATTTTTCTATTCTACTTATAACATAGTCTGTCTCTTAAGACTCTCATCTCAATCTTCACATTTGATATTAGTTGAGCACAAATACTACCCAATTTAGACAAAATGGTCTTGACAGATGGACAGACAGGCCGACAGACTGACTACACACTCTTCGTATAAGAGTTCCATTTTTTTCTTATGAGGTACGGAGCCCTAAAAACCAGTATTATTTGGAATACCTACTTAATAACATAATATTTCTTGCTAACAGGATCTTACATACACAGCTTGGAAAATATTACGCAAAGATCAAGCAGGGGTCTTCATAGAAATTGAATTTCTGAATATAGCCGCAAGCAACGGACAGGCTTTGATAATGTTAGTCCTATTTGGACTGGACCCAGAAGAAATAGTTATACCAGCCATTAGATACTTTAAGAATAAATGGTATATACAAATATCATTATTTATGAAATAAAAATAAATTTATTATTGCTAAATTTTATTAATTACTGCTGTGCTTATATGTTTTGGCTTATAACAAATATGTTGATTTTTTAGGCATGGATCGGACACATTAGTCTTGCCGCCAATAGAAGAATTAAGTTTTGAAACTAAGCATGTGTGTGAACAGTTTATTACTCACCATCTTCAGAGATGCAAGGAGGCTATTGGAGAGGATACTAGGTATTTCTTTTAACTTTATTATTTGATCCATAAAATCTAAATATACACCTATAACCTACGACTTATAATCAAAACCTCGACTTTTAAAAATATAGAATACTTAATCGATATTTTGTCAGGCTAAATAAGCAAAACAACTATTATGACCATTCTTTTTTGCAATACGATTTCATGATTGCTATTATTCACAAAGTTAAAATCGTAAATTGCAATCGAAGTCCATACTTGTTTGTCAGCTGCAAGTTGCTTTTGCGATAATCGCGGCTCGTCTCGATCGCAGCAAATTAAAAAAAAAGAAACAAAATTCACACGATATAAAATAACACAGCGTGCCTATATATAATAAGTTTAATTTTATGTCGAGGGAATGATATGTATCTAAAATTATTTACTTTTCTCAAGTCTCATAACGCAAAGCATAGTGTTGAGCTCTACCACTGGTCTAAAGACAAAAAAAAAGCTGAATTATTTCAAAATACTAAAAGTAGAAAGCTGAGGTTTTATTTGCCCAACGTGCCCATAAGTATAATATATAATAAACACTAACAGAAATTGGAGAACGGTAGTAGCCTTAGGGAACGCACTACACTACACAATATATTCGTACGAGATGACCAACTTTATTTAATTAAGTATTTACCAGTTATGCTATTAAATCTGTCGCATAAAGATGGCGCATGCGCACGTACCGCAACGTGTTCCGCGGGTCGCGCCTCGTGCAGTGGCTGGTGGAGTGCGGGCTGGCGGCGGACGAGCACCACGCCGTGGAGTACGCGCGCCACCTGCTCGAGGGCCGCCTCATCGCGCACGTCAACCACGCGCACCACTTCACTAACTCGCCGCTCCTGTACAACTTCCAGTAGGCTTATACGTTATACCTGACTAGGTTGTCAAAATTTCTAATAATGGCCATGTAATTGATAAATATTCGTTATATAAAAAATGGCGATGTCAAATGGAAATGTTTAAATATGTAAACCTAAATATTTAAGTTCGTAAATATTTTCACGTGATGAACCATTGTAGTATAAACAGTGCTCTTAATGTCATTCTTTATATACATGCACTTTTAGCTATTATGAGTTGTTACACAAATGTTTAATCAATTAATTTGCTGACCTTGTTGTTTCGATTGACTGATTGTCACATTTATTTTGTTTGTACAATCTGGAATTAGTTTATTCCGATGAATTTAAAAATTGTACCTACTTGACTTTTTATGCTACTTATATGGAGATAAAAATATTTATTATACCTATCGTATCTTATGTATTATATATGTCAATGTTACCTGAAAAGTTTATTTAACATTTAAACTAACTGGTAGTTTAAATATTAAATAAATTAATATTATAATATTAATTTGTTACAAAGTGTTACAAAGTATGTGAGTCATCTCAAGACTCAATAGATTACATTACCCATTACAGGTCAGTCTTGCTTTTATTATATGTAATTTTGACTATTAGAAAGTACCTAATAACCAAAGCATAACATAAAGCAAAACACATTTATTGTTTTATATTGATATTTGCAAAAATGAAAGAAAATACACAATATTGTATTGATTACAGAAGTATACTTTTCTTTTAATATGTCTATGTATGTGTGTATATATATATATATATATATATATATATATATATATATATATATATATATATATATATATATATATATATATATATGTATATATATATGTATATATATATGTATATATATATGTATATATATATATGTATATATATATATATATATATATATATATATATATATATATATATATATATATATATATATATATATATATATATATATATATATATATATATATATATATATATATATATAGTTTTATGCTTAATATACTTTTTAAAAATATGATACTACATATATATACGTTTTTTATAAAACTAGAGCTTGTTTAGATAAAGTAGAACCACAAGCTTATCATAATTGCTTGCCGACCATAATTAATCCTATAAACGTGCACAGAAAGTAGCACCTATTTTATCTATCAAAATTTATGAATCATAACTTATATTATGACGTACGTATTTCCATAAATGTTATAGAATTAGCAGATTAAAAATATACTTCTAAATCTAGAAGAAGTTTAGTTATGTAATAAAAGAGCATAAAACATTTTCTTTTTTTTTGGTTTACGAAGTTTTGCTAAGGATTTAATACACTTAAAAACACTTGGGTCGCAAGTCCCAAGCGCTGCTCGGAGCTCCTCTTCCTACAACACGATGGGCCCGGCACCCGCACGGTGAATCCATGGAACGCTAAGTTGTTTCTTCTCATTTAAATTGACAGCCCGGAGAGACGGGATGACGCTGGAAAGACAGTTGACTGCTGGAAAGACAGCTGGCAGCTGGGAAGACAGCTGACTGTTGGAAAGACAGCCGAGGGCAATGGCCTAGCAAGCCAAGCCCAGGAAATTAGTAGCTAAAAGTCCGAAAAAAAAAAGAAAAATACCCCTGGGACAGTCCGAGAGAGGGGGCGGAAGATCTGTCCACCGGTGGAAATAAATAACGAAAGCGGCGCGAATACGGACTTGAAATGCCCCACGTGCGGGAAAATTTACAAGAGAAGAGCCTGGTATATAAAACATCTAAAAACACATGATGGTGTTGAAGCACGACAGTCGTCGGTAAGCTCTTCGACTATCACTGCGGATAGAGTTGACCCTCATATGTCCCATGGTGAGCCATTAAGTGAACAATATCAGGAGTCCATAGTCACCCGGACACGTCTTAGCATTCCTAATATTAAACAAACGACATGGAAAGTACACGACGATCAATTAGCGGTCCTGTTAGAGCATCGGGGCTCGAAACAGGAGTTAGACTTGCATGTAGAAACTTTCCAAAAAACTATTTACGACTATTTTAATGATATATATCCACCTCCAAATTATTACGCTCATAAAAACAAAGAAAACGCGTTTAAGTCGAAAATGAGGAGGAAAAAAAGAGAACTGAAAAAGAATCTTCGTGCGGCCAAAGCTTTAGGCGATAATCATCTTAGTCATCAGTTGTCTAGGGCGCTTCAGTCAACCCTGAAATTAATTCAGGGAATATCGTTACAGATCGCGGAAAATCATAATAATTTCGATCGGGCTAAACACGAGGTTGCTTTCGATAAAAATCCTTTTGAGTACTCAAAAAACATTTTTAAGGAAGATAGGGGTAGGCTTCTCTTGACCAATGAGGCAACTTATGAGCATTATAGAAGCACATACGAAGTGCCTAATATAGAAAGACTATATAAGGAGCCAAATAAACAACGACCTGAGATTCCTCACATTGACTTTCAAGGTGACCCACCAACTTTAGAGGAAATAAATAAACAGATTAAAAAGAAACCATCTAAATCAGCTCCAGGTCCTGATGGTATCCCCTATATAGTGTACAAAAAATGTTCATCAGTTCGTAAATACCTCCATAACTTATATGATAAAATCTGGTCAAGAAAGCAAATACCTACGTCCTTTGGAGAAGCAGTTTTTGTCCTCATTCCCAAAAAAGACCGGGTAACAGATCCAAAGGATACTAGACCGATTGCTCTCACCAATACTTTATCTAAAATCTTTTTCTCAATACTTCAGACGAAAATGACTCATTTCATGATTAGCAATAGGTACTTCAGGCCGAATTACCAGAAAGGGTTTCTACCCGGAATTTCTGGATGCCTGGAACATAATAGTTTGTTAACTGCTAGCTTAAAAGACGCCAGAACGTGTGAGAGACATGTTACGGTATGTTGGATAGATTTAGAAAACGCGTTTGGATCAGTACAACACGATCTATTGATGTTCGCTTTAAAATGGTATAATTTTCCTACGATAGTAAGCAACATAATCGCGTCATACTATTCAAAATTAAAATTCGTTATTACCTCAAAAGACGGCCATTCAAAACCTTTAGGCTATAATGTAGGTCTTTTTCAGGGTTGTTGTTTATCCCCAATAGTATTTAATATCGTTATTAATATTTTACTAGATATTCTAATTAAACACGAGAAAAAATGGGGTTATCGGTTTAAGTTCAATAACAAGTACACGGAATCTATTCTTGCTTTTGCGGACGATCTTGCGATACTCACTAGAAATCCAAAGCAATGCCAGCTGCTATTGGATGAAGTAGACGAATTTTGCACGTGGACAAAAGGAATGAGGACAAAACCTAGTAAGTGTCACTGTCTTTGTCTGGGAAGACGAGACACAAAATATACCTCCTACGATCCGGGACTAAAAATTGCCGGTGAAAGCATTGCTGTAGTTTCCGAAGCGGCACCTTTTAAATTTCTCGGTAAGAAAATAGATTACAAAGGCCGAACTCCATCTTTAGATGTACTAGTCGACAGCTTTATGACGGATCTTGAAAAGGTAGACCATCAACCTATAAGTAATGTCAAGAAAGCTTGGATTTACGACAATTTTCTAACATCACGTCTGAATTGGCCTTTCCTCGTATATGATTTTAATAAAACTCTCTTGGCAAAGTTAGATGCAAGCGTCATAAAGATGCTGAAGTTTTGGCTTGGGCTAGCGCATTCGGCGGACACCTCAACCTTATTTAGAGACAAAAATAATTTTGGGTTGAGATTAAAGAAACCATCGGAGCTCTATAAACATCTAAGAGTCGCCAAAACACATATTCTGGGAAAATCACGGGATGAGATTGTTACCTCACTTCCAAAAGACAGAAGTGTCCCAGAGCTCGAGTCAAGACTTAAATTCCATAAGCAATTTATGATAGGAGCACAATTTAGTAAAGTAGGGTTAGGATCAAAGAGGAAAGTCCAAGACACAGACATAATAAAATCTTTTATTCGGCAAGACGAGAACGATAAGTATAAGGTGCACGCAATGGGCTTAGAAATGCAAAATGAGTGGCTAACTATAGGAGAATTCTGTATCCCTTTAGCTTTAAAATGGCGCACCCTAATTCACGACTGGTCTCCAGCACTGTTAAAATTCTACCTAAATGCGTTCCAAATGACTCTTCCAGATCAAAGTAATTTAGTGAGATGGGGTAAAGCTACCGATAAATCTTGCTACATCTGTAAAGAGGCAGTGGGGACAGCTAAACATATGCTGGTGGGGTGTAGGGTACTCTTGGATAGTGGTCATTACTCGCGGCGCCATGACAAAGTACTGGAAATCATACGTGAAGCCGTTAGTCTTTCAGTAGCAAGAGCACAGAGAAACATAACAACCAGCAAACGCTCAATAGAGTTTGTGAAAGAAGGTTCTCATAAAAAACCTATACAAAAGCCTTTCTCCATATTAGATCCAGCTCCTGATTGGACACTTGTGATGGACACGTATGAGAAACAGTATAAAATCCCTGAGGATATTTGTGTTTCGTCATCCAGACCGGATATTTTTCTATATTCTCGAAGCCTAAAACGCGTAGTACTGGTAGAACTTACAGTTCCGTGGGAAACAAATATCCCGAAAAGTCACCACCTTAAACTCAACAAGTATTTCGATCTTACAAACGAACTGACCAGGAATAGGTTTAGAGCTAGCTTATATGCGGTTGAAGTAGGAGCGAGAGGTATAACAGCGAAATCTCTCTATAGTTTATTAAAAGATCTCGGCCTGTCTAGAACTATCACAAATTCATTTCTAGAACGCGCTTCGAAGGCTGCTTTGGTAGAATCATTTAAAATTTGGTTAGGTAGTGGGAGGAGCTCGGACAGTGAAGGTGAGCGTTAATGCATTTTAAAGGGGCCCCTTTAAACCTACACTTGGGTCGCAAGTCCCAAGCGCTGCTCGGAGCTCCTCTTCCTACAACACGATGGGCCCGGCACCCGCACGGTGAATCCATGGAACGCTAAGTTGTTTCTTCTCATTCTTTTTTATGGTTGTATAATGGTCACAATTTTTTATAGCTCTGAATTTACATGCTATATTGTACTTAAATATTAATATATAAAGAAATTCACTCACTCACTCACTAATTTCTATCGATGAAGTTTTTAGACAAATAAATTCACAACAGTATCATGATTATTATATAGCATTACAATTTGTTATAAAACGAGAACAAGGTTTAATATAGATACTTAGGTAAAAAAATCATCTACATATATATGTTATAATAGTCATCTTTATATAACATAATAAACATAGAACAATTAGGTTAAGAGGCAGTTATTGTTCACTAGTTTCTCTTCAAGCCTTTGTTATAATATTTTTTATTTGTTATGATTATATAGATATATAAGTTTCTTCTTCCTTTCTTTATTCTTTGTATTGTAGAAACATCATCTTTATAAATTACTTGATTACCTGTCCGTGTTATTAATTTTTTTTTTTTAAAAAATATTTTGTGGCAAATATAGCAATCAATGCATTTTAGTATTCAAGTGTCTCACTTAACATTGCTGCACAAAAAAAATCTAAATATTGTCACAATAATATAAAAAAATATACTTCACTGTGTGGATATTTTTATATGTCATTATCATTAGACATTGTATTATATAGTATGATTATTAGAACTGATTAGGAAATCATTTCCAAAACATATCCCTTTTATAAGACCAACTGTCTATGTGATTAAATAATTTATAGTATTTTATAATCAATACATGCAAATGTGATAAAAATGGATTATGAAGACATTTGGTACAATGCTTTAGGTGCTTTGTTGTAGTTTTTAAAATATTTTATAAGTAATGAAAATACATGACATTTTAAATGTAGAAAAATAGTAGGTAAGCTTTGTTAGTGATCAAGCTCATTGATCTCATTTGTGGTGTCTACTGGATATTTTTACTTATGCAGATATTTAATTAGTTCTTTTTATATATTTTTTTGAATAATAAACAGGTTAAATTTTATTGTTTACATAATATGAGCTGGCAACACTATTTAATAATCTTCATGAACTCTTGCACACATTGTGCTACAGCAACTTGTTCTAACACATATAGATACTATCACATTATTTATCTAGCAATCAGTATTAAAATAGCTAAACAAGTAAATGGAACCAGCAGTATTTGTAACAGGTGTTTAAAATAATGTTATAATTGACTAAATTATTAAATGGAGGTCCTTGTTTTTAGTTTAAATTTTAATTGCTATGGGATGAATATGTATCATTGTTATTTCTATATAGAAAAACATATTTGTAAAATTATTATACATGGTGACCATATAACCATTTGATTAATATATTATTGTTGCAAAGTCAAATGTATTTTTACTTATTAAACATATTTACAAACACAGATCTTTCTATATCTGTTACTGTAATTGTGTTAATAACATATGAAAAAATAACAAGCCTAACCAAATCATACACTGAATAAGTCTTGTGTTCAAATTTTAGCCTATATAAGAAAAGTAAATTAAAGCTTGGCATAGAAATATCAGGAGTTTTTAGAATCTAGGCAGATTTGATTAAAAAATAATATAAAAATTTTGGTTAACACTTCAATTTTATTCATTATTGTCTTGCTCATCCTCATCTCCCTCTTCTTCTTGGTCAGGAGTTTCCCACCACGTTAACAGACCTAGTCCTGGTTCATTAATACCGCCAATAAGTCTATATGGTGCAATAGTTTGTACTGGGCAATCAGTTCCAGGAGGTCCACTAGGTAAACTTTCTTCAAATATTTCACTTGTTACTCGAAATCTTATAGATTCACCTTAAAAAAAAAACAAAAAGACAATCATGGGTTTCTTCTAGGTTAATAATGTATTAAATCTTATTTTCTACGGAGTGCTTATTACCTGAATCCATAAACAAGTCATGTTTTTCTCCATCTTCTTTAGGGTACTCCCAAACCCAAGCTTGATCTGTTTCATCAAACCTAGAAGGATGCTGTAGTGCATTAACTGGTATTAAAATGTCATCAAAAAATCCCATTGTCACTAAAAATTAATTTTATAAAAATTAATAAGTATAAATTATTTTTATTACAAATATTTTTTTAATAATTATCACTTTACCATGTACTCCATCTCTACTGCAACTTCTTATTTTTCCTATTAGAATTTCTTCTACTAATGGCCTAAAAACTATATACCTAAATTTGACTTCTGTATGTGATGAACCATCACCAGGAAATATATATGAATGGCCTATATGTGTTATGTCAAATAGTGCTATACATAAACCTACATTTAAAACTACCTAAAATAGATATCAGAAAAATTAGAAAAAAACAGAAACATTAAGAAAGTGTTGTAGTATTAAATGTCATAAATATAAGTCTTTTATCAAAATTTACAACGATTGGATATTTAAATTCTAGTTCAAACGACAAATAATCGTATCTTAACTTTTTTAAAATTAGGTTATTTTATTAGTGAATACCTTGTTAGCAAGTTTTCTATTTATTAATATTGTAATGGAATCTGTTAAACTTTGGTGAAAGTGTTCAGGAGTCACTCTTATCACATCTTTCATTTCTGATAGCACAAACATTTTTAATTATAAAATATTAACTTTTCAAAATAAAACAACATTGCCGCGTTTGTTGTCATTTCACATTTGTAATCTGTCAAATGTCAACTGTATCATATATGACAATTCTATTGAGTGTAAATCTAAGATGTCCAACTCACTACTAAAATCAAGAGAGCAAAATAAAGGTAGTACCACACTCATAAGTAAGAGGATTTTAAAAATAGTACATTCTTGTAGACATGTTTTTAACAATTTAAGCTACGAAAAATGTTAAATTTTGCAACCCTCTTTACTCTGGTGGCACACCTCAAATCCATAATCAGTTTATATGCCTTCCTTATGTTTACCTTTCATAATAGTTTTAAGTTAACTTTGCTCTCTGTGGTGACTAGTGTGGTTAGTGGTACAAATTGCAGACTGCAGATCATAGAGATTATTATTAATTTTGAGAATAACAATTTGAAAATATTATAATGAGTGAATAAAGAACGTGAAGTGCTATCAGATAATATATGTTATTATACAATCTACAAAACATTTATGTTCTTTGTTTTTTCTTTATTTTATGTTATTTAATGAAGGCATGACAGGTATAAATTACTTTCACATATTATTGTTTTCGAAATAATTTAATATCTATCTATAAAAAGGTGTAACACACATTTATTTTTACAATAGTATAAATTTTATTCGTTGCTTAGCAAAAATGTTTATTTACATCTTATGCTCTAATATAATATAAGATTGTAATTTCATAGAAATTGCGCCATCGCCATGAATTGTGAACTCTACTAAACTGATATTGTATGTGTATTTAAATATAATATTTTGATAAATTTATTATATAAATATTTGGATTTTGCTCTAAACAATTAGGTAGAAGGGACAGGTCAAGATCACCTATGAGAGGAGATAATGGCCGTAGAAGGGATGGTAAAAATGTTGAACAAAAGAATCCTGACAACATGCAAAATGTAATAAGTCCCATGATGATGCCAAATATGTATCCACAAGGTGCTGTTTATTCAATGATACCCTTTTGTAATGCTGAATATTGTTGTTTATGTATAATAACAATATTTAATATATGGCAGTAAATAAAATTGTAATTTTGTAGGAAACATGATGATGCCTGGCATGTTTAATATGATGATGCCAAATCATATAATGGGAGGAGGAATGATACAGCCAGCTCCCATGGACATGATGCAAGGTCCGGCAATGGAAATGATGCCACAACCACCTATAGATATGGCATCTATAGGACAACCATTAGCACCTGCAGGTCCACCTATGGAAATGGGGATGATGGGCAGTGTTATGATGGAGCCTATGATGGGAATTTTTCCAAATATTAGTGGGGAATCACAACAAGAGAAAAAGGAAATTATATTAAAACACTGTAAACTTGTCCCCCCACCACCGGGTACTCCATTACCACCACGCAGATCAAGGCCTCCAGGTTGCCGAACAATCTTTGTAGGAGGCTTACCAGATAAAATAAGAGAAAGTACAGTTAGGGAAATTTTTGAGCGATATGGAAGAATCCAAATTTTGAGACTCTCAAAGAAAAATTTCTGTCATATTAGGTTTGATAGAGAAAGTTGTGTAGATGCTGCTATGTTTATTTCTGGATACAGGATCAAGATTCTAGTCAAAGATAAAGAGGATAAAGAGGATGAAGATGATGCACAAACAACTATTGGCTGGCTTCATGTTGACTATGCATTGGTAATATTTAACTTACATTTGTTATAGTTGTATATAACTTCACAAAATTTATAATTTTTTTATATCCATTTACATTTTTCAATTATTTGTATTTAATTGTATTTGAAATTCTAATCTAATTAATTTTGTACATATACTAGTAGTGATGTTATAAAGTCGTCGAGATTTCCAATCTATCGAAACCGGAGTTGAAAATCGTGAATGATATAACTTTTTCGTTTTTAACAATTTTCAATTGATGGCTAAAATCAAGGCACAACCTCGTCATAGGTCAGCATGTACAAATATGTAGTTTGGACATTGCCACTCTCTATATACTTTTGATCTGTAATCCTATCACTTCACTTTCATGTAAAGGAAATGGCCTTTGACATGAGTAATACAAAACTAATGTTAAAACTTGATACTTTGCAATACCTCATTGTCAGTACATCCGTCTGCATAAACACCCTTAGTTTAAATAGGTTACATGAGTAAATAATTAATATTTATAAACATATGATCAACACATAATTTTACATTTTATAACTTATATTGGTGCATGTAAGTGGGTTATGTTTGTAATAGAAATAAAAATACATTAAGTACTATTCTACTTATTCAGTAAGTAAAGCGTTTTTTTACAATAAGATAAGATGATATTACACGTAAAATTTTTGCTAAAATATTGTATCGTTATTGCAGAGTCGCGATGACCAAAACGAGTACGAGAGACGGCAACGGCAAGCCTTACGCGTTCAACAGCAACAAATGCAACAGCTGTCCGCGCAACAAGAAGCCATGGCGAGTCGCAACATGAACTACCGCAGGTCACCGTCGCCTGTCAGAATACAACCATTCTCCAATGCAGCTGTAGTACAATTAGCTGAGAAGATCAAAAGTGAAGAACATTTCCCTACAACCCTTCCTGTAAATATTTTTATAGTAGTATTTGAAGTATCTAAACACAGAAAGATTTTAAAACAGAAATTTAGTAATAATAGGTTCATGCATGTGCATAGTATAAGGTTAGGAGTTTGTGATGATCCCTGAGACTTTCTCTTTGTGAAATGTTTCAACTAACCTCCATCATACCTAATGTTACCTTATCAAATTAGAAGGAATTGAAGAACTGTTGATAGTTCTATAGAGTATAAGGCAATTTCATTACGATTCAGACTTCTTCTACCATATATAAATTTACTCTAAACCTATAGTTCAGTTTTAAGTACTTCTAAGGATATTTATATCTCATGAATCTTGGAGATTCACTTGTATTAAGAGTATTATGTTTCTGGTGCAAATATTTCCTTTGTATTAGAAAACACTAACATCATCAGATATTTGTATTTCTTTATGTTTTTCCTACCAGACGCTAGAAACGGATCATGAATTAGATTGAAATCATTGTATATATTTCTTATTTTCATCTTGCCCATTAAGTATATTATTATATTTGTTTCTTGTGTCTGTATTTTCTAAGTACGTAATAAGACCATCTTTTGACTTCTGATAACACCTCGCTACAAAAAATATATTATGTGGAAAAAACCAGAAAATTGATGTTTTACAGACACTTATTTCCTGGCTGGAGAGAGGAGAATGCTCAAAGAAAAATTCAAATCAGTTCTATTCCATGATACAAGCAACAAATTCGCATATTCGTCGGCTTTTTAATGAGAAAATGCAATCTGAGGAGGAGTTGCAGGAATGTAAGGAGAAAGTCAAAAACCATATACAGAGCATAATCGAACAACGTAAGTACATATTAGTATTATCCAATGTTCAAATTGTGTCCGACATTCACAAATTGTGAATGATCAGTTGGTCAGTCTATCTCAGTCTAAAATGAAACAGCTTTATTGACATATGTGTAATATTTATATAATCTCAAAGGTAAGAAGATATCTTAAACTTGATAATGAAAGTCAGGAGCAGTCTCCTTCAACATTTTGTGTCTTAGTTAATTTTGGCATAAAATTGACAAAAAGCAAGAACCACTTAGAATTTTCTAAACACCTTTAAAACAAAATATATTTTGTTTTAACTGAGACAGCTCAAAAATGAAAAGCTTCAATTAACAGCAATTTATCTCCAAAGTATTATTGTACAGTCACAATGCAATAAAGTAACGATCAGCATACAGCAGTCTTCATCTGGTTTAGTTCATGAAGTCCCCATTTGGGAATACTGGGAGGAATTTGTAAGTTACAATGTTTTGACAAGCATCAATAAGAGGTACCTATTGCATTCATATTAACTTCAATATATATTATACTTGTCAATGCATTGAGGGACATCTCTCGGTGTGATCACACACCTGCATTCACTTCCGTAAATATTTCTGCAAACACAAATAACTATTTTTATAATAAATCGTCATATAAGCAATGTTTTGTGGGAAATATTTACGAATATGAATGAATCTCGACAGAAGCTCGGACCGGAGCTCGGAGTCCACAATGTCGACAATGCCACGCGTATATATCTTTCTATATATATCCACTGTAGAGGCTGGGCAGTCACGTTTGTACGGTATGTCTGGTTTGGTCTGACCTCTAAACATAATCTTTGTGAAAATCAGTCGAACAGGTGGCGAAAGTGTTTAACGCGGCCACCCACCAGCGTGTGTGGGACCACTTTACTAAACCTCAGCGCAAGAACATTGAGACCTGGCAGAAAATGACGCAGGTGAATAGCCTTGTTTCACATAGGTTCGCCGGTGCTGAGTTGTTAACTGTATAGAAGTACACAAAGAGCTATTCGCTAATCGCATTATTATCTATATACAATGTATCGTTATGTTATCAATTGGTTATTGGTACTTTTATATTTTTAATAAAAAATGCAATTTTCTTAAATTAATTTTTGTATCAATAAGTCAATATAAAAACAATTATTTTGGAAAATATGTTAATAATGTACTTGATAACATTTTTTTTTTAAATTTAATTAATGTTAACAACTTATCATTGTCTACCGGCGACAAATTAGCAGTCTTAAAAGAAACGAGGCGCTTTGTACTATATTTTTATACTATTTAGCACGATTTTTTATATATTTTCTACAAATATGGTATAGGTAAATCAAGGTAAATAATAGTTTACAAGGAATAATATGTCAAATAAATGTAAAAAAATAATTTGGGAGGCAGCAGATACAGGTAAAATTTATTTGTTTGTTTTGAATGAACAAAAGTATGTTTAAATGTATTTTTGTATACTTATATCATCTTTATTCAATAGTAAATTGAAGTAATGCCAGTAATTAGTGTTTTATTATTAATGATTAGGAAATTCTTACGAGAATGAAATAATATACCTAATTGTAATTTAAAAAAATATTGTTTTTATGTTCAACTTTTATATTGAAGTAAAATAAAGTAAAATGCAAAAAAGTAATACAATATAATATTTATTTTAGGAGTTTAACACACTGAAGGAGGAATTCAATGAAAAATTCTTTGGAGATGAGATGGACTATAATGGTTATAGCAATCGCGCTAGCACTGTCGACAGCAATAGTGAAGAAGTACAAGAGTTGAAGGTATCTATTAAAATAACTTTATTTATGTTATAAGGTCAACATTTTTTTTATAATATTTTTTTGGTAGTAGTAGAGTTCTGTTAAGATGGTAACTTCACATAAGTTAAATTAATTTGAAGCATCATATTAAACGTTAATTTAATGATAATTGAAAGCTAATTTTTATTATCTGTAATAAATTATGCGTTTTTTAATAGTACAATATGGGAAACTTATTGTTAAGAAACTTTGTTTAATTACTTACGTCCAAGTGCTTATATACATATATGGTGTGTTAAGTGGCGGAACTCAACGCTGCGCTTTATATAGTGACCAGGGCAGGAAAAACAAAATAAAACATAACTTCAAATGGGAATCGAACCCACATGTCACTCGCTAACAGTAAGACGATGAACGACGGTCTTGTTTCATGTATGACTTTACTAATTGATTTAAATTTTTAACACGTCTAGCGAGAAAATGAGAGCCTCAGATTCCAATTAGAAGCTTATAAAAATGAAGTTGACGTTATAAAAGCAGATGCGCAAAAAGATATGGAAAAATTCAAAGCTCAGTTCATAGCGCGGCAAGCGCTGCAAGGCGCGCTGGACAAAAATGTGAGTACTATTTATTGAAAACAGTACATTTAGTGTGATGGATTTTAATTTGATTGTAGGAGATGAGTAAGTTATAACGAAGAACGTTTTAAAATTAAAATTAAATTGAATTATTCAAGTAACAATAAATAGGTTAGGAAAGATCAAGAAAACAAAATTTGAACGTAATGGGACTTAAATCTCCCGCCTCTTAGAAACTGTATATATGTTTCATTATATCGTTTATTTGAATGTTGGTATAGTTCTGTGAATAACAAAAATAAATGGCGGCTACATAGCTTGATTAAACAAACAGCAAGATTTACGGGTCAAAGCGACCGAGACATATGTGAATAATCTTTTCTTCCTTAATTATTACATAAAACTATAAGTTTTATATATGTATGTTTTACCATAATATATTCGATGGCCCAGCCGCCGCTCCCTTCGCCACTGGTGAAGCCGCCGCCTCCGCCGCCGCTGCCCGACGAGGTGGACGCGAAACTGGAGCAGGTCAAGGAGGAGGTGGACATCCAATGTGGCGAGGCTAAACTTATTGGAATTATGTCTGCGTTTTTGCAGGTAGGCCTTGTCTATGTCTATACATAATATTCATTACAAGTAAAGTATGGAAGATTTTAATAAAAAAAATAATTGGTGGATTTATCAGTGAAATAGAGTCCAAGACATATCATTTAGAGTTTGAAGTCTCATTTAATGTATAGATTTTTTTATTTTTTTCAATATGACTGTACATAAAACGTTATATAAAATATACTTCATATGCATATTATATGAGAGTAAATCCGAGAACATCGATCAAGTTTGTGTAAACAGGTTTCTGTTTATAAACAATTAAAATAGTTCTGGTGACACTACTAACTTCATCAGATATATTGAAGTTTAAGTTAGGTATTTGTTTTGTTTAAGAAATTTATTTATATATTTATATTTAAGTTATAGTGAATTTAAAAGATTGTAATAACTTTTAGGTATACAAACAATACAAAGTGGAAATAGATTGAAATGGTAGTTATAATTAAAAAATATATCTAAGTATGTATCATTAAATATGAATGGTTGATATGATTAAATTAATATTTTATGTAGAAATAAACGAAAAAGAAGAGAGAGATAAGAGAAAATGATTATTAATAATTTAACCAAGTCTGTAGAACAAAGCTAGTGTTATAATATTGTATTAGCAGTGGAAAGCTTTAAAGAGAAATAAATTAAAAATATATTGTTATTATCCGGCTTATGTAAGCCAAAGCACTTCATTGGCGTATGTAAAATTGACCTAATAAAATAACAATGTGCAATATGGACGCAAAGCGTTTCACAAAAACATTTGGCACGCAGGTGCACCCGCAGGGCGCGAGCCTGGACTACGTGGTGTCGTACGTGCGCGCGCTGTTCCCGGCCACCACGCAGGCCTCCATACACCACGTGCTGCAGAAGCACGACGAGGTGTTCCAGCGCACCACGAGCGGCGTCGGCGCCAATATAGAGACGCGCTGGACCTTTGTCGCCTTCCAAAATTCCTCTAAATAACATAACGTTTGTATTCATCTTACATTGCGTTTTAATGAAACTCGTACGTACACTTTCCTGTAGTTAGGCCTATTGGAAAGATGGTTGGATGGTTCGACACCTGAAGAAAATAAATTAATTGAAAAAGAGATCTCTAGACTTTAAGATAAGAACTAGAGCTTTTTATTATATATAACATTTCATAAAAGAAATTGTTATATCCTACTTTGGGAAATAATTTTCATTACAAGTAAATTACAATTTGTAGAAGTTGGATTATTTGTAATGGCCTATAAGTTTTCATATTTGGTGGGAAACTGAATTGATAAAGTATTAATAACGTAATGTATTCTAATTAAATTGTTTCATATCAAATTAAATACGAATCTACCTGTTCTAGTTCTGAGATGTGACAGTATTTGTAAGCTGGAGACTAAAATACTATTTATAATTATTATTGATTAATTGACATTGTAGATATAACAGTTAAAAGATTACTTGTTTAAAAACATAATGCCAAGGCCAACATATATTTAAATATTGTTATATAACTACTTATAGATATATACATCATTATCAATATATATATATATATATATATATATATATATATATATATATATAATGATGTATAAGTAGTTATATAACAATATTAATAACATTGTACAAATATTTACCATCTTCAAATGTCATGTTTGAAAGTAACGACTTATATTTAAGTATAAATTTTTAAAAACCTTTACATATTATGTCTTAGCCAAGTTATTAAAACAAAAGAACAAAGAAGTGTATCATTGTGAATGTAGTATTTTTTACTGAGATTCATATGTTTTTTTTACATGCTTTTGAATCTAAACATTTCATTTTGTGTCAAATGCCAAATAAATGATGCTCTTAGTTTTATTTGAAAAGAGAAACAATATAAGTATTTATTCAAAACTATAAAACGCACATTCATTATATAAATTAGGTATGTACTAATTAACACATATGATAAACAATACAATTGCATATTTGAATAATGTGACATCTTTATTAAGAAAGTAATTTCTTAAATATTGGAGGCTGTTTGGATTGTAAATGGCATTAAAAATCTAAGTTATATTTTATATACCACTTTGAGAGATTAATAGAAAGTAATAATGCATTAATTGGCGTTAAAATTAAAGAGATGTATGGGAATTTATATAATAGTCAATTAGGTAATGAATAGATTTAAGATATTATATATTAGTACAAAATTATCGTAATACTTTCAATCTAGTATTATATATATTGTCGGTATGTATAACATATAAGGTAAAAGCTCCAGTAGATGACCAATTAAGGACATAGAATTTTCATTTTCAATGTTCCATTTTAATTACCATCTTATTTCAAAGAACTGTTTTTTATTTGTAAGCTTTGCAGAAATCTTTTAACGATTGAACCAGTATTTTTACTTGATCAATGATTGAATATAAATATGAAATAAAATAAAATCTAACATAAGTGATTTAGTAGTTGACCATCAAAAAACTAGTATGTGACCATATTTGGTATCAGTAGATGACCATACAGATCTATAAGTTTTTAATTAGGTTGGTTGTTAATTAAGAAGAAAATTAGAGAAAATTAAGTTTTATTTGAAATATAGGAACAATAATAGAGTCTACAACTCGTTCAAAGTTATATAAAAAATGTATTTCAGGTACATCAAATACATTTCTAGTACTACTCGTCTTCTTGGGCTCGTCTATATGAGCCACCACAGCTTCCCAAGGATAGATGAGCACATCTTTATGTTCAGGTCGTTTCCATAATCGCCCATTTGCTTTCATCGATGAGATTGTAGCTGTGTTTTTAGTAGCTTTGACTACTCTTCTTGGGTAAAAGTTATTATCGTATTAAAAGATGACAAATTTACCCTCTACTTTTTGTGGTGGTTTTAAACCCATAATGTTAGATTCTTGAGTCTTATTATTACTTCCTTCTAAAGAGACTACAACATCCGAGTCTGAACTTGATGAAGAGATTCGTAGGCTTAGTTTTGGTTGAATTGATTTTTTCAAGTGTCTTTATTCTTTTTCTTCTTTCTTTTTTATCTTTTCAACAGCCTTTTCTACTTTAATTCGTTGAAGATCTTCTTTTTGTTTCAATTTCTTCTGTAGATATTCCTGGTAACTCTTTCCGAAAACAATAGTAGGTATTTTATGTTCCTCTTCTGGTGTAAGGATCGACGCTGGACCTATCTTTCGTTTCATTGGTGACTTCCCTTTAACTTTATTTGTACACGTTATTCTTGGAACACCGAAATTTTTGCAGCCATTCTTATGGGTGTTTTATGAAGTAGAACATCCTTCACTGCTGAGAGCATTGCCTCTTCAGTGTAATTTAAGCGCTTTTTTTCGCAGACATCTAAAATTTTAAAATTAAGTTTAATAAGGTATCAATAATAGTTTACATTGAATGTGGTCAACTACTAAATAATAAACATGGTAAAAAAAATCAGAAGTTGACCATCATGGTCAATTACTAGAAAATCAAGGTGAAACGGAATCAGTAGTGGGCCACCCCTTTATTACAATCTTGACAACATTACAAAGTTTAAATGTCTGTTATCATTAAAAGTAAAATTTAAGCGAAAAGAAAGGAATAAATAAATACCATCAACTAGGTGACAAAGTTGCATATATTTCAAATCAAACTTTTTTAAGCTTTAAGAAAATTACAACAAAAAAATGAATAATATAACTTACGATGCGTCACTCAACAAACAACTGGCGGCCACTAAGTTTATATTTGACGCAAGGACACGCAGTTTGCGTGCTTCGTTCGCTAGATGACAGGACTGACTACTTAATATAGAATTCTTATTTTAACGGTTTGTGTGCGTTAGTGGTCCACTACAGGTACATGGTCAATTACTGGTGACTTTATCTTAATTATAGAGGCATTTTTTGTTACACTTCAACTATAGACACTAAGTTATTCATAACCTGTTAAGGCAAGTTACCTAATCAGGTCAGAAGGAACAGTGTCTAATCTTTAGACATTAAGATTTTGTTCTGCATTGTCCGCCTGAATTCGAAGGTCTAAATCTCGAAGTCGTCACCAGAAAGGAATAGAGACTAGTGAATTCCTCCAGTGCAGATCAAACTCATGGTTATCGGATTTAGTTGGACGCCGTCCGGTGCCTGATGGGGCACGTTTTTGATATTGTATAATAATGATATAACAACATGTATTGTGTGCAATAGACGTAAGGTACGGTTCTTCATTAAGTACTTAAGATTTTTTTAATAAAATAATGAAGAGAGAAACAACACATTATTTTGTTTATTTGTTGTTCTTTACATACTTTATCTTATACAGTATATATCATTAAGACGTCATACATTAATCACTAAAAAGTAAAACTTAAATAATATTTTTTGTTCTCAATAGCTTCTTATTTCTAATTATTGTGTTTGTTGAATCTTCATTAACGCTTACAATATGTTGCAGACTTCATTTGAAGAGTTTAGTATAGCATCCCTTTTTCATATTATGAAAGTAACATTATCAGGTGATAGTTATTATAATGGAAACTAACTAGTATATTTCTACAATTTTCCCCATAAGTATTAATTTACATATTTTTTGCTGCGTCTATCACTGCGTTTGTTGACTTTTCTGTAAGGCTTGTAAGTCTCGCACATTTTGCAAGTATTCCGCCGTAGCTTCCTCCAGGTCTTTATCGCTGAGCATCGCCTCGCCTTCAGCAGGTTGCGCGCCTCCGTCGCGGTCTTGTCGCATCTTCAGCCTGAGCTCCCGCATTCGTGCCTCCAGTATACGTTCCCGTTTGTTCTCTCGTTCTAGTATCTATTCAATAAATGTATTTAATTTTATAAAATATAAAATTAAATATTTAATAATTTGTCTGTGAAATATTAGTGAAATATAATTGCACTTTTAATAACCTCTTAATATTTAATAACATTCTTAAATAATAACATCTAACATACGTACAAACATCTACGAGGTATGATATTAGTGTGGACTATAAAATATTCATTAAATTAATAATTCACAATTTTTTCATTTGAAATTTACTCTGCTTTCTTAGAGAGCCTACATTCCCTAAGAACCCTACACGTCCAATATCTCCACAGCGACAGTAAAGAAATAATAGTAATTTACTTACATGAGTCAATAGTTGTTTGTCGTTTTTATCTGCAGTTCCAAGGTTTTGCGACAACTCTGCCAAGTAAATTGTGCCTTTGCTGCTTCCACATGCCACCAACAGGCCCTTGAGAGAAAATCGAGGGTATATATATATCTATATATATATATATATATATATATATATATATATATATATATATATATATATATATATATATATATATATATATATATATATACATACATACATACATACATACATACATACATACATACATATACATACATATATATATATATATATATATATATATATATATATATATATATATATATATATATATATATATATATATATATATATATATATATATATATCTCAATCCCCGAAGCACAGTGTGTTTTTGTGTCTATGCTATTAAATACAAGAAATATTTGTATGATTTTACCCCTTCATGTGGTCGTAATCGCAGTAGCGGTTCGTCGCAAAGCTGCGCCGTGACTATGGGGGCGCTGCGTCTCCTCAACAGGTCCCAGCAGGAGAGGCGGCCGTCCCACTGCGTCACTAGCAGCAGAGAGAACCTGGGGATGAGACAATAAAATAGAACATGAACATGTATTGAATCTCATTGAAACTATTTTTTTCCCTCCCGGTTGTAATGCCCGCCGCAGAGGCGCAGAAGCTGCCTGTAAACGGATGGTCTGTTGGTTCCATTCCCACTCGGGGAAGAAGGATTATTTTATTATTATTTTTTTCGTAATGTCTCGAAAGTGGGAACGGAATATTCTAGCGCTAAATACCACGGTTCTCTCTGCCTACTCTGCTACGAGAAGCTAGGATAAACTAGTACGTAGGTGAGTGAATAAGTAGCGTAGATAGTAAGTGTGCACCTAATCGGATTCCATGCCCCGTCAGTAAGTCTGGTCCGATGCGAGTACGTCCACAGGATGGAGGACTCCCGGCAGTCCTCGCTCCACACGCGAGCCGTCCAGTCGCCGACCGTCAGGAAGTTCTTTAGGAATGTCGGATTCCTCTGTAAAGCGTACACTGGACCCAAGTGCGCTTCATACTAGAAATTGAAATCACGTTTTACCTAAGTAATCGTTTACTTAGCTTTTATAAACTAATTAATCTAACATTTAGTTCTTGGCTTAATGACAAAAGTATGTAGGTAAGCGGGAAGCCGACAAAAGATTGATGGTAACCCACAGACGAAGAACCTCAATAATTAACCCCCTAACATATCAGTGAGTTTTAGTGGCTTACCATTTATTTGCTTGGGAAAATTATTCATTAATGAATTATACCTAAAATGAAAAAAAAAAATAGAAATATCTAAATAAATATTGGCAAATGTGGTATATATGTAGAGGTAGGTATGTAGAGATCTGACAGGTAGCTATGGCACGTAGATTACTCACTTTTGACGGTAATTTTTCTAAAGGTGTTTTGCCTTTTCGATTTCCTCCTATGACTAAACCTGTCTCTGTCCCGACCATGAATCTAAAAGATAAATATTGATATATAACAAATGACAGCATTTATTAATTTAGAACTATTGTACCTACCTACTATCAATTTGACATGATATATATGACACGTTCCTAGGTAATAAAAATTACCTTGTAGGTATCGTTGGTTCGTATTCAAGGGCTGATATACCTAAGGCATTCTCTACACTTTGAGTATCATTATTAGATTTTACTAAATCTATAATCATCATGTCACTAGGCTCATTAATATTTCTTACATCCCACCTGTAAAATAAATATAACTTTAAATTTAAATTTATATAATATATAATTATCGTTACAATTTAAATAAAATGAAAGTGCATAGGTTTAAACATACACACGAGTAGTAAAGTAATAAATTTCATCTAAAAAATGTATAAGTTATAAATATTGAAATATATATAGTGAAAATCGCTTTTAATACCATTTGACGGCACCATCAGGTGATGATGAAAAGAATTCCGCTCCAGTTTTTGAATTAATAAATAGAACATTCCGTACTAGGTCTCTGTGCGCCGCGTGAGGGGGCGACAGTAATACCGGGTCCCCCCCTTTGCGCATGTCCCAACAACCTACCTTCAAATTAAAATATTATAAAAACCTCAAAATCTTGTACTATATTTTAAATAAATTTATTATATTCAAGTATCTTAAATATCTTATATAACTTTATTCTGATTTCATAGTTTACTTACTTGACCATTCATCAAACCTCCGACTAAAATATGTTGATCTCTAGGATTGTATTGTAAGTCGAGTAACGGTTGCGGTGGAGATATCGTCAGCTCTGGTGCGTTGGCATTTTCTGAAAATGTTTTAAATTGAAAGTATGTGTGCGAAAGGGTAACGAAAACTTATTCAGCTTATCAAGATATATATATATATATATATATATATATATATATATATATATATATATATATATATATATATATATATATATATATATATATATATATATATATATATATATATATATATATATATATATATATATATATATATATATATATATATATATATATATATATATATATATATATATATATATATATATATATATATATATATATATAATAAAATATATTATTTAAACCAGTGAAAGATATTATTTTCGAACAGAAAAGTTAGCTGTTAATTAAATAAAAATGATGAAAGAGATTCTGTACTATCTATCGCACGAGAACAAGCCAATTGGTATTACTAATATGAAAAAAGGACTCCTAACAGCGCAACCCTGGTCTAACGCCGACATATACATTACATTTTACCTATATCCCAAATATATGAAGGCTGGACACTTCTCGTACTCCTCATAAAATTGACATCAGCGTGAGCACAAGCTAGTCTCGCTCCTTCGGCTTGCCACGACAGTGACCGCACAGGCCGCCGCGCGGAGCCGGGCTCCCTGTACACGTTGACCGTATGGCAACTGCTTTTCTCTACAGGAGGAATAGCCGACAACTCAGAATAATAAATTTGATACATATCCACTGCGTTGTTTTGTAGAATGTTGTGTTCCATGCCCTGTGTAGTTCAACGGAAAAATTTGAAGTAATAAATATTTACGTACATATTATTAAGGTATAAAATATCTGAATTTAACAAAAGAAATGTCTTTTACATGTCCCAGATGCATCACAGCGTGAATGTAAGCGTCGTCTTTTTCAATTTTTCGTCGATACCTCTGAGTGGCTTCGGGATCATTTGTATTTATGTCCTTTGGCCAACCACCTTCTATATGATTTACACCTGAATTTGTATACTCTGCTCTATAAGGTATAAATATACAAATATTTAATACATTTGTCTTTTAGCTTTCATCGTTACTTTAAAACAAGACTTACCTCACAGAGTTCACCCAATGCTCGGACATAGTACCTGTATTCTGGATTGCAACATTCACGGGATTTCTTAGAATATATTTTTTGTACAAGTCTGAGTTGGACGGAATGCTGACAGATAACTCCGGACCATGATCTTCAAAAAGAGCTTGTCTACCGAAATATTTTCTTTTCTTCGTGTATTCGTAGATTAATTCAGTTTTGTCAGTTTTTTCCATTTTGTTATTTAAATATAACTCGTCAGTAGTTCATGTTACACTGATATTAGTTTGATCGATATCATAGAGCCCATACTGGTCGCGTGTCATGAACGTTTATAGAATACAGAGAAAATAATTACTATCTCTCTCTCAGCCAAGAATCAAATTGATATATAAATTACACTAAAATGAGACCAAAAGATACATCTAGGTATCTTGTAATATTAAAGAATTAAAAGAATTATGAAGATAAATTAAGCTATTTTAATTTATGAAATTATATCAAGTTTGGAACATAAAGACCGCGGCTATTCAATATAGCGGTATGGGGTCGGCGGGCGAGGCGCGGCGCAGCGCCAGCACGAGCAGGCGCGGCGCGCTCACCGCCAGCCGCACGCTGCACTGCTCCAGCAGGAAGCTCCAGCGAGCCGCGCCTCTGTCCTCCGACGACATCGCCTTCAACTGGTCTACCTGGTGGAGTTTAAGTGCAATTATTAATAACAATTTAAATAGACATAAATCTTCAATTTACGCGTTCGAAATAAAACAGTTTAAACGGATTAATCCCGACGTTTTGAACACTTTCACTAGTAGGTACTCGAAGTGAAAATCACGAGGAAGATTCACGAGTATTTATACGTTAAATTATGTCAAGTGTTGAATTAAGAGATCAGATCAGTCTGTCAAACCAGGGTTAAAAGATATATGAAGCAAATCAAGCGAGTGGCAAAAGAAGTAAGGGGGGCGACCTCTGTTGACCTTTGAAAAAATATCGAATGATAACGATACTAAGGACCACATGAAAGCACGTATTACGAGAGCAATGATAGTGAACGAGGCGAGGAATGCAGGGACCGCAACTAACTATCCAGCTAGGGATAAAGATTAAAACTATGTATGTACGGGAAATATTTGTTTAGTTTATCACTTACTTACTTTATGTATTTGTTTTTACTTACGTTAATAAGAACGCATAATATTTTATGCACTAAATGATTCTTGTTGAATACTATTACTATAGGTACGTGATTTATCAGTTAATTAAAAAAAGAGATTTTGGGGATATCAATTTTGCAAATATGTAAAGTAAAACTTTAAACTGATGTCTTACTTTATATCCAAAAGCTTCTTCCAAAACGTTAATGGGCAGTCTGGCGCTAAGCTCACCTGTGTGGTCGGCGAAGCGTACTCTGATATCTTCAGAATTTTCACCTCTATTAAGTAATAATAAAATTGTTACTCTCCTTTGGGTATGTTTAAATTTTTAAAATACACATTGTAAATGAAATTCCATCAATTCTTGAGGCTTGAAAATAGAAATTCAATAATTTAAAAAATCTTCAATTTATTAATATGAAATTTAAAGTTTTAACTTCTTGGAAAAAATAAAGTAGGAAAGCTTGACTGAGTGAGATTTTATGATTTTTAAAGTGTTAATCTACACTGAGGATAGAAAAAATACTTAAAGAAAACATATAAAAATTTGAACGCAGTTCTTTATAATGGTCTTTGGGTAGCGGAAATTTGTAAAAATCTCCCTACAGAGATGCTAACAACGATATAAGTTGTATAAAGCATATAGGAATTTCAACGCGGCGTGATGTAGAACTCATGGCTCAGTGGTGAGAGCGCCTGCACGGTTCGCAGGAGGGCGCGGGTTCGAGTCCCGCTGCGTTCAATTTTTTATATGTTTTCTTTGAGTGAGTTTTACTAACGAATTTCATACAAAATCTTTGTAAAAAAACAATCTTTCGATTGTTAAGAAAGCATTAATTTTTTCTGTGCTCCAGTGGACTATGGATCTGTATGTTGTTTTAAGTTGATACTTATTGATAAAAGTGGTGTTGATAAAGATACAGACAAACGGACAATAAAGTATTTCTAGAAGAGTTCCAAGGAAAGTGAGCATATTGTATTCTTAAAAATATAATAATAACAAAACTAACACAGTAACTAGGTCGTCCAGATCCAAGTGTGTGAGCAAGGCGTGTAGCTCCGCACAGAACGGTACACCTGATTTGATTCTATCTTGTATTTGGGAGACGGAAGCCGCGCTGGCACGTTCTCCGCTCCACGCGGACCAGGCAGCGGCTTCTCCACCACCTTTTGTACAAAATAAATTAAATAAAGATACCTATTTAGATGTAAGCTTCATGGATGGTGGGTTCGATTCCCATCCGGGGCAATGACCTATTTCTATGCTCTGGAAAGTTATTGCTAGTATCGTTATTGTTAAGAAGTCAAAGCGTGACAGCAACTTCACAAATTTTTGATATAAAATGGGGAATAGAGAACAATAGGTTTTTTACTCTACATTAATCACTCAAAACTGCTCTCGTTCTCGTAAAAATAACTGTAATTCCATTTATGTATCACCTATAAAACGTTAAATCCCTTTTTCCTGTCGATGCTTATGTTCCCGAAGGACCCTAAGATACAAATTTCAGATTGTTGTGCTGCATATTTTCTGTCCGGCTGTCCGACGTCTGTCACTTAATAGAATACACGTAATGCTTTTTACTTTCTTTTAATTACATTTCCTTAATATATGTATATCAAGATGTCAACAACATATCAAGTACCTTATTGTTACAGAAAAAAAATCATAAATACGTAAATATTAGTATATGCAAAAATTTTGGTATTCATAATGAATTAAACTAACGTGTATGCCCCTGATTCTTAACATACAATCTCAAAGCCTCAGCCTCAGGGGTGTGCGGCTGATGCGTGATCACAGTCCGGGAATTAACTTGCACCCGCACTGTTAACGCCCGCCATGACACCCGCGCGTCAGCTATGAACAGCACGCTATCAAGCGGACGCCATTCTTCTGCTCTAGATTTTTATTTCATAATAAAGTGATGAAATAGAATGGTAATCATTCGTTGTATTGTTATAATTTGAAGCTGTCTTTGCGCAGTGGGACACCAACTATTTAAAGCAATGATGGTTGTTTTCAAGTTTGACTTAAGTTCATTTCTCTGCTCTGGTAAAATAAATTGGGCTGAGAACTGAGTCAAGTAATACTAATTTGAAGATATACAATATATTTCATTTTAATGCTTGTTAAAACAATTAATGGTATTCAATTCAATCACTCATCAGAGTATGATCAAAGAAATGTAATTATTTAATATAAAAACACAAATAACTACATAAATCGTTGTGACTCATTATATGTTATCTCTTTACCTTTGGATTGTATCATTATCAAACATATCAAGAGTTATAGAGGCAGGTGTAGTATTATCAACAATTTCCACTGCTCTTACAGACATATCTGCACCTGCAACATATATTTTGAATTAAAATAAATGTCTTTTATATGAAGGTAACACAAAGAACAAAACATAACATTTAATACCTGCTTTTGTTTTTATTGATTTTGCAGGGTTAACAGATTTTACGACAACCAGCAAATCTACGTAGAGGTTACTAGTTTGTTCTGGAAAACAAGATTTATCAGTAAGATATACCTAATTTAATTAAATTTTAATCGTAATAATTGCATTGTTAACCTTGAAATTTTAAGACTTCTGATAATCCACAGTAGGCGGCACATGGCTTTGTAGGGATATGTAGCAGAGGTAAATACAGTCCAATTGTGTCTCCGTTAAATACGCTTACTTCAGATTGACCTTCATTTAGTGATAGGTAAAAAGGGGAAGTCACCTGGAATGTAGGTAGTCTTAACTGTATGTATTTAATAAATTTCGAACACGTTTTAAAAGTGTCTTATTTATGTACTTATGAATTTTTTATTTCAGACCATTAAGATATATCATAAACCTACTAGAGGATAAAAGTTAAAGCTCTTCATAAACAAAAAACACCTAACCTGGGGTCGATACATTTCATTATCACCAGTCTTGACACAAATCTTGGGAGATGAAATTTCCACTATAATATACATAAAAGTAAAATAGTGAAAAAGGAAATTAAAATAAATGTTATAATTATAATTAAAAAAAACCGATACCTACCTACATCACCAACAAGAAATCTTTCATAAAAAGTTAAAATAAAATACTCTGAACCCCAAATATCTAAATTAATAGTGTCAATTTGAGAATCACGTAATGTAAAAGACATCACACCCCTTGATTCACCAGTCTTCTTTTTTGAATTAAAAGTACGAGGACTGCTTTTTGCTATTATAATTCCAATAATGAGTGCATTTCTAATATTAATATTTAAATTATTTAAGCAAAGTTTTTGGACACCAGACATTTTTATTTTGCTCTTTTCCCGCTCTTTTTTTAAATGAATTGAAATCTAGATTAAGTAGGGATCGAGACTCTATTCTCGATTACTTTAGAATATAATTAGGTTGTGGTTAATATCGATAGTATAAAAACATATTTGAATCGATATTATTATATCCAAAATGATCTGACGAATCTACTTTGTTTTTGTACTACTCCTATTCAAAACCAATCCAATTTTTTTATTATATCAAGAGTCCTCCAAAATGAAGCAAATTCATATGATGTCAAGTACAATGCAACAATGCTATTAACTATTAGAATAGGATGCTAAATAAAAACGAAATGAAACTATATATATTTTTTAAGAACAGAAGTACTGAAAAATATATTTTTTTTTCACTTAAGTTTGCTTAACTTCTGTTACGCAAACTGATAAAAACGTTCGTTTACGTTACTTTTATATCGTTCCCACGTGCTACATTAGTGAGTAGACACCTTAATATGGTGTGATAAATAGACAACTGTATATGTGAGTATCTTCTTCCCTTCCATGTTCTTGGATAGTAAAACTACGCGTAGAAATTTTCATTTAAATACTTTAGAGTATTGTGCCAACATTCTATTCTTATACATACTCCAATATTTCTTATATAAAATGTAATTAATTATTCTATGTTTGTAAATATTATAAAATATATCTTTGCATGACACTTGTATATATGTAATCTGTGCTTGAGATTGACATTTTCAAATTTGCGTAGTGTCTTTTCTATGGTTTTCCCGCCACTTCTAAATCAACAATCAATTGTACTCGCTTCGGCAGTACGTATACTAAAATCAACAATCAATATAGCAATTACTACGGAAATATTATTACACTTTAAGTGAATAATTAAAATGCTGTTTAAAAAAGAATGTGAAGAACCAGAAAATATCAAAAAATTTTGTCCTGTAGAAGTAGAAAGACAAAATTTAGGCTACCAAGATTTTTCAGATCGTTTTTACAAAGCTTCACGAGATTTTTCCAAGCAATATGCTCATATCTATTCAGCTAGATTGAACACATTTAGAGATATTTTAAAACCTGTGATACTTAAAAAATGGTCAAACAAATATGAGATTTTAAAATTATGTGATTTACACGAAAAAGGATCTATGTGTGTCATTATTGGGACCCTTTTTAAAATACAAAAATTAAAACCAAGCATACTAAAAGAATTATCTGACCAACTAGAAATATTACCTCAACCACCTAGGTTAATAAATTAATGCTAATAATTAGAAGCAAAAGCACTTAATGTTTATTAAATATATTTATTCATTTTCAGAACTCATTTTGTTCATGATACAGATAGTTTGGTTTTGGAAGATGAACTACAAAGAATAAAATTGTCCGGTGACTGTATAAATGTAAATGAAGTAGTTACTGGTGTAGTTGTTGCTTTACTTGGTATTGAATAAAACTATAAATAATATGTGTTATAAACTTTATTCCAAGTACTAATCCTTTTGTAAATATTCAGGGAGTGAAGATGAAGATGGAATATTTTCTGTTAAAGATGTGTGTTGGGCCGGCTGTAATCTACAAAAACCTTTGCCAAAATTAGACAGTGACAGGTAATATTTAAATATTATGAATAAATGTTGCTAACATCATTTAATTTAAAAATATTTCTTTGCTTCACCTTGTGTGGAGTATTCTGGATCCCTGCCTCCCTATGCACTACTCTGCATTTCTTAGTAATATCTAATAATATATTGACTATCACCATCATGAATTTTTATATTACAGATATGTGATTTTAATGTCAGGACTTAATTTAGCATCAACATCTGGAAATCAATTGTTTCCACTAAATCTTTTCTTAGAGTGGTTATCAGGATTTTGTGGCACATCACAATATCAAAAAGAAATTTCAAAAGTTATCAGGGTTGTAATAGCAGGTTATAAACTTATAATTTTTATTTTATTAATTATAGCTTAACATTTTTATTCTGCACTTGAAATAGATAAATACAATGAAAAATGGAAATGGAAAAATCCTTCTTCCCCAAGTAGGAATCTAACCAACAACTGTCCCGTTTACAGGTAGAAGCTACGCATCTGCCCCACGGTCTTCAAATGCTTATTGAATTAGTTGCTTTTGAGTTAGCATTTTGAAGCAAGCAAGGTTCCCTTGATTTGTGTTTGAGAACTAAGACTAGCCTTGGTTGATTACTTCAAAAACTCATACAAGGCAATCTAGACAACACACTTCTGCTTGTAGAATTGCTGAACCTTGTCCTGACCTGAACCTGAAGCATGCAATACATAGCTTCTTGTCAAGCCTTATGATATGTTGATTGAAAGTAAACAAAAACTTTTCAAATATATCATTATTATTGCAGGTGGTATTTATGCAAATCAGAATGCTCTAGAGGTTCTTGCTGAGTCTGATGTGATTGCATCTTCTGACATTGTGGACTCTTTTTCAGCTGCTATTAGTTCTGTTGCTCCATTAGATCTTATGCCTGGCTGCAAAGACCCATCTGGTATAATGCTGCCACAGAAACCTTTCCACTATTGTAAGTGTGATAAACATTAAAACTTATCTATTATATATTACATTGATGTAAAAACATTTGTAAAATACCGATTTAAGGATATAAATTATTTTGTTTCACTGTTTGTATGTGCACATTTTTGGATCCACTATATTAGTAGATGCTCCATGCTTAAATAGCTACTGATCATTATTAATTTATTGACTAATTTTTTCTTAGGTACTGTTAAGCATTGTTAACATCTTTTGAAAATAAAATACATATATCTGAAACATACACAGTTGATATAATAATAATAATAAACAGTTATAAATTATATCTTTGTTCTAGGTTTATTCCCTAAGGCTATAGAGTATAAATCATTTAACCGTGTTTCAAATCCCTATGAGTGTAATATTGGAGGTAATTATATTTTATATTATTTATGTACTGTGTTTGTGTATTAAATAATTTAATAAAATATAACTTTTTCAGGATTTACTTGCTTAGGAACATCTGGTGAACCTGTTAAAGATATTATGCAATACAGTAAGATGGACAAACCAATAGAAGTGATGAGAAAAACGTTGGAATGGCGTCATCTTGCCCCTACCTGTCCAGACAATGTACCATGCACTCCTTGCTTAGAAACAGATCCTTTTACAATGTTTACGTGTCCAGAAATTTATTTCTGTGGAAATTGTGATGTGTTTGCGACAGAAATGTATAAAGGCATGTCAAAATAATTACTTTTATGTTGAATGTGGTTTTCCTGGCGTAGTAAGATGTACCACTCTGACTATGATGACCACTGACAATAACTTTTATAATTCAATCCACTTGAAAGAAATTAATAACTTTCATTTCCCTTCACTAGTCTACTCTAGATTTGCTGTCTGTTGTAGTTTGTAGAAAGCATAGTATGAAATTATTCAAACTACTCATTCTATATACTTTTCTATGAGAAAGAAGCTTGTAGTTATGTTAATTTACCGAATGTGGTAAATGCTACTTATTACATACTAAAAATATTTATCTACTTCCATAAATTCTAAAAAATAAATTAAATTATTTTTTTAAGTAAATTACTAATGATATACATATTGATTTATATTAATTGCATATATTGACACTTAATTTAAAAAAATAGTACATTTTATAGTGTCAATAAAATATTTATTTGATTTCAGGTGATGATGGCCAATCAGTCAGAATAGTATGTGTTCCTGATTTCTGTAGCAGTAAAACAATAGCTTTAGTAAATCTTGCAAATTTAGACTGTTACAGTATGACATTTGATTGAACAATAAATACATGAATACAAAATGTTACACAATGGAATTTGAGAAATAAGTAGAATTTTATTTCTTATTATTTAATAAAAGTTTGGGCCTCATATATTTATTTCCTTACAAAATTAATGACATTTTCTAAAATAAAATGGTAAATACATAATTCCTTTGCTTATTTATATTTTCTTTTAAATCTTTATAGAACAAAATATTTGTGTTCAATCATGCAAACCCACAAATATGATCCCACAGGTGTGAAGAACCCACAAATTCTGTAAAGTAAATGCATGTTGCGCTATGTTAGTCACTTTTTATTCTTAAAATTTTGTTTATATATTTTTGTTTGTTTAATAATTTTAAAGAAAAAAATATTAAATGGTGTATAATATTATATTTATAATAGAATCATAATATAATTTATTACGTTTCTGACCAACACTTTACAGTTTCTTAGTTTCAATGAAATTTAAACTATGGCGTGTTTCTACACGCAAGTACCAACTCAGTATACAAAAAAGTCTTTTAATTATAAGTAATTGCATAATAAAAATAGGATACTGATTATAAAAGAAAATGAAATAAAATAATTTTTGTGATTTTTATACAAGTAAAACAATTTAAACTCAACCTTGCTATGAGAAGGAATACCTAATTATAGCTATGGAGAAGGCTATACTCGGAACTTCTTTGCGAGATCATGCTCGCAACGAAGACATCTGCAAACGAACGAAAGTAACCGACATAGCCCAATGAATTAGCAAGTTGAAGTGGCATTACGCAGGGCACATAGTATGTAGACTCGACGGCTGCTGGGGCAGAAAGGTTCTCGAATGGAGATCACGTACCGGCAAAGCACAGCGTG
This sequence comes from Dione vanillae, assembly GCA_037178615.1. NCBI lineage: Eukaryota > Metazoa > Arthropoda > Insecta > Lepidoptera > Nymphalidae > Dione > Dione vanillae. Next base: position 840,996 of record JAZFAU010000130.1, read on the forward strand.
GGATGGCCCCCTACCAGGTGCTTCCACCTTGTCGGTGACTTGGTCCGGGTTGCAGGCAACCATTGGGTGTGAATGGCATTAGACAAGGCGCACTGAAGAACTTGCTTGTGGGAAGCCTATGTTCAGCAATGGACACCCTACGGTTGTTATGACGATGCTGATGAGGATTATATTTTTTTGAAAACTCGATGCTTCGAAGACTGCTCCGTGATCAAAAGTGGACTGATATATATAAAAACACGTTTTCCGACTACGTAAATAGTTCAAACTTCACAAAAAATACTATTATTTTTAAACGTTGCTTAAAACTTCTACATGTTTATTTTTACTATTTTGCAAGTGACCATCATTTTGGATATTTAAAGGAGTTTTTTCTTCTGCAATACCCATGTTTATATATAACAGTATATCACCAAAAGTGTGCGTTCAAACGTCTTTCTTTTCATCTGTCTTTTCTATGCATGCAGCTATACAGACGTTCCGTTGCTTCTGCTGCTCTATCAAGTAGCTAAGACAGCGTTCGTGTTACTGTTACGAGCAGCAATACGGCTTTTCACATCCATATTGTATCTTTTTGTCGTATACAACTGATCCTCCTTACTATTACCCTTCATAAGGAAAATAAGTAGATATTGCAATAAATACCAGGGAATGACAATGTCTTGAATTTATTTATGTATTTCTTAACTTTATTGTTTGAGAGAAGATTTATTTATTTCTGATGTCGTATTTGCCTTACTGTAACATTATATGTACGCATTATTTCAATATTATTATACCCTCTCCATCTACCCACCTATAACTCTGGGTAGCTAGATTAGGGTTCATTAAACTTCAAATCAAATGGTCGTGACTTTTGTTCCATTTTAATTTTGGACCTTCAATTTTATATAGAAACGATAAATGTAATATCAAAAAAGTCCAACGTTATAGTAAAACTGATCCGCCAAAATAATAGTTAAAAAAAGTAATTACCATTTGTAATAGTTCAAATCCTCAATAGATTTTAAGTATATAATTTGAAAATTTTCTATAAATATTTTTATATTTTCTTTATTAAACACTATTAAATATGTTAAGCCCTTTATTTATTAGCTTCCTATGAGAAATATATATAATGTATTAGTCTTGTCACTAGAAAGAAACCGTCACAATATTTATTCTTATTTTTGTGTATGAGTCATTGTAATTGCCATAAAGATAAAAAGTAATAAAGTCTAAAAACAAATGACATTTCACAAAATTGACATCTCTAGACTTTGGACTTAACTTCGCTTTGTACATGGTAACTCTGCGTCTATTACTCATCATGGCTCAAAAGTAGAAAGACGTGTTAATTGTTTCCTTTCGTGCTACATATTGCGTTAAGATGGGTTTCTAAATTTTTGTAACGTTTTGCACACCTGCGTGTGCCTTCACAAGATAATAAAAATGCTGTAAGTACTTGAATATATTAAAATTTAAAAATGTTATGGTATAATTGTTGGTAGAAATTCCATAGCGTCGGCTGTTATTACGCCATGAATATAGCTTTCACAAACTGCTTGAGTCATTATTGCTCCTACTTTGATGTTCATATTACAGGTGCAGTGTGCATATTTGTTTAATATATTATAATTAAATAATAAATTTACTATTTCGAATACAATACCGCATTAATATTATACTTTTACACTTGTTGACTTAGAAACTTTCTTTTATATTATACTTTACAAATATATAAATTATGTCCTAATTATTGAATTTAAAAATACATACAACTATTTTATATGCTGTTTGTTTTAATGAAACTAAGTGTATATTTATTGACAATATTTTATTACTTAAAATAAAAAAAATCTGAAATGTTAAACCATGCAAACATTCTTTAAATTACATTATACAACTTAAAGCTAAAATGTAAGTGACAAAATCGTAATGGATTATTAATTTTTTACAACTTGTGACCTTATCAGTATTGCAAAATGTTTTGAAATGAGTACTTGTTGCTTAGAACTCAACATAAGTACTTTTGAATTTTAACAAATGTCCATTGATGGTATATTGATATATTTATACTCATGCATTTATATACAATATAAATAATTCATATTTCTTTTAATAAACAATTCTCAAATTGATGCTATATGTCAAATTGATGATTAATTACTTCACTTTATTTTACAATTTTTTCTCTTCAACAGTTTAATTTATATAAATACTTCTTTAACTTCATTTAACAATAAAATGTTTATGAATTATCAAACAGGATCAAGATTTATCATATAGAGATAACACCATATGGCAACTTTCTATATTACAATATCCTTTTCTTACTTAATGTTTAAGTGGGAAAATAACATTTATGCTATATTTATTTTCCTGTTTATTCCATGCATGGACTTTACCTCTTGCTAAAACAATCTATAACAAGCTTCTATGGTGGACTTATAGTAACACATTAGGGATGTTGGTTTTAATTACAAAAGCAAATAAAATAGAAAATCATATTGAATTTAAAATTATTTATTTATATGTATATCGTTTTTCTACTTACATAATAAATATTTCTCTTAATTAAAAACATTTTTGATTTTGTAAATATGACCTCTGATAGAAATTGACAATAGTTCTGCATAACCTTTTATAGTATTCAATTAATATATAAATAATTTTATATTAATATATAAAATATCAAGTATTCGAAATTCTTTAAATTTCAGTGCTATTGAAATTGGTATTACTTACAGAAGACTTAATTATTTAACCTGTTATATATTTCACTAACAGTTGTATTAACAGATTTAAATACTATTTAATACATATCTGTTCTCTTGACATAAAATGCACAACCATATCCAAATATAAAAACTTATCATCTGCATTGATTGGAGTTGAGACCCATAATGGAGTTTTATATAATTCTATTTATGAATCAGTTCATTTAACACATATTTTACATACTAGATACTTGCCTTATTAGGTTTAATATATGTAACTTTTAAATAATTTATTTCCATCTGTATACAATATTGAATAGCCTGTATTATTTTAAGACTAAAATTTTCATACATTGTATAAATTATTAATAAAATTTATTTCAAATTGCAGTGCCAACATGGCGCCTTCAACGGATTCCTTCGTCCCTCGACCACTATCATCAGCATTAACGGACTTCCATCGATACCAATTCCTAATTATTTCTTGGGTAAGCAACATTTCAGTATAACTTTTACGATTCACATTACGTACTTTATCTTAAAATATACGTCAATTGACAACTTTAAGTGCATAAATGGCACTGCTGTGTTTAAATGCTAAATTGTTTCTTTTTAGTAGTAATTTTGTATGTATCTAAATATTACAGAGTGAAATTGACACCAACATCCAAAATGAGCGCAAACCAGTGGAGTTTAGCTCCGGCTTCGGCCGCGGGCCTCTTAACTGAAAATGAATGTTCTATGCTGCTCGACGCCGACTTCTTTGACACTAATGAAGGTAAACTCATTACGTTAACTAAAGAAAGTAAAATAATTAAAATAAAGATGAACTAAATAAAACAAACTACGTAACAAAATTATATAAAGTAAAGTAAATCGTATATAAAGTATCCTAGAGAAGTACTACTATTAATTAAGCTTATATAAACCGTTAGTAAAAGGATAACGGAAAACTAGAGCCAATCATCTCAATTGACTTGCGACTTACTAGACGGCCGTGAACTATATTTCCTTTGATTGAAGCTTTTATCAAACAGTACTTGTTTAACTGGTTAAGATATTGAAATGCTAAATGCTTATTAAAAAAAAAAACAAATGTTGTGCATAAATGAATTCAAGAAAATTGAACTATATTTTAGTCCTTACATTACTTGAATTTATTAACTATGATGGCGGTATTATGTCCAATCATATTTTTATTGACAACTGACTACGAAAGAATCACCGTCGTTTTTAGTTAATTTTAGTAACTATTACTTAAAATATATTTATATTTTAAAACAAAAGTACTCAAATGAATAATTTTAATTATTCACATATTATTTGGTCATCTGTTAATGTAGTTTTTGTATCGCTATCAGTTCCTGACTTAAGGTTTATGTGCAAATTCTGCAAACATATTTCGTGAAAAATTTCAATCAATTAACGGTTCAGATTACAAGCTCATTATATTTACGTAAACCTATTTTTCAATTAAAAATATTTGTTCTAATAGATAACCCTTTGTTATATTATGATTTAATTTCGAGGAATTAAGTCTGATAATAAATAATTTATCAATAACAATAACAATAAAAATATAGTGACATTATATTTATGCTTAATTGAAATATGCTAATCTACAAACGTTTTTTGGTTCTTTGTAATTTAATTGTACATTAGATATCTCTTTAAAGGGAGATATTATTACTTTTATATATGAAAATGGATCGTTAATTAAATCATCAACATAAGAAGTCTATAAATAAATAATTCGTTATTATCAATAATTAATAATAGAAAAAATAATCGTGTTAGTTTCAAAGACTACATATTTAAAAAATATCTAGCAGAAAATTATAGCTTATGCTATAATTTCTTATTAGTCATAGACTTGCATTATAGTTATTTACATTCTTTTTTTTATCAGCGACACATCCTGAGGTAGAAAAGTATAACAAAATGTAGTCAAGTTTGAGATATCAAACTATAAGAATAGTTGCATAGATATCTTCATTATGATATTATGATTTTCATACGATTAATTTCTCCTTCTTTGTAATAATTTCTATTCTTATTTGACAGTGCTGACGTAATTAACCGACGAAATTTATCAACCTAAATTTTTTAGGGCGACTATTATTATTTCTGTATACTATAGTTAATTATTTGACGTCGTACTTTATCAATGATCTCTTTTGCCTTCCTGGTTAAATAGCACGCTAATGACGATTTTTTAAGGGTTAAAGGCTACAGATAATATACATTTAGCTTATTACGCTTTATTAATAATTCTTCCTTGATAATTATACTACTATGTCATATATGTAAGCTAGTATACACACATATATATATATATATATATATATATATATATATATATATATATATATATATATATATATATATATATATATATATATATATATATATATATAAAGAGAAAATTGAGAAGAGGGTGTACCTAATGCTATTTAGATATCATTGCCTACAGACATATACAAGCTCAGAGGAGGCGTATGCATTGCTGTCTTTGACTCTGTTGTCTATTTAACAAACCGTCTATATAAACACTATTTTAGTTTACTTGCCGCCTAACATTCACGCCAAGACTATCAATATAACGAATTTCTTTTCATTTGAAGACTATTATATTATTTTATTAAGAAATAATTAACCACAGAAGAAAAAGTAACGCTACCTTTTTTATTATATCTTAAGTTTTAATACTTAAAAGTTCGGATCATTGATTTTGTTCAGAAAAATAAAAAAGTAAGAAGATATCCAAATCCTACTAAAATATAAATTTTTGTCAGTCTACTTGCCCAGATCTTCAGATCTGGACAATACGCCAAGTCGACGAATTAGAAATTTTTATACTATTTAAAATTTTACAGATCTGGGCAGAACTAATGCACTCATTATAGATATTATAGAAAGAAAGACACCTAATGGTAAATGACAGTTTAACTATATGAATATCTATTGAATTATAAAAATTCAAGATCTGCCTGAGATCATAATTTTTTCATTCATAAAGACCCAACGTCTGGCTAAACTACATAAAATAAAAAAAAAAAAAAACATTAGCAAAATTTTTTAGCGTGATTGCCTTTGGTAAGTTAGTTATCATCGCTTTTATTGACTCGTGTAATAATAGAGTAATGCTAAGGTTTTAATTTTTTTTATTATATTGTAGCACAAGCAGGCTGTAAATAGTGTAATATAAAAGATTGACTACTTTCTTATTGATTACTAATTTCTTGATTGGTGCCAGTCTGTCTGTTGTTTCATATCTTTAGGAAGTTGAATTTCCGAAATAAATAATCTTAATAGTTAAATTTTTAGTTAATTCTTTTTTAGTTCGAGTTTGTGGCATTTATTTTTTTTCAACTTTAAATTTCCAAAAAAATTTAAACTTCTTCAATAATTATTCAATCTTTAATGTCTTTTAAATAATGAACCTGATATTTTAAATTTCTTTTTTACATCTAATTCCTATACACAATTAATGTACTTCTCAAGTTTTAGGTAATAGGATATTGCAATAATTTAAGCATAACATTTTTTATATATTATGTTATATGTGAATTGGTATAAATATATATTAGTTGAGTAGCAACAGCGGATTTGTTGTCCCATGTTATCCTTAAAAAGGTTGACAGAGGAGAATATAGAGATTTATTACTGGATTCTACACAAGCGACCTCACTGTATACCGTCAATCTTTGATATAAAATTCGATTATTTGTTATTCCACTAACATATTATAATGTTTTACGCCTGCTCATTTTATAGAGCAAACTTAACTATCAATGTTTTTTAGTATTGCTTTCTATGTGTTATAACTTGTAGTAAATCATTGGAGACTATTTCTGTATTCATGAAAATTTGCTTATTCAAATATGTGATATCTTATTTTATACAAAGTAAACGGTTTCTAAAATTTGTAATTGAAGAATACTATTGCATCAGAATTTTCCTTCACATCAATACTACCTATTGCTATAATTCTCCAAATTCTACTGCTGCTTCTTGCCTCCACTTCATTTTCTTAATCTTTTTGTTATTACATTTATTTTATTTTCTTGTCATCTATGTGAATAAAATAAAGCTTTCAAAGCTTTATGAAGATTTGCTTTTATTGGTTTACATTTTTGCATCTTACAATAAAGTCTGAATAGTGATTATTATTGTAAATTTGTTATTAGTAGAAAAAATTTATTGTTTGTGCAATATAAATAAGAATCTTTAAATGGCATACCTCACTGAATGCATAAACATGGATAATTCATGTAAAATCTTTTGTTTTCTATCAATTCTTCTCAACCGAATGCTCAAATTGTCTATCAGCATATATATATATATATATATATATATATATATATATATATATATATATATATATATATATATATATATATATATATATATATATATATATATATATATATATATATATATATATATATATATATATATATATATATATATATATATATATATATATATATATATATATATATATATATATATATATATATATATATTAAAATAAGTATATAAGGCCTTGACAAGGGCACTGACGTCATTTAAATTTGGAAAGTGGCTGATTGGAATTTTAATGGTTTGTTACTAGCTTTCGAAATAATATTGAAGTCTAAGAAGGAGGTCATGGCCAATATACAGAAGTAAATTATTGAACATTCCTGTTTTGAAGTAATTATAGATAGTTAAGAAATAATTATGAATTATACATAAACAAATTATACTAAGAAAGATAGTACTTTTAATTACAAATATAGAAACTTTCCTTAGCAAATATACTAAATATATAAACTCTTACACTTGACAAAAGTAACTAAATGTTACATAAATTTAATAGTCATATGGAATGTTTACTTAGAAACTGAAACATTGCGCATTGTCTCGAGAAAAATCTTTTATTTAATTTTTAGCTTATTCACGTTCTTATCAAATCATTATTTTATGTCTTGAAAGTAATAGAATTTTCATTTATTCCTTGTTTCTAGGTCTTTCCGCATTTTACTATCCTAAGATATTTATTAATATATTTATTATTTATTGTATTATTAAATCTGTAGAATTCCATTTGCCGTTATAAAGCATTTTGCTTATTCTATTTATCAATGTTATGTTCTTTGATAATTTTTTGTTATGACTGTGAAGTTCAACACTATTATTTTATCACGTAATTGTATAGACGTACAATGCCTGTGGCAAATTTATTACATTTAAAATTAACTTCTAATTGTTGTCATATCATTACATTGTATAATTCGTCCAACAATCAGAAGTACCGACGGTAGCCCCCCACAGATTCACCTCATGAACATGATAAGATACATGGGTCAACTATGCGTATAATATCTTACAAAATCATGAATATTGGAAATATTCCTCTTTGAGGTTGTATAACAATGATATGAATAATATAAGTATTAAGAAAGAAATATATACATATGTGAAGATATAATTTAAGCTTAAATATAATTTTATCGCAGTTATTCTATTATTATGCATAATAACGCTTATAGTAATATGAATTACTAGGAGATATCCACAACTTCACTAGCGTGTAATTTATGATCATTGCTACCCTATTTTCGGTTATCTATTTACCGATTTTTTATTTTAGTAGTTTTGTATCGTGTTTTTCAGATACCTTCTTAATTTTATGCTTGATATTTTATATGTGTTAATAGAAAATCCTATAAATTTTGTTACTGTTTTTACATAGCCCTGCATATTTTTTCGTTACCATATAAAATTACAAATTACACAACTTACGATTTATGTTACAAGAGGAAGTACATTTCTTTTTTAAATTTGTTTACTGTTTTATAATAGTATAGGTGACTCTAAGGGTATAACATTCTTTTACTTAAGATACATGAAGAAATGCGTGTACACGAACCTAACGTACCTTTACATGAGTTAGTTTATGTTTGACCAACAGGTCTTGACGTCCGCGTTGCAATACTCATCAGAAAGTAACGGCAAATATTTGCTTGCAAACCATTATTTCTTTGTTCTATCTTATCTTATTTTTGCTCATTTGAATTAAGATGTCATTTTATTCCAGGCATAGAAAACATAGAAAATATGACAACACGCAAATCATTCTATTTCATAACAGCCACCTGAATGCTAGTTTATTCTGTGGATTTGTAGACATAAGCAAGGCACTATTGTCTTATACATTATAAAACGCACGTACTTAATACTACACAATAATATATCTATAACAATTCCCATTGCTTCTTAAGTTCATTAGCACATTGCACTGGTCAAAGTTCAAGTTTAAGGTATATACTATGCACTTTTTAAGTATATTATTCACATTATAAAATCATTAACACTGAGCAAAAATTGTAATATTCTACATTACTACCTTGAAAGTAATTAATTTAAGTTACACTTTGCACACGTTGCCTATCTGTCTTTGTTTACTTACTAATACTTTTTTCTTTATATTGTTTTATCACGTGTTTGCATTTAGCTTTAATATAAGTATACCGTATATATACATTATACAAATATATTTTAACCGTCTGAAATTTAATTCCTTAATGTTTTATCTATCTTATTGACCTTCATACCACTTATTACTGGTTACTCTTATTCTCTTAATCTAGAACCGAAAAGGTATATAAGCATGCAAGATGTACGTATTGTAATATGGCTGTAATTAAAATAAAATAAATGATAATATTATTTGATCAGTCAAACCGTTGTTTTTTATAATAAGGTATCCTAAAATATTCCAGAACTGATCTATTTGTATGACAATGCTCCGCTCAAACATGATAAACTTCCACTATCATATCACGCAGGTCTTTATTTAAACTTAAATGTTCTCTATTGGTTGCCATGCTGAAAACGTGGGTGTGTCTTGATAATCATTTACATACTGTGTGATTGGCTCAATATAGTTTACATTTAAGAAATTACTGACGTCAACTTATTCAAAAACATATTTGTTTTGAGCAATGTCTCTCGCATGTTTTCAACGGAATATCTTGGTGTAAACTGTTTCCATTATAATTATCTCGTTTCTAATTAAAAATATCCTGTTATTCTCATATTGATCTTACTACGTTCTATTATGAATGTGTATAGAGAAATTGTTTTTTGAACTCTACAAACAACGTTTCTTTGATTAACTTAAACGTCGGTTGGAATTTCAATTTAACAATTTAGCTACACTCGATTGAATTCATTGTAAAGTACACAAATATTAGATTCCTATATTTTCAATCAACACATCGACCAAGAATTAATTGTACACCTAATTTCACTACGTATTCTAAATATTGTATATTCTTATATACTAATTAAAATAAATACAGACAGACAAATTTATGTCAATTGTCAAACAATGACTTGTTTTAGAAAGACAGATGACTAATAATTTAAATATTTTATGAAGAATTAAACATTTTATCACCATCATGGATGATAAAACTGTTGCCCAAAACTAGTAAAACACGCGACTTTGTACTTGGCATTATGCACAAAATTAACACTAGATTTTATACAATAAAAAGTTATGACTTTGCTTAAAAGGTAAAATTTCAAATTAACGAAATATTATCAAAGAAAATAAAAAATATATTTTTTTTATTTAAATTTATGAAATTGTAAAAAAATAATTAATATATAGTTAACATAACAGAAGAATTTAATAATCTTCCCAACAAACAATACGAATTAATGTTTAGTTTGGAGGTGTGTCGACATGTCAATAAAGTAATAGACTTTATGTCACCCCTATATGTAAATAGTGATATTATATGAAGATAAAGAGAGAGAGTATGCTTTAGAAAATAGATATCACATAAGCTTCCCATGTCCATTGTAAAATCAAACAATCAGTCATACGATGCACTCGATTTTTGTATCGAATGATTTTGGAGCCGTTACTGGTTTGATATATGTGTACAATTAGGATCGAATTGAAACATCGGACTAATTAGATCATTATTCGTACAAATAAATGTAAATAGTAGAAACTTCGCTTGGGAAAGCCCCTTGAGCGGTACAGCTTACAATATTCCTCACTGCTTTATCTACGCTTGCAGAATGTTTTGTTGGCACGAAATTATTTTAAAAAAACCAGGACCCAAGAAAAATTTTAAATAAAAACAAAAATTGTCTTGATACAGAGTCCAAAGTATTTATTTTTCGGTTTCTATTATTCTAAGATTGTACAAGTGTAATATATCGTATTTTATCGAAATAAATTTTCGTATTACACATTATAGTGAATTTTATTGTTAAAAAATATTGAAAATAATACTGAATCATGTGGATTTAGATTTACCCAAATTTTGTATGTAATTTGCGAAATTCTAACTATTGGCCTATAAAACCCTCGGTGCGCTAGTCCAACTCCTTTTTAAGCAAGTGTTATGCATCCCAGTGGGAAATAATCTTATTATTAACATGTTTTTAAATCATAACTTATTGTCCGGACATTATCAAATAAGATTTAAAGCACCACGACATCTGGGCGTTTCTTTGACGTAATATCGTGTGACAGATACCGCTCATATATATATTGACGTCTTCGGCCCCTCTTCGTATTTTGTACATCACTTATCTAAGCTCTTTACCTTGAAGCTTCTTCAATTTAATAACGCGAATTGCACACATTATTCTCATTACACTTCGTATCAGCGTAACGACACTCGTCTGTTTTAATTTTATCGCTAAATATAATTAGATTTAAAAAATGTGTTGTTATAAAAACAATGGGATGTGTGATTTGTGTAGAGAGTTTCAATTTTCTCTTTTACAAAGTAAGCATTATTGTTTTGCTCAAGTTGCATTTTCCATATTAGTTATCATAGTAATGCATGGCAGTGGATTTCTCTTAGGATTTTTTTGTATCATAAATATGTGACAACAACAATTACCACAGTTACAACAGGAATCTAAGCAAGTTTTGATAAAATTTTAGAACTCAACCGTTCAACTACAATTTTAATTCTTTACAACAATAATCTTATTTCACATATTTTATACTTTTTTTATTGTGTTAACAGATCTATTCAAGTCGTTCTCCGGCGCTGCACCGAAGATCGAATCGGCAAAATTCTTACAAGATGACATATCAAACACCCTCTATCCGCCATCTCCGCCTGAGATCAAACCCAGCCCAGCTGAGCTTGCCAACGATCTTCTGCAGCAGCTAGAAACGCAATGCAAACGAGGTAAATATACTAATAAAATTTATGTCAAATAAAATTGATTATATATAAATATAGTTTTTAAATAAATTATATATCGAATAGATGAGAAATTAAATGATTTTTTAACGATAAAATAATAAAATTAGTAATTGAGGACTATCTTGGCGTAGAGGCGTAAGCGTCTGCCAGTAAACGCGACGGTTTGAGGGTTCGATCCCAGTCGGGGAAGATGGATTTTTCTATTTCCATTTTCTTCGCTTTGGAAACTTGGCAAAAGCGCGGCGTTGAGTTCCGCCACTTAACACGCAATGCCTCAAAGAAAGGCAGAAAGCGGGGACGGAGAAAGCAGGAACTAAGCAACGGAGTGTCTTAACACAAGGTTCATATGGTTCGTGCAGTTCCCTCTGCCTACACTGTAATATGCGACATAAAAGCGTGAAGCTACAAAAAAAAAATAGTAATTAATATATTAATAGGAATTCATCAAATACTTTACTGTATAGAAATATATCGCCGTCGTAAAAGTAGATTGGAAAGGGTAAAGTGAAGAAATAGTATAAGAGGAACTATTTAAATTTACGAAATCTTGTAATTGTAGTCTATAAACTTAGTTTGAATTTTTAATGAGTCTATATTATCATTTTAGAATTAATCTTAAGTTATTACATGGAATTCTCATTTGTGATTTTTTTAATATGTTTTATTTTTTATTTTTCTGGTTAGACAAAGAGTGATATCTACTTATTTATCTAAGTTGTTTTACATGAGAAAAGCGTGTTTTATACAGTTTCCAGCAACAGAAAGTATTAGTAGATAGTAATCCCTGTGTAGAAAGCAGTTTAGCATAAATAATTTGACGCAGCGTGATAAAGAACACATGGATCAGTTATTAGAGCGCTTGCACGGTTCGCAAGAGGGCGCGGGTTCAAATTCAAAATTTTGCAATCAAGAATTTTTATATTTTCTTTAAATATTTTTCTAACCTCAGTGTGGGTAAACACTTTGAAAATCATAAAAATATTACATTGTGATTTCGTAGGTATAAGATTTTAAACCAAATTTTAAAAAAAAACGTTGCAGGAGGCAAACCAGCACCTCTTGGATACCGTCTAAACGATCTAGTTAATTAGTCAATATGTTGATATAGAACTAAGTCGAAATTCTTAATCGAATAAATAGCTTTTATTATCATAACTTATTTTTGTTGGTTTAACTGTAGGGAGATTTTTACAAATTTCCGCTACCCAAAGATCAATCGTTTGGCGAGAGAGAGAGTTTAAACGTAGCGAAAACGTTTAGCAACTATTTTTATGATTTTTAAAGAGTTAATCCACACTGAGGATAGAAAAAACTACTTTCGAGTCCCGCTGGTTTCAAAATTTTATGTTTTCTTCAATTATTTTTGCTAAACGTTTTCGCTACGTTTAAAATTTTCCTTCGATCATTATTTTAAATTGTCATTTTACAAGAAAAATACTATTAATTAAATATTTTAACATTAATTATCACTCGGCGGCGGATAGGGTTCCGCCCGCTATGTTCTAATTTTTATTCGTTTTCTAAGTATTTGTCTTTTCTTAGAGATTTTAACTCCAGTTTTGGGCGTCATGTGTTCCCGCAACATAAAACGCAATACGCCTACAAATGAAAATATTAAGCAAACTTCATATTATTATTCAATTATATAAGTAAAAAATTAGAAAAATGTTTCGTTTGTCGAGAATTTATAATTAAAATTAATCGTAAGATACCAAGATAATATAGATTTTGAAACGTGCTTTTAGCTTTGTTCCAACCGTTTTAGGTTCTATATCCGATAATTATATGTAACCAAAATCCAAATGATTCTGTCAGCGCCACCTGCAAAATATGTTCTAGAAATAAATTGATAATAGTCCTGGACAGGGCCAGATCTTTTAACAAACTTTTGGAAGTTTATTAGTTTTAGGAATGTTTCCCATAAAACTGTTTTAATATACAATATATATAATAACAATAAATTATATACTTAATAACTTTAGATCTTAGTTCTAATGAACTAATTTGAAGCATCTTGAATTTGGTATTAAACAATTTGAACTTAAATTATGAAACAACTTTTGCTGATGAATATAGAAACTAAAATGTTTAATTTGCTTAATTTTTTGTTGTTGATTTTTTATTTAATTGACACGTCAAAAATAAACATCGTGTGCGCACACGTTGTTTAATTTTTAATGTGTCTTAATATTCATTTTTTACCAAAACCCTAACCCAATATATCTTTTGTCGTGTCGTCTTACAGATATTTATAGGTTGAACAATTTTATCAAAAATTCGAATTGTGATTTGCTTTCTAGTGACCTAGTTTCAACATTTATTAACATAAATGTATACACTTTTAATTTTAATTATATTTTATGTTCAAATTACATAATAAACCGTTAGTTTTCATATATCTTTATTTTTAATTTCATAGGTGTTAATTATTTAATATTCAATATTTAATTATTTCAATAATCAAAACGAGTAGCTTAGATATTATCCAACATATTTAAATGTTTAATAACATATACAGATGTACATGATGATTAAAAGGACACACCCCTGATCTGTCTTATATCATGTCATGAACGTTCCGCGTGATTTGGTTAGTTTATCGGTTTGCTACTAATTAATTACTTGTAACTGAAATATTGCGACGATAATTTTTGATACATTCCAATTTTGTTTATATTTTAAATTTGCTTTACGAATAATTTTATTATAATTATGTAGTAATTGGTGTTCGAGATAGAACTGAACTATTTGACTAAAATTATCACCTTGAGTATTGTTGTTTATACACATCAATTATTTAAAAAAATGTTTTAAGATTTATGTTAGTATAATACGTTACGTTAAATAAACCGTGAAATTAGACTATATAAATAAAAAATGTCGTTTATTTTATTGCTATATAGATTGTAGAAACTATTCATTTTACAGTATTAGTATTAAATTATTCTATTGAACGACTAACTTTTATTCTTATAAATTAAAATTTATTTTTGATTGAATTGAGGACCGTCGTAGCGCAAAGGCGCAACGTCTACCTGTAACGCGACGTTTTCTAGCTTCGATACTCAGTCGGGGAAAATGGATTATTCTATTTCCATTTTCTTCGCTCTGGCAAACTCGGCAAAAGCGCGGCGTTTCAGTTCCGTCACTTAACACGCAATGCCTCGAAAAAGGCGGAAAGCGGGGACGGAGAAAGCAGGGGCTAAGCAACGGAGTGTCTTAACACTAGGTTCCCACGGTCCCTGCAGTTCCCTCTGCCTACCCTGCCATGTGTGGAATAAAGCGTGAAAGTAAAAAAATTCTTTATATGATATAATTGATAAAAAACTTAAAACTAAAAAATCATTTAAGATTAACAATATATTTTGTATATCTTAAATGTTAAGTTTTAATTGTGATGTGGTACATTTATGTATTCAGTAGCTTTAAGTGACACTGAGGTATGGAGGGGAAAGGCATGACGGTCCGGTGTCGAGATTGTATGCGCGCGCGCACTCAGTTGTACCGGGTCTCGCGCCGCGTTTGTTAGTTTGTAACCCGTGACAATAATTTCAATTCGAGAAGCACTTTACGGGCGCTCGCGCTCGGCTCGCAACCTATGCCTGCCAACGTATATGCGCCTTTTGGACGCCGTTAGAATGAAGTACCACTATCGCTGCATTTGGAATAAGGAGATAGTGTTCAATTCACAAAAACTCGTAAAAAGACGTTAGGTTTTAGTGCTCGATTTCTAACTCTCAACGACGACTATAGCTCGCACCACGAGGATTCCAGATTCTGCAATACCACTGCCTATTTTAACGTATAGAAGTAAAGTTAGAACTGTATTGTAGCAGTAAGAAAATTTATAGAGGACAATTGTTTGTTAATATATTTTGGAATTCGTGATGGCACTTGCAGATCTGTATGCTGGTATGTTGCTTATTGAAATGTGTCAATGTTAGATTGTTTGTTTTGATCATGTCCTTTCAGAGTTAGTGATTGAGATCTGTTCTCAAGGTTTTTACGCTCCAATTCTTGTTGTCAATTCGCAATAATAAATTAAATTGCTGTTTATCACGGCATTAAATATTAAAACGCTTTACCTTCTGCATATTTTATAAGGTTATACATTTACTTAGGTTATATCGTACCAGTTGCACTAGTTGTAACAACTTTGTCTTCGAAACATGCTCATATAAAGAAATTTGTGAGCTGTCAAGCATTGCCCAAGTTTCATAATAATTTAAATTTTTATATATTTTTCACATTCATTAGAATTAGGTGATTTCGTAACAAATTACTTAAACAATTAAAATTATTAACAATATGTATAAGCTAACATAAAATAACGAGTAAATTGCAGCTTTAATGCATCCAAATAACTTCAACTTAGTTAGCATTGCATAAAAGTTGTTTATTGATACGCGTAATTTGCCTCGTTTATTCACGTGGCGCTTAAATTGTGTATGGTACAAGTCACTATAGAGCGAGTTTGTTTTCAATCTTTCTGAGTTTATTTTCTTTTTGCAAGTATCAATCGCAGTTTGTATAGTATATCTAGAAGCAATAAATAAGTGGTATAAAATTTTTCCACGCTTGTGCCACGACTGACTGATAAACCAGTTCGCTTCCAAGGCGACCTCGTTTGCTGCTCGCCCAATAATTAAAGCGACTTATTGGCTACTTGTTTCCATTCCTACGCATTGATATAGATTCTGATTGGTCAGCGAGGAATTGATTAGTTCATTTTGTATGGCATGTCGTTATAACAAAGCCACTTTGTTTCCGATACATAAATATGTTAAATTAAATGATATACAAGAATAAATTAGGGTTGTTAAACAACGTGAGGTCCTAACGTTATACATTAAGACAATTCTCTTATTAGCTTCAAAATTTTTTTAATTGTTAGAATAATTTAAATTACTTTTTATTGAAGTTAGTGTGAAGCAATATTACCTTGCAGTTTCTAGTACACTCTGTTATTGATAATATTCAAATTAGCTTGTAAAATTTTACACAAAAGAAATAATTTTCACGACGCAGATACAAAATTTATCTAGTTTCCAAGTAGAGGGCACCACGGTGAACTGTATGAGATTGTATAAGTTATCAAGGGTCAGCAGTTGGCGCACTCATCTTCATTATCTGTGTCGCTAACTGTACACGATCTTTGAAAATGTCGACGGTTATACTTTTTTCTCTATATTTTAAGATATACAGTATGCTCATGGTGTCAGTCATCGTAAAAAGTAATCAGATTGATGAACCCAGACATTGTCAATTGATCACAATTGATGTGTGTGCGAGATTGTCAACATGGTTAATAAAAATACCCCGTCGAATGTTGTAAACACAGTTCTAGAGTTTATCGCATACATATTTAATGTGTTTGAAATGCTATAAGGAAAAACATTATAACATTCAAGTTATAAGAAAACAATTGCTTAAGAGAATTTACTGATTTGGAACGATATTTTTTCCCTATTAATATTGTCCTGTTTTACTTATAGAGTAATTAATAAATGATAATAACCTTAAGTACTTAATGTCGCCTTGTTTTTATTTATTAGATTACAAAGACAATATTATGACCAAAAACAATGAAAGTGGTTATTTTTCATTACATTATTATCTATGGTAGTATAGTTGACTACATGTAATATGAGATTCTGCTGATTTAAAAGTTTGGAATTTTGATTTGTTAATACAAGCCGTATTATCATATTGTTAAATATTAGCTTTCTCGTAGATGGAAAGAATCTAGTTTAGAAACAATCAGTTTTTTATTTCTATACTTAAAAAATATTACTTTTTTACTGTATTTATTTTTCTTAGACGTCGTATTAACATTTGATATTTTTATTGTTCATGTATTTGTCAAAACATAATCCCATATCACACTTGTTTCTTAGAGTGGGTTGTATTTTGGCGCAATTAAGAATAATTTTACTCTTATAAGTACTGTAGTTCCTATTTAACTATAACACGTGTATTATTGTCAATATAATAATTACCTAATGATAAAAGCTGTTAAATAGCATTTAATAATAAATCAAACGTAAATAGTCAAGTTGTGATAAATTAAGTCAATATTATTTAACAACAAACAAAGAATATGTTATGCTATTTATAATCGAAATTCTACTGAGTAGCTAGTAAAAAGTAATTGGTCCAGTGTTCTTTGTTTCTTTTAGGACCTTATAATATTCTATAACTCTGTCGACTACAGAGTTCTTATAATTCTGCAGACTGTCAGTCCGCAAAACATAAAGCAACTATCAAAATAAGTTCAATGAACTCATTATCTAATATTGATCGACCTAAGTTTAGTTTACTAATTATTAGCCATTTACATATACATATCTCATAATGTTTTATCTTCTTTGTTAACAGAAAACATATTTCCAAACTGGTTAGAAGAGAAAGTGGAACTTTCTATTTTTGAGAACATTCCCCAAGTGCCCGAGCGCGTGGAAGTGCCCCTCGTCCCCTTGCCGGTAGCGCCACCTGCCGCGTACCCGCCGCAGACGGCCCAGCCGACCGAGGAGGAGCTGTTGCGGGAGTTCGAGAACGTGTACGACGCTGTCGAGCTGACCCACCTCACGCCGCCGCAGAGCCCGCCCGGCCCCGCCACCCAGCTGCTGCTAAGCTACGCGCAGCAGGCGCAGTGTGCGCCGCTCGCGCAGCCCCTCCAGCTCGCGCCGCAGTGTGAGCAGTGGCCGGCGGTGCAGTGCGCGCCCGTTGCGGACTACGACTACGACCAGCACTCGCTCGAGGAGCTCATCCGACACGGCGCCGCGCAGCTCGCCTCGCCGCAGCCCGACCGCAGCTCGTCGCCCTCCCCGCGCTCTTCGCCCTCCAGTTCGCCGCGCTCCAGCACCGACGAGGAGTGGTGCGCGTCGAGCCGCCCCAAGCCCTACTCCCGCAACGTCGACGACCGCCGCTCCCGCAAGAAGGAGCAGAATAAGAACGCCGCCACCCGGTACCGCCAAAAGAAGAAGGCCGAGATCGAGGTGCTGCTCAACGAGGAACAGGAGCTGCGCAAGCGTCATACCGAGCTGGGCGAGAAGTGCTCCGACGTACAGCGCGAGATTCGATACATCAAGGGGCTCATGCGCGACCTCTTCAAAGCGAAAGGTCTTATAAAATAATCACCTCAAACTGTTAATATCAAGAGAAAATACACCGGCACCCGCCGCGGTCTATCGAATATTCCTCAAGGGACGTAATGGAGTTAACTAAATTTTGATGACAATTATTCATTTAATTTCTAGTTAAGCAAGATAAGTCGTTTGCATTAGGTCTAATGTCGAGCAGCGTGTCACTCATGTCATTTGTCGAGGGCAATTTTAATATGTAACATCTTAAAAACATCATAGATGGCGCTAATTTCACCATTCATTTTAATTACATTTAGAGGATAGGTTGCATTCATTGCTATGAAATCTTGAACGCAGAAAATGTTAAAAAATAACAGCAGCGTTGTATATTACTAAATTTCAAAGAATTGTTGTATTATCAGGAAAATACAAATATATGTATAGTCTCTAGTTTTGGAATTAAATATTTCATAAATTTTATTGTTCTGTTTTCATACAATATAAGGAATGCGACGGCGGAAAACTGTTGTTTTATTTTCCTGATTCTTGACATTTTACAACATAAAAAGTTAAAGAGGCTTAAAGCTTCTAAAATTTTGCAATTGTTATTAATTCTGTCATTTCACTTTTAAATGTACCTCTAATGCTTCTACGTATTATACAGTGAATTACACACGAAATCTTAATTATATGTTGTTAAAAATATATGTTGTAAGGCATTGTAACGATTACAATTATAAGAATAATTAAATTGTTTTAGTATATAATGATATAATATGTAGGTACTGAAACTTATAAATCCGATTATTGTATGGCATCAAAAGCGAAAGTTGTTGTACGGTATCCTTGTAATTAGTTGTTACTAAAGAATGTTCTGTTCACATACTTTATATAACAAAAATGCATTTTCAACTGTACAATATTATGATTTTTGTTGAAGTATATAAATGAAATATTAACTGTAAACACAATCGTATGCTCCCTATGTCTCAAGTTCTAATTGAATAATATGATTTGGTTAAAAAAAGTGATCAGATGTTGTAATAACATATACCTATATATTCTGTTAAGTAGGGCGTATCAGAACTACGCCCATTTATCCAGTATTATGTCCATCAAATAAAATTTAACGATGTTAATTGGTCACCAGAAAAAAATGCTATGATGCTATGATCAGAATTATATGTAGCAAATAGTTTGGCGATTTGAAAAATTGAGATTACCAATCGCCCTTGACAGATTTTGCCGTTGTTTTTGTATCCTACGCAGTACTCGTGCCAATATATTCACAATGAACGCTATTAACATAAAATACATGAGCCTGGTTCATGGTATAATATGATTTCGATAGTTTCGTTGGTGAAATTCCGAAAAGAAAAGATTGCGCCTTCAATCACGATGACGCTATGTTTAACTGGTTGGGACAGATCCTTTGAAAATGAGCTTCAAAGTAGCACGAACAAATATTGATCATGCCTTTGACTAGCCGTGCTCGCATATTATTTGGCACCGAAAAATGATGCTCATAAAACTTAAAGAGTTCCGCCACTCAACACGCAATGCCTCGAAAACGGCGGAAAGCGGGGACGGAGAAAAGCAGAGGCTAAGTAACGGAGTGTCTTAACACTAGGTTCCCACAGTCCCTGCAGTTCCCTCTGCCTACCCTGCCTTGTGCGGGATAAAGCGTGAAGCTATATAATAATAATAAAACTTAAACCTACCTACAGTTGCATGGACTGCTTTTGTATAGAATGTATCTAGCACATGTAAGGTTTTCATATTTTTTTTTTATTAAATTACTGCAAATTGCATATATTAGGATCTTTTCTATTGTTTGTTCCATATATAATAATGTCCTGCAAAATTTCATAGATCAACCAATAAGTTCTGACTACAAAATGAATTTAAAACAATTGCAGCAGTAGCTGAGGAGCCGTAGCGTCGTGGCGCAACGTCTGCCTGTAACGCGACGGTTTCTGGGTTCGAACCCCAGTCGGAGAAGGTGAATTTTTCTATTTCTATTTTCTTCTCTCTGGTAAACTAGGCAAAGCGCGGCGTTGAGTTCCGCCACTCAACACGCAATGCCTTAAAAAATGCGGGGACGGAGAAAGCAGTCTGTCAGTAGGTGATTTTTGGAGAGCGGAAATTTGTAAAAATCTCCCTACAGAAATACTAACAAAGTGTTAAAATGTAAAAAGCATATAGAAATTTCGATGCAGTTCAATGAAGAACGCAGAACAAACGAAAATCTTAATGGGTTATGTGACTAGACCGAAATGTAGAGAATTTATTCTTCCATAAGAGAAAATTTCTCGAAGAGCAATTAGGTAGACTTATGAAATAAAAAGGGATAATAACTGATTTTATCTGAAAAAAAAGATTTGGATTTATAATATGTTAATTTTCAAACGTAAACATAAATTACTATGTCATAATTATTGAAATATTGATCAATCTATCTAACTAAATATCTTATAACCAAATAAAAATAATAAAGTGATAAATTTGTGCTGGTTCAGCTGCTAATAAAAGTCGAAAATAAAAAATAAATATCTTAATATCGGCTCCTAGTATTTATTTTTAACTTTTCAGTTTTGAGATCTTAGGCGCGTGGGGTCGTAGTGTAAATTACCTTTTTAAGAAATGTTGAACCGGTTGGTCGAGGCTCAAAACCAATCAAGATCTGGCAATTTCATTCCAACGGCGTATAAGTTAAACGATCCAGCGGGGAAATGCTTCCAGCATCTTGAGTTTATCGCGTGGGCCATACATTTTTACATGTTTTAGTTCATGATTTTAGTTTAGATTTTATTTTTAGTAAGTATAATGTACATTGAGGACCGTTGTGGAGCAGAGGCGTAAGCGTCTGCCTGAAAACGCGACGGTTTCTGGGTACGATTCCCACTCGAGGAAGATGGATTTTTCTATTTCCATTTTATTCGCTCTGGTAAACTAGGCAAAGCGCGGCGTTGAATTCCGCCACTCAACACACAATGCCTCGAAAAAGGCGGAAAGTGGGGACGAAGAAAACAACGGAGTGTCTTAACACTAGGTTCCCACGGTCCCTGCAGTTCCCTCTGTCTACCCTGCCATGTGCGGGATAAAGCGTGAAGCTAAAAAAAAAATAATGTACATGCAAAAATATAGGACATACAAAGTGTACTTTTTTACAAATAAAAGAAAATATAATATATAGAAATAAAACGTATATAAGTACATACATGCATAGTTACATCAGGAAAGGGTTTATAAATCAAATAATGTCGTCATGATAATAATATCTCACAAGTATCTTAAACTAACAATATATTAATTGTATGAACAAATAGAGCAAACCCTTGACGTGTCGTAATAGCAGTCTAGCAAAGAAAAAATTAAAACATAAAATTTTCCGCAATCTCTTGTAATCTAATCTATAATAAAATATATTTAAACAAATATGAATGTGAATTATATGAAAACATCATAAATGCCAAAAGTACATAAACTTATTTGCTACTGATATAAGTATATTATTAAATCAATAATAAGTATAGTTTTAAAAATAGTGACCTTTAAGTTTTACCTACCTATTTACTTAAATTTGCTTATATTATCGACAATATGTAGGCATCCAATAAAGCAGTATGTAGATTTTATTTATACTGTCTATATAACCAATGTAACGGGAGTTTAAAAACTTATGTTTTTTTTTAGCTTCACGCTTTTATCCCGCATATTGCAGGGTAGGCAGAGGGAACTGCAGGAACTATATGAACCTAGTGTTAAGACACTCCGTTGCTTAGTTCGTGCTTTCTCCGTCCTCACTTTCCGCCTTTTTCGAGGCATTGCGTGTTGAGTAGCGGAATTCAACGCCGCGCTTTGCCTAGTTTCCAGAGCGAAGAAAATGGAAATAGAAAAATCCATCTTCCCTGTGCGGGAATCGAACCCACAAACCGTCGCGTTTACAGGCAGACGCTTACGCCTCTGCGCCACGACGGACTTATGTTGTTATATCAATGTTACATACAAGGGAAATGGACATACTTGTCCAAAATAGGCTTTTTTTTGCATATTTGTTCTTATACGAGAGACGAAATTCCATTTGAAGTTGTAATTAAAGTAGATATAAATAGTAAAAAGTGAATGAATACGGGCGCGCTTCGGCATAAGTCAAGTATTGGCAGTAGAAGACATTAGGTACGTGACAATTTTCAGTAATATTAATATTTAATTTTCTTTTTAATCAAATATAAAAATATAATTACTTTGCTTAACAAATTTGACGAGTAGCATTTAGACGTAAGACAATTCTCACAGTAGTAATTTGTGAAACAGCCAGCAGTGAAGTGGGTCGTCGCTTGCTCCCCACTAAACCATATAGAATCTCTGTAAACCGTTGATGGCCTTGACAAGTAGCATTTGTGACTCGTCAAATCAGCCTCCATAGTTATACTATCTACATAATAATATTCTGTCACAATAATAAAAAATAAAAGAGCAATCTACATTATTTCAATTAAAATAAGTAAGAATTATATAAAAATGAGTCAGTCGATCAATCGATCGATCGATCGATCTCAGTGTACAAAACCTTTAAAACAAGCCTAATCTTAACACAAGTAAGTTATTTAATTCAATTTTAATCGAGCTTTTAAAATATTATTGACTCTGTTTCTCTTAACTTATGCTTTAGTTGAGGCAAAATGAATGAATAATAACAAATGTACATAATTAGCATAACTCGTTTGACTGTTCAATTGCATATATAATTTGTTAACATAATATATGCGGAATGTTTTTTTAATAAGCAATATTTATTAATATCTTATAGCATAACTAGCTATACCATGGCAGCTGTTGCAGTATACTCTGGGAAATATTCAGTGTCAAGTAAAATTTTGTGTAAACTTAGATCTATAAGTCTATCTAAATCTAAATTTTCTTGTAAAGTAATGTGTAGATTAACTTAAAATAGACATATACGACATATACTCGTATGTACCGACACGTTTATATAAGTTTTGAATTTACTCTATAAAAGGTTATTTTCTATATTCAAATCACGATACTTTCCTAAAGTGCTTAATAAACTGGGTTTACGTCTACAAACCGAGTAATACATATTAAGCGAGTGATTGGTGACCTGCATGATCGATGCGACTCGACACGGAGACGTGCTCGCGGCTCCACTCCGTGGATTATCGAGACCTACCGGTGCTACGTACCTACGTGAATCGCACAGCTCATCTATTGATTGTACCTAAATAGGTGAGCTGTAATGAATTTCATAGACTTTTATAAAGAAAATAAGATTTTTTGGCAAATACTTTATTATTTTAATTAAGATCTGTAAAAATAAAAACGCTTCAGTACTGGGCTTCATAAGATATTTTTGTAATATATGTCTTGTCAAAGAAACTCTAATGTGGGCGGATATGATCACGTAATATTTCTAAACGTAAAAAAGAAAGAACACTTAGTGCTACTTTTATCCCAAATATTCTTATAAAGAATATTTTTAATTAATTTTATTAATATGGATAAATCTACGGTACGCTATGATATCTCATGCTTTAACTTTTATCATGAGGTAGACTTAAAAATTCTGCTGTAAGCTTGTAGATTATGTCATTAGAAAAAGGCGCAGGGATAACAATTTCTTAGTTCCGTCTAAATTTATAAATTAATTAGTGGCGGTAAGCGAAGCCTCATTAGTTATCATAAAAAAGTACATTTAAATATACTTTTTATAAAGATCTTTGCAGCAAAAAAGATACCGTCTAGCTGAATGGACACATCCAACTATTAAAAACAGCTTTATTAGATTTAATAACTTGCAACTTTGCAAATATTGCATTTACTTATTTGCAACTATACTGGTCTCATATAGACCAGTACAGATGTGATATAAAAAATAAACTTCTGTTTCCCTTCCTAATCGCAACATTGTGACCAGATGAAGCAATTTCGCTATTTGGAGGCGATATTTTTTTTTAAAAAATACAAGTTATATACAGCGGATCATTTATAAAACACATAAATTTATTTTGTACAAAGGTCACTAGATAAGTTCTGCAATACATTCGTTTTATTAATGGAGGGTAGTTGAAAATATTTTTATCATAAGCCTCACAGTTCATATGTTACAAGTTGACATAATTCCTTTGCTCAGTTAAATAAAAAAAAATTAAATTAAAAAATGTCGGAGTGGTCTAATGACGAGTTGTGAGTTGTAATGCGCTACAACTTTTTGCGTAAATTGTCCATAGATGAGTGTGGTATCGTGAGTTTGAACGTGGTAACTTTAACGTTAATGACGCAGCAAGATCAGGACGTCCCGTAGAGGCCACTAGATCTAAAAACGTGGCAAAAGTGGAAAAATTGTTAAAGGAAGACAGACGTATTACGTAGTCACAGATAGAGGAGGCCCTACAGATTAGTGCACCGAGCGTACGCAAAATTCTTCACGATATCCTCCGAGTAAAAAAAGTTTGTACGCTGTGGGTACCACATGACCTTAAGCCTGAACAAAAGGATACAAGAGTCAAGTGGTGTAAAAAAATGCTGCAAATGTATGAAAATGGTACTTCAAATAACATCAATAATATTGTTACCGGTGATTAAACATGGTTATATTATTTTGATTTACCAACGAAAAACAAAAACAAAGTTTGGCTCTTTAAAAATGAACAAAGTCCAGTGCAGGTGCGAAAATCACGTTCGGTGAAAAAAAAGATGATCGCTGTATTTTTTACAAGGCGGGGTATTTTGGAACGGGTGGTACTGGAAAGTCAGCGCACTGTAACGGCATCCTGGTACATTAATGAATGTTTGCCTAAAGTTTTTCAAAGGCTTCAAGAAATTCGACCAAAGTCAAGAATGGACACTTGGCATTTTCGTCATGACAACGCGCCCGCGCATCGGGCACGCGATACTGTCGAATTTTTGAATAGCAGTGGTGTTAGAGTGCTGGATCATCCTGCGTACAGCCCAGACCTAGCGCCCTGTGACTTTGCTCTTTTTCCCATCATTAAGGATCAGCTGAAAGGCAGAAGTTTCAAACAGAGGTGGAGCTTTTGAGCGCTTGGGACCAAGCATGTTCAGAACTATCAGAAGAAAAGTGGAAGGATATTTTTAATGATTGGTTTTTAGTGTATAAACTGTAATGGAAATTATTTCGAAAGAGTGTAAAAAATAAAGCTATATTGCAGAACTTATCTAGTGACCTTTGTATGTCATTCTACCGCAAATTGATCGGTTTTTATTTAAGTTACCCTATAAATTGCAAGTAAATATAATTCTATGGGGCAATAAACAATATACATATTTATATGACATACGTAAGTTAAAACAATGTATTTGGTAATTTGCCATTGAAATTAACAATGATAAAGTAAATTTGAAACGAACACAAAGAGAAATGCACAATAGGTACATTAGAATAATCCGACATCTAGCAGACGAGGCTGCGGACGAGTCACTAGTAATATTATAAGCATTTTA